>VYZX01000018.1:0-61635 GCA_013401335.1 Brachypteracias leptosomus
TGTGAGGGGCTGAGAATGGGACAGATCGTCACGTATTCCAGGGCTGAGAACCGGCCAAGTGGTTATTGTCACAGCCCTGGCACATGCCATGAGTTGGCCCGTCCTGAACCAGTCACACGTGTCTGGCCCGGTCTCAGCTCTCACACATGTCACGATCTGGCCCATTCTCAGCCCTCACACGTGTCACCACGTGGTCTGTTCTCAGCCCTCATATATGCCATGAGCCGGCCTGTTCTCAGCCACCCGCTCATCTAACAATTTAGCTCCTTCTTAGCCCGGAAAGTTTTCGGTTAAGCTGAAAGCTTCAGCCTGGAGAAAAGGAGGCTGAGGGGAGATAGTCTCTCTCTCTATAACTATCTGAAAGAATGTTGTATCGAGGCCGGGGTCGGTCTGCTCTCCTTAGTGAGAAGTGATAGAACAGGAGGAAATGTCCTGAAGTTGCACCAGGGGAGGTTCAGGCTGGATATTAAGAAGAGTATCTTTGTTGAAATGGTTGCCATGCACTGGAAGAGGCTGCCCGGGGAGGCGGTGGATTCACCATCCCTGTAGGTGTTTAGAAGACAGGTAGATGTTGTGCTTAGGGACACGGTTTAGTGCTGTTGATAGGGCTGGGACTAAGTTTGGACTCGATGATCTTGAAGGTTTCTTCCAGCCGAAATGATCCTATGATTCTATGGGGTGGTGGGAGGGAGCCTGAGGCGCTCCGGGGCCCTGTGTCTCCTACGTAAATTGCGTAGCGGGGCCGGGGGGGAAGAACATAACATGTGCTAGGCGGGGCGGGACTCCTACGTAAATAGCGTAGCAGCGGCGTAGCAGGGAGCATGACTTGCACTGGGCGGAGCGGGGGGCCACTCCGTAAATAGCGTCGCGGGGCCGTAGGAAGGAGCGTGACGTACTATGGGCGTGGCGAGGCCCCTACGTAAATAGCGTAGCGGCGCCCTGTGAGGGAGGGCAGCGTACGCCGCCGGCGCAGCGGGGCTATGGCGGCCGAGCCGGGCACCAGCGAGGTGCGGCCGCAGCACCGCTTCGACCAGGGCAGCTTGGAGCGCTACCTGTGCGGCCGCCTGCCCGGCTTCCCTCGGCAGCCCGCGGGGGCTCTGGCTGTCAGGCAGTACAGGTAACGGGGGAGCCGCTCTCCTGCCCCGTGCCCGCCTGTGAGGGGCCGGGGTGGTCTCCCTGCCGTGGCCCCCGGCCTGAGGGGCGGCCTGAGGCGCAGAGCCGGGGTCTGACGGGGCCTGTGTGGGCTGGGCAGAGGGGCTGGGGCTTTGCTGGCTCCCTGCCCGCAGTCAGAGCCCTTTGCCCCGGGCACTGCAGGTGGTGGCTACGGAGAGGACTTTGAACGGCCCAAAAGTCCAAGTTTGTGGTTGTGAAGGTGCCTGGAGGTGTGGGCAGGCCCTGTGGCCATGTCCTGGGTGGGTTTACCCCCATCCTCACCAAAAACACGTATCTGGCCCCCTGTGGTGTGCCCTGTTGGAGTACGTGCAAACTGCTTCATTGCCTACTCATAAATCCCAGTTTATCTGATAGGTCTTTGATTGCACAGCAAATAATAACATTCAGAAGCACATACGTAGCTTAAGAAATCAATTTAAAAAGCTGTAGGCTGCTGCCAGGTGAACAAACCCCTGAGAATGGCCTAGAACCATCCTGAGGTTCCTGTTAATGCCCTGAGAGCAGTGCCAGTGAGGTATGAGCATCCAGATCCAGCATCCTCTTCATGTGCATTCAGGAAAGGAGTGCTGTGGCTGCCTGACTTCACACTGGGGGCTACCTGTTAGAAGTTACTCTAAAAATCCATGTATTCGCCTGTGCAGTTGTTAAACTGTGCTACAGCCTGTGTCTCACTGCCTTGGGGAGGGTGGAAATGTGGGTAGCATGAAGGAAAAGGTCCCAGGATTTTGATTTTTCTAATAGCTGTCCAGTCTTTCATTGGACTAGGTTAGAATGTGCTTGAAAATGATCCGGAGTGAGGAGAGGAAAACATTACTGATGTTTCTTCAGGGAGGAGAGGTAGATGCTGCCTCTGTTTCACAGTACCTGCGAGCTCTCTGTAGCAGAAGGTGCCTTTCTTATAGCTGGGGATAAAATCTCTGATTTTGCAGGCTATCACTTGCACCCTTGCAAGATAAATAAAAACAAACAGCTCTTGAAGAGCCCTTTCCCCTGCCTCACATTTTGTTCAGGCCAGGCCACAGGTCATCCTGCATTTCTGTTACAAGCTGGGAAACCTGCAAGTAGTTGAAGTCATAAGTAATTACAATCTTTCTCTTTGTAGCTCAGGCCAGTCAAATCCCACCTTTTACCTTCATAAGGGCGGGCAGGCTTATGTGCTCAGGAAGAAGCCCCATGGCCCCCTTCTGCCTAGAGCTCACCAGGTGAGTCCTGCTCTTCAGTTCCCATCTTTTTCTGTGTGATACAAATAACTACAGTTTTAAGAGGATATGTTGTCGTGCACTATACTCCCTTATCTTTGCATTGAGCCTCAATTTCTGTGTCTCCTGCAGGTGGACAGAGAGTTTCGTGTGCAGCAAGCCTTGTTTTCAGCTGGCTTTCCTGTGCCTGAGCCCCTGCTGTACTGCAGTGACCTCTCTGTCATCGGAACAGAGTTTTACGTGATGCAGCATGTAAAGGTTGGTCTAACAATGGGAGAGAGCTTATTTTTTCCTTCTCCCTGCTACAAGGTGCTTTTGAATTGTCGAAAACCTTTCTGTTTTACATGTGACCAATCCTGGGGTGTTTTGAAGCAGTGGGAGCTCTCAGGGTCTGGCTGATTTCACCTGCTCCAGCTCTGCCCATTCATCTCCTCCTCCCCACCTGCCCCTCCCTTGTTCTCCCACCCTCTTCATTGATATTTTTGTCTGGAAATTACCTATTGGAGATAATACCATCACTCTTTTCTTTCCTGGTCCTTTCAAACCTGAGGATATCTGGGTTGAGTGCTGTGATTTGGACACTTCCACCTCCTGAATATATCTGCTGATTGCCTTCCAGGAGCTACCCTTTATACTGAGGTTACTGTGGCTCCCTTCAGCTGTGCTGGGCAAGGAGCAGAATCAACGAGGAGGGAGCTCTTGGCTGCCCAGGGAGTGTTGCTCCTGAGTTGTATAGTTTACTCCTTCAGCTCCAAACCCCCAACTCCTGCTGTTCCAGGGCCGCATCTTCCGGGACGTGTCGCTGCCGGGGGTGGGCCCAGCAGAGCGCTCAGCCCTCTACCTTGCCATGATGGAGACCCTGGCCCAGCTCCACTCCTTTGATTTGCACTCCTTGGGCCTCCAAGGCTATGGCAGAGGAGCAGGCTACTGCAGGAGACAGGTACAGCTCTTCAGAACGCTCATCTCTTTGGTTTGCAAGCTACATTGGCCATTATTAATGACCTGTGAAAGAAACTGTCGTGTTTTAGCCAGTAAACACCTTCACTTAGTTCTGGTTTTTGTGCACAGTATAAAGTGACCACTATCTTCAGATAAATTCTGTAGTGCTGTGCCCAAGGACTGATAATCATTTGCTTTTGGAGTAATCCAGGGTTTGGGCTACCTAAATAAGACTGAAATAAAAAGTGGAGGTAGTTTTCACTGCATTGTTTGATCTCACAGTTCACATTGAATGCCAAGGTGTGGGGTTTAGTGAATTTACAGCTACATGGTAATATTCCAAGTCCAGAAGCACGTGCTTCAGAATTCTGCCCCCTCAAAATCCTGAGAATTGTTTGGAAGATCTGTTGAAGTGTTTGCATCTCTCCAGGTATCAACTTGGAAGAGACAATATGATGCAGCAGCTCAGGCAGAGATCCCTGCCATGAACCAGCTGGCTGAGTGGCTGGCAGACAACTTGCCACCTGGGGACAATGAAGAGAACCTGATCCATGGAGACTTCAGGATAGATAACATCATCTTCCACCCAGCAGAGGTATCTGAAATGTTTGTGTGGGTTCTGGTCCTCCACTTGGTTGTGCTCCTGCTGTGTAATGGGACACTTAGATGAGTGTGTTAGTGCATGAAAAGGAACAGTAGAGAATTAACTCTTCTCTAGACCTTGTGTGTGGGGTTTGGGTACTTAATACAGGGCCAGTTTTCATGGCAGGAGAGAGTTCATTCATTCTTTAGCTCTGGTACCTACTTCCAAGTCCAGGAACAAAAAAATAGATTTAAAAGAGACTTTTATTGGAAAAATGCCTGGTCTGGTGCCACTGTGAATGTGAATTTTCCGCAGAGTGCTCAAAGGTTTGCTGTGGACAGGCAGAGTGTGTGTTTTTAGTGCTAATCACAGCAACCACATGCAGCTGTTGGGTATGAAGTGGGCTGTGCACTTGTGGAGGGGCAGAACTGATCTCCCAGCACTCACCTGGGGCTCTCATTCTGATTTCAGGCTCGTGTTGTGGCAGTGCTGGACTGGGAGCTCTCCACTGCTGGTCACCCCCTGGCAGACCTGGCCTATGCCACCCTCTTCCACTTCTGGCCTCCAGCTCTCAAGGATGTAGGTGCAGGAACTGCCTTGGCTTTCAGAGGCAACATAGGTATGGAACTCATCTTGTCATTGAAACAAATCCCTGGCTTGGTGTGGGTGTGATATGTCACCTTCATAGTTAAATGATGGAGGTAACATACCATGTTAAATTAATAAACACATCCTCTTGCACTTGAAAAATAAGTTTATTTGGAACCTTTCTTAGAGATAAGGGAGGAAAACTGAAATTTAAATGTGAATTTATGTATTTAAAGCAGCCCCCTGCCCCATGGTGGAGTTAATTCCCTGGAGTGGGGTGAAGGTGAGGCCAGTAGGAAGTGTGCTTGTGTCTGGAATTGTGACAACTATGTCCTTTTGGATCCCTTGTGTCACACTTGGGCCAGGAGGAATGATAAATCATAGCTTTTACTGGGTAAATGGAGTATCTCACAAAGCTGAAAAGCTGCCCAAGTATTTGATACTCTGAATAAGGTGGAAAAAATAACAGAAAATGTTGAGTATTCTAAAATATTCTGGGGTTTTTTTGTTGCTTATTTTGTTTTCTGTTTTGTTGGTTTTGGTTTTGTTGCTGTTTTGTTGTTGGTTTTGGTTTTGCTGCTGTTTTGCTGTTGGTTTTGGTTTATTTTGGTTGTTTTCCTTTCAGAGATGCCTTCATTTGAGGAGCTGGTTTCTGTGTACTGTCGCTGCAGGGGCATTAGCACAACTTTACCCAACCTGAATTTTTTCCTTGCTTTGTCATGTTTCAAACTGGCAGCAATAGCCCAGGTAACACACTCCCATTTGCTGAGGTGTCACATATCTTTATCACAAGTACCTGTAGCTGGTAATCCTAGTTCAAAATATTAATAATAGTTCAAAAAATAAGCAGAACCATTGCATTTTTTGGTTTGTTCTCTTAGAAGCAACATCTTAGATGCTTATGGCTAATAACTCTCAAAATGGAATTCCTGCAACAGAAAGTACTTAGCCTGCTTTCCTAAGAAATTAGCAGAATCCAAGCAAAATGTGGATATAGAGATTTCCTTAGTAATTTCCAATATGGAGGCAGCTTTGTCATTCCCTGTTTGCACTGTCTGTCTGGTTTAAATCCTGTATTGCTGAGAAATGAAGGTGTTTCTAAGTTCCTGCAACTCTCATGAAAGCAGAGAGCAGGAGGGAGAAATAAGCTGCTGTTGGTGTCACTCATGGATGGAAAAAGGGGTGTTGTGAACTCAGCTTATGAGCACCTTGAGATGTGATTATAGGAGAAAATAAGTTTTCCTGATAACAGAAGTAGCTGATTAATTAGATACTCAGCCAGTGCAGAGCACAAGTGTGGTTTAATGAGCTGCAGCCTCAGATCAGCCTAATGAGTGTGGGACAGGCCAGCTGGTGTTAATTTGGAGCAGGGGTGAGTGTGTGGGTGGTTAATTTAGCCCTGATTTAATCAGGGGTGTGCTGTTGTCAGCTGGCTCGGGGATGGGCTGGGCTTGTTTGCACTACTATGTGCAGGTGTGCTTGGTTTCTTTTTGTGGTTTGCCTTTAGTTTGCTTTAGCTGGGGTATGGTCTGGTTTGGTTTTTCTCTTGTGCATCTCCTTTATTTGACACAGACCAGACCCAGTATTAACACATCCCAGTAAAATCTGTCTGGGTGCTGATTTTTTTCCTGTTAAGATTGTACGTTTAAGTGTTACTTCCATAGTTGAAGAAGTCACCAACCTACTAAAGAGAACCTTAAGTGCCTAGTTAAACCATAGTTGCCTTTCTTCTGGCTTTAGGGGGTCTATGCCAGATACCTCCTTGGAAATGCTTCTGCAGAGAACAGCCACGAGTTTGCTAAGATGGTGGAGCCCTTGGCACAGAGAGGGTTGGAGCTCTCACAGAGGTAAGAGGGGTGCAAGCTACTGCTCAAGGGCTAGGCAGAGCTTTCACACCTTCACTTCAAGCTGCCTTATACAGGCATTTTATTATGATGAGTGAAAATCTGGTGTTACTCATTGATCTGGGTGTTCTCTAGGTCATCCTTCAGCAGCACACGTCTCAGTGTTTCTGGAGAGCTCTTCCATCAGAGCAGGAGGGGCCAGGAAGTTCTGCTGAAGGTCAAGCAGTTCATGAAGCAGCACATTTATCCAGCTCAGAAGGTAAAAGCTGTTAGTAAACCCATTTATAAAGAAATAGTTACTTGTATCATCAAACACTGACCTTCTACTGTCATCACCACATACTTAAAACCCTGTAATTCATACATTTCCCTGTATGAAATAAGGTGCTCATCTCCAGGGTGCATTTACTCTTGCAAATCAATAGATTGCAGCTTGATTTCCAATTGTATTTTTAATTTCATAATGCAACCAGCTATATAATAATTTCTTTTAATTGACTTGTTGGGGTGTAGGGCTGAAAACAACACTATGTTATTGCTTGTGTGTGTTACATGTGTTCTTAAACAGCATCTTTTTGATTGTTCCTCTAAGGAAATATTGCAATACTATGCTGAACTTGGAAATACTGAGGAAAAATGGAAGAAACCACCACTGCTTGAGAGACTGAAGGTACAGGACAGTAAATATTCTTGAGCACTCTAGCAGTGAAAGAGACGTAGATCATTTGGGTGTCCTGCTGGAGAAGTTGCCCTGCATGGAGAGAAATGGTGAGAGGAGCAGTGAAAGGAAAGGAAGAAGTGTGCAAAAGGAGATGAGAGAGGAGGAAAGCAAACATGAGCTTTGAGGAGTGTGGTGGCCTTTTAAGCCAGAGTAAGCTATTGAAAATAGCTTTGCAAAAAGGCACCAGATATATTGGATGATGCATTAGGCAGGAAGAAAGAAAATGGGCGGCAATCCAGAGTTCAAGTTTTATTTTTTAAGGTTTATTGCTAATGTTTCTCTCTGACCCTTTCCACAGGAGATGGCCAAAGCAGAAGGTCTGTGGAACCTCTTTCTCCCAGACATCAGTGGTCTCAGCCAGCTCGACTATGCCCTGATAGCTGAGGAGACAGGGAAGTGCCTCTTTGCTCCTGAGGTCTTCAACTGCCACGCACCAGGTCAGCAGCCTTGTCCTGAGCCTGCCACACTGAGAGCATTAAAAGTGGGGCATCTTGCACCTCCTGAGTTGTCCCAAGGGGTAACCATGCTGCTGATCTCCTGCAGACACAGGGAACATGGAGGTGCTGCACATGTATGGCACTGAGGAGCAGAAGAAAGAGTGGCTGGAGCCTCTCCTGGAAGGGAAGATTAGCTCTTGCTTCTGCATGACAGGTAAATGCTTCTCCAGGAGAGTTAAGGGCACACATTTCACATGGCACATGCAAAAAGTTGTGTTAATGAATCAGTACAGAAATTTCCTCTGTCTGGGAATGTTTGAATATGAAATTGCCTGTGAGGTGTGAAAAGAGTGAAGCACCTTTGCTGCACTTCCCTGGTATTGTAGCCATGAAAAGAAGGAACTAATTAGTACTTGCTTTCCATGTATTTTCAGTTTTAGTGCCAGCAAAATAGGTTTTGTTGAACCAAACAGGCTTATAACAGAATTTGCCCTTTTTTTATAGTGTGCTTTGGGGTTCTCTAGGAACACAGAGTTAGGTACAAGTGTGATTATTGTGATGGAAGTGGTGTAGCTCTGCAGGAGAGCTTTTAAGACATTATCTGAGGATAACTTGCAAATGATATGATGCACCATGATACCAAGCTTCATATGCAGCAAATAGTTATAAGAACTATTAATGTGTTACCAACCTGTATTGATATTTTACTTGTAAAACTCTTTTGTTCTCTGAACTTCTTAAACTCTAGAGCTGCACTTTGACAGGAAAAACTGCAGGGAGAAAACAACGATATAAAAGTTTATAGAGAAGAGGAGGGCTGATTAAATACAAACAAATTAAAAACCACCATTATATACATTTTGGAAATGTGGGTAAACTAAAGATGCAGGGAGGGAAAAGTGAATATGAGGCTGTTGGGAAGTGAAGCCTTTGACAATCAGCAGAGTGAGGCTCTGAAAAGAGTTTTTCTGCTGGGAGCAAAGCAGTGTTACTGTCCACAGAGTGTCTAGATCTGTTTGTGGAGCTAGTGCTGTTTATTTAACCCAGTGGTTTGGGGTTTTTCTTTAACACAGAGCCTGATGTGGCTTCCAGTGATGCCACCAACATGCAGTGCAGCATCCAGAGAGATGGAGACACCTACGTGATCAATGGCAAGAAGTGGTGGAGCAGTGGTGAGTGCAGAAACCTTTAAATAAGAGCAGCCAAGTCTAAAACTCCTTCCAGGAACTGATAAAAATAGTTGTGTTCCACTTCTGGGATGGAAAATGGTCTCTTCTTGGGCGAAGGGAATAGAATGTGGAGCAGTGGAAAGAGCTCAAGTGAGCTTTTGTTCTGTAAAGTCAAGTCCAAGACTCTAATTTGGGGTTTGGGCCCTTTTTTGGAACCTCTGAATGTCATTTACAGAATGATTCCTCCTGTTCTCTAAACATGACCCCTTTCCATCAGGTAACTTACACATTTGGGGCTGTAGCCTTCAAACTTTGCTCTCTGGCAGCTTGTGTGTGAGGTTTGAGTACACTGTGTAGCTGCAGTAAAATGTGGCTGCTTTTTAAGCTAACCTGTGATGCTTTTGGACTGTAACAAGTGATTTTCTTATAGATGGGTTGCACTCTAGGTGGTAGATGTCCCTCATCCTGTAGCACTGTTACTTTTTTTACCAAAAACATGTGACAGCAACTGGAAAATCGTCATTCCCTGGGAGTTTGGAAGCCAGCTGAACAGAGCTGCTAACTGGAGTGAAACTTGAGTGTTTCCTGTGTGTACTTTGTGTGTGGAGGTGCCTCCTGGTAGATGTTGGTGCAATACCCAGACTCACCAGCAGATAGGGCTCCTTCTTCAGATACTGCTGCAAAATGCATCATGTCTCTTGCCCTGAGAGTGTCAGTGTCTCCCAACTGTGCATTGCAGCTCCTGAGGAGGTAATGGGAAAGTTTGGAGGGGGTCACACACAATATTAGTCATAAAGTCAGTTATGTGAATTATAAAAAAGAGTGTAAACATAAGAGTAAGTGTGATTTGGTTTGTCTTAATCCTAATAAAAATAATTAGGACAGTGAGATCTGCATAAAGACAGGTGTATAGAAGACACTGCAGTTTCCAGAAGTTTGAGAAGCATCCATGCAGCCCTGACTTATTCTCCTGTTTTGCCTGGTTGTGTTTTGGGGAGTTTGGGTTGTTGGTGTGCTTTTTATTTTTAATTTGAGTGGGACATTAGGACCTTGGATGGTTGGGAGTTCCAGAAGCCTGCCAGCCTGGTCAGAATGTCACTCTGGGTGCCTGTATTTGTGAAGACATGGCACATTCAAGGAGTCAGTTGCTTTGTGGAAGAACTGGGGTTTCTTACCATGCTCTGCACACCCACAGTCAATGCAGCATGGCCTAAACATGTCAGATTTATGGTGTGTGAGTAGCCCATCTGTCAAACACTCTGACTTACCCCTCACACCCTGGTATTTCTCAATACTCTGAGCAGGAATTCATCAGCTGTTGTCGTCCCAACAGAGAGAAGAGGCTTGTGTCTTGTTTATTCTGCTCTTGCTTCTTGTCTGTTGTCTTTCTTCCAGTCCATCATTGTGTAACTGGGAGCAGTGTCTGACAAGGAGAGATTCCTGTTGGCTGTTGTAAGCTGTGGATCAGGGGCTGCGATGGAGCCCACGGGGAGTTTGAGGGCAGGGGCACTGTCCTGTCATAGCACATGCTTCATTTGGAAGGCTAGCATGTCAGTAGGGTTGAAATGCTTCCAGAGGCTTCCAGAAAGCTGCGGTTTTCCTGGAATCCTGGCTGGGCTGTGGCAGGGACAGCTTGGCTACCTCCTGATGGACTAGCTGCGAATCTCACCACCCGTGAGCTCCTTGCAGAGCCAGAACCCCTCCCAGCCACCCAGCAAGGCCTTGCTGCTTGGTCAGTGCCTATGGTGAGAGGTGTTCACCTCCTAAACCAATCAATAAATGAAAGCCAGTGCACTTTTTGTCTTTTTGATTTTATTGTATCTCCATATATTTTAGCAGATACAGTGGTTGAAGTGTTTGATTCATTTTACACACTCTAGGTGCTGTATCTGAAGATTAACTGAACTTTTTCTTGTTTCTGTCAGTGCTTTGCCTGCACTGCTCTGGCACTTAGATCTAGAACGTGTCTCCACAGGCACGTGTTGAAGTCAAAGGGTGAGCAGAAAAGGGGAGGAGAAAAGTCATTTTTGGTGTTTAGAGAGAAGGAGTTCCTGCTTTTTGTGGGGGATGCTGTCGCTGTATGTATGTGGAAAGACAGAATGGATTTTTTCCCCCTTCTCTCTGTCCTCAACCACGAACTTACGTCATGTTGAGCTGCATGGGTATGGGTGGAATGACAGCTGAGGAAAAAAGTGGAACTGACTTAGTAGGCAAAAGTTCTAAAGTTTTACAAAATAGCTGGAGAAACACCAGATGATTAACTTGTGGTACAAAAGTTCCCGCACTGCTGCTTTATTGCTGATGGTTTTTTGTTCTAATTAGGAGTTTAGACACACACAGAGACTGTTCAGTACACAGCTATTTAATTGCCCAGTGCTGTGACACTTTTAAATCCTGGGGGTTCTTAGGTGTTTGGGTTTTGTTGAGCCTTTGGGGGTTCTGGTTGTGTTTGGGTTTCTTTAGTTAGTGTTTCTAGGAATCCCAGTACTTAGTTCTTGCCTGATGCTTAGTTTTCATGTTCCCCTTTGAGGGGCACTGTAGTGTCTTGGCTGGTGTGTGGGTTCAGAAATTCACCTGGAAGCTGCCCTGCAGAGCAACAGCTGCTGAACCAGTACCCCCAGAGTCAGGAAACAGTTCCCTTGGTTATGTAAGGTAACGAAAGCACAGGACGGGAGAGTCTATATAGTGAAACTGATTGTTTCTTCAGCCTGCTCTTCAAAATTCATGGAGATTTCTTCAGGTCTCCCACTCTGCTGTTGTCTCCTCCAGTACCCGTAATTTTTGGCGATTTTCATGATGTGCATCTTGAAAGAGGCCCCCAGGAAGGCGTAGAGAAGGGGGTTGAGGCAGGTGTGGAACAGAGCTATGCTCTTGGTGACCTGGAGCCCAACATCCAGGGTTTTACTGGTGTCACAGTCAGTGACCAACATGTAGATGGCATCGATGGCTCGCCAGGACTTGACGATGTTGTACGGGAGCTGGGTCACCACGAAGGCAGCCACCACGGCCAGCAGAACCACGAAGGGCCTGGACTTCCTGGGGTTGGCAGACCTGAAGATCGCCCGAGCGGTGGCTGAGTAGCAGACCAGCATGATGAGGAAGGGGAGCAGGAATTCCAGGATGATCTCCAGGATTTGGATGGTGGCTTTGAGGAGGGTCTCCATGTTCACGGGGAACACGGGAAGGCACTCGTTCCGCTCGTTGTGTTTCCTCACCTGGTTGAACACCAGGTCTGGGATGCTGAGGAAAAGGGCCGAGAGCCAGACACAGAGGCAGGTGACACTGCAGGGTTTGCCAGCTCCTCTCTGGCCCCGGGCTGCAGAAGCTGCCCTGTATCTGTCCAGGCTGATGCAGGCCAGGAGCAGCATGCTGGAGCTGAAGTTCATGGTGTAGAGAGCAGAAGAGAGCTTGCACATGGAGTCCCCGAGCTCCCAGCCCTGCACGGCATTGGCAGCCCAGAAGGGGAGGGTGAAGAGCAGGAGCAGGTCAGCAATGGCCAGGTGCATGAGGTACACATCTGTCTTGGTCTTCAGCTTCTTGCAGTAGGCATAAACTGCCACCACCAGGGAGTTCCCAGCCACCCCAACGGTGAAGGCCAGGGCGTAGAACACAGGCAGGAATACCTTAGAGAAGTTCCTCACGTCACTTTTTTCACAGAGGAGCTCATAGGTGGTGTAGTCTATCAGAGAGTGGAGATCATCCTCCTCCTCCTCAGCCCAGTAATCAGTGGAGTTATTCATAGCCAGCCCCTGGCAAAGCTACGAGACACAAAGGGGGGGGAGAAGGGAACAGCAAGGAAATAATTCTGGGTTAAAAGTGTTAATTTCTGTTGAAAACTAAACCCCTTGCTCAGGGTTGCTTGTACATCTCGAGTGTGAAGAAGTTGGCTGTTGGGAATACATTTATAAATAACCAAAGCAGAGCTAGACAGTGATAGGAGCAGAAGAGAATTCCCCCGTGAAATGGGGTAGGTGACTCCATGTGTGGTGCACAGTGAAATGGGTTCAACTGAAATGCTTCTGGTAATCCCAGCACTTGAGGTTGCAAATGCTCGGGGTGCTCCAGGCCAGTGTCTGCACCTCAGCTGAGGAGCCACCACTGAAACTGCTCTGACTCACTGATGTCTGACAATAATCTGGTAAAAAAAGGAGTGCCAAGTGCCCGTGTCATTAATCACAGCAGTGGGACAGGCTTAGTTGAGTCTCTGTCCCCCAGCACGAGCCGTGCCCATGTGGAGTTTCTTACAGAATCCCAGTCCCCTGCATCCTACAGCTGGACACTGCTCAGAGGAGTCTTACCCCATGCAGAGCTGCCCAACAAGCAGCTCAGAACCTCTGCTCTGCTCTCAAGGGCTGTCTCAGGACAGAAACACCGAGGCTGTGCTCCCACTGCCAGCTTGGGGGGGGAAATTGCAGTGTTGGTCTTCAGGCTGTGGCTTAAGTCACATCCCAGAGTATTTTCTCCTTTTCCTGTAACTGCATTCGTTGACTGACTTGGAGTTCTCTCTGTTGTAAACCACAGTCCTGTGGTGCTCTGTTTTCTTGGAATAAAGGGGATTAGGATTCAACAGCAGTAGCAGCAAGTGGCTGAGAAAGGCTGGTGTGTGTTCCATCATCTGCAGAGGTTCAGGACCTGAGGCCAGGGTCACTGACAGCAGAGTATTATCCCCTCTTCTGCCCCGGAATCACAGCTTGGCTTTTGCAAGCTTGAAAAACCTCCAAATACCATTTCTGCTTCCTAGACAAGGGTTTAAAGGAAGGGTTGCCAAACCTTTATTATAAACAGCAGCTCTTAAATCTTGTATGTTGTCTACCACAGAAATGAGTTACTGACTTCTCTTGTATTCAGGCATGCAGACCAACTAAATGGGGAATTAATAATTTCCATCTTTGCACGATAGAATTTTTCTGTGAATCTTCTATCTAAATATTTTTAAAGTTAGAGATGAGCTGTTTGGTTTGGCTTCACCCTTAAAGACTTTATTAGATTAGCAGGAAGTGTTTTGAAATGTTAAACTGTGAATGTTTGTTGTTAAGTCTGGCAACCTGTCATTTACTGCTAAATGAGGTGTGCAGGATGGAAAAATGCTGTAATTCTTTGTCACTTTGTTGAGGGGGGGTGTTAGCAGGATTTTTCAGCAGCAGGGGTTAGCTCTTGATGTTCAGCTCTTGCAGGAACTCTTCCAGTACTTCGAGGAGAGATTCAGACAGCAGATTCTGAGTAAAGAAACTGCTGCAGGGAGACTTTTTCTCCTCATCTCAGCTAAGCAGATTAAAAATTAAACTGAACAGTCTTATGTTCTAAACTACTTCTTACAGAGCCCACCTGGGACTGATTAATCAATGGGGTCACTGGCAAATCTGCTTGAGAGCAAAGCAAAACCATTTTGGTGCCAGCTTGAGGCAGTCTGGCTCTCCCAAAGTGGTTTGGCTGTGACAAGGGCTGTTCTGCTGCCTGAGAGGCTTTTGGCTGCCCTGAGTTCTCGACAGAAGCAGCTCTTTCAACCAACAGCAGCTGCTATTGCTCCCCTAAAACCAGATGTGCCTGTTCATACACTCAGGAGGTGAGGACAGAGGAGTCTTACCACAGCCAGAGCTGCCCACGAGTACCCAGACAGCTCAGAACCTCTGCTCTGTCTTCAGGTGCTGTTCTCTAGGATATATATTCACAAACAGCTTTGTGTTTCCTTGCAGAATTCTCCCTCTTAGATGCAAGTTCAGTGTTTGTGTGTGTAGATGTGGGTTGTATGAACACGTGTTGAATGAGATCCCAGTTTAAACAGAGTTTTTCTCTAACAGATCAAGCATTATTCAGTTCTACTGAACAAATCTAATTTTAAGACTGGAAATGAACACGTGCCCTCATGAAATGCTGCCTCTCAGTAAAGCCAGCTTAACTAAGAGCAGATCCTAGCTCTTCTCTACATAAACAAGACAGCAGACAGCATAGAGAGCAGTAAATATTGAGACTAACCTGTTGTCAGCAGAGGAGTAGCAGGGACTGCAGCTGGGATGTGCTTCAGAGAAATGATCTGCATTGGTCTGACAGTGCATTTTGTCTCTGAGCACCACACCCTTGGCTGGGAGGCAGTTGCACTTTCATTTTGGCTTGCCAGTCAAAAATAAACTCACTTCTTGCTTTCCTGGGACCTTCTCCTGTTGGACACGTATGTTCCCTACAGCTCTCCCCATTCCAACCAGAACATGAGAGCTCTTCAGAAGCTCAGGGCTCTCGTGCTGTTTCACTGTGGTGTTGGGTGGTTTGTTCCTGAAAGTCCAAGTGGGTTTAGTTGGGGTGTTTTTTTACTTCATTAAAATGTGTTTATCAAATCACACATTTAAAAGGTGTAAAGGAGAGAAAGGGGGAGGGTCTGTCTGGGGCAGAGTCACTGTAAGGAGTCACTATGTTATTTCCTTGGACCACTACTGTGCTTTTCATGGCTGCCTAGATAAAAAAGGGATCTTTATCTCCCCTTGTTAAGTAACTTTAATGCCAAGTAGATACTGTAGAAGAAAACCAGAAAGGTGCTCTTCCATCCTCGAGGTTTTTTTCCCTTGCACTGCACTGTCTGCAGTATAACTTTGGCAGGGAAGAGGGAGAAGTTGTGCAGGTCTCACCAGTATTTCCACACCGAGGTGTGGGTTTACCTGTGCTGACAATTCCTGAAATGCCTGGATCTTGTTTAAAGTTCCCCAGTCTCTCCAGCTTCAGCCTGGTCTCTTGTGCAAGAGTAGCTGGGGCAGAGTGCCAGGAGCCTTCCCTCAGCTTCCAGAGCTTTTGTTTGGTTTATCCCCTGTTCTGTAGCAGTCTTAACAGGTTTTAGTAAGTGCAGCAGAGAGGGGTTGGAGCAGCCCTGAGGTGAGGAAGAACATGGGTTGAGAAAGGAACTGGAGTTAAAGAGTGGGGCAGTGTTTGTGCTTATCTCAGTGCTGCACACTTGGGATGGGACACTTGGGCTGCTTCCAGCACCTCTGCTTATCCCAGGTCTTGTTGCTCCTTAAAACAAGCGAGTGTCTCAGCTCTGCCCAGGCTTTGTCTCAGTGCAGCCCCCAGCGAGGTGGAATCCAGCCCACACGTGCTGTGTCCAGGCCTTCTGCATTTCTCCAAAGCCCCACACTCTGAATTTCAGCCTCGCGTGAGACCAGAACTCCTTCCTGGCGTTCGTGGGCCAAAGTTGCATCAAATTAATTGTAGATTTCCAGGACTCTGAGTGGAAGGGCCAGGAATGTGCCTCTGCTGTGCTCTGATGGGAGGAAGGACATAGAGAGCCTGCCTTCCAGGAACCTGCACAGATGATTTAGAGCATCCATCCAGCTCTCAGCTCTGGGTGAACTCCTCACCGAGCTCAGCATGAAAAGCTTCCTCTGGTTTTTCCTGTGACACGGGGGGGATTGGCCTGATTTTGAAGCAGGAATGTGACTTTAGGATCGTTTACAGAAAAGTTTTTGAAGAGATTCCAGAAAATCCAAGTATCTCTTGTTGTAAAAGTCACTTTAAGATAAATGTGGTTTCGGAAAAGCCACTTGTGCAATTCTTTACCTTCTGTGGGAGGGGGGAGAGGCAGCTGCCCCTGTGGAGGGGCATTTCCCTGGGCAGGGGAGTACATTGGCTGGCTTTGGGGCTGGGTCACCCGCTTGTTGCACTGGCCCAACTGTTTGAGATTTACCTTTCTTTTCCCCAAGCTGGCTTATCTCTGCCCCCCAGCTTTTCACTCAGATACCTTATCTCATTAGCATTGTACAGCTCAGGGGACACAAACAGGACCCCACTTTGCAAACAATGGGTGAATAAGGAGACAAATAAACAGCCCTGGAAGTGAGCAGTGTTTATCAGAGCAAGAACAATCTCCATCCTGCTGCAGGAGGAAGCAGCTCAGCCCAGGGCCAGGTGCTTGCATTGTCTAGACCAGAGGCTCCCAGGCCTTTGTGGTAAAAGCTGGCAGAGAAGTTAAGAAGTCATGTTTTAACTCAAAACTGACCGAGTTGGGGCAGATCAAGCCTTAAAGTCAATCTCTGCAGTGCTTGTCATCCATAAATTCTTGATTGCTGCAATCCTGCCCCTTTTCCCTGGGGCCACTGTCTGTGCTGGGGCTGGAAAGGCAGCAGAGCATGCTTGGGTACCAAGAAACCTTTACAGGAAAAGGCAGGGAGGATTAAGGTTCTTAAAACTCAGATGGCACTTTAATTAATGGTAGACTCTTCTCTGGGAAGAGAAGTGCATTGAGTGCCAGCTTTAGGCCACAGAGACTTGTCTCAAATAACGTTCTGATGGCTTGAAATGCTAGGGGGCTATTTCCAGGTAGTGATTTCCACTCAGATCTTTCTCTGAGGTGCAAACTAAAATCATTTGCACGAAGGAGGAGAGAACCTGCCTTCCAGAGAAGGTACTGAAGCAGGAGCAAAGTCATCAGGTAACCCTTTGAGAGCCTTATTTGCCTAACTTGGATAGAACGTGGTGGCCGTTTCATTCCCACCCAGATCCTCCAGTCTCTAAAGAAGTTTTACTTTTGAAGGGGCAGCCTCTCCCCTTGAGGTGTGTTTGTGTCACCCTGGTTTGCTTGCAGGGGAGACAGGAGTGATCAGATTCCCCTTCAGGTCCCTTCTTGTTCCCTTTCCCCAGCGATCGATGGTGGAGCCAGGTCATGGAGGGTTTGGGGGTTTGGCTTCCCCTTGTTCCCCTCCCCACAGGTCAGTTCCCTCTGGGATGTGAAGCAATGAGATGCCTTTTGTCTGATTACTCAGAGCATAAACACAGGAGTGGGTTGCATGCCTTGGCCTCTGTCACGGAAGGAAAGGAGGAAGATTTCTTCATAAGAAACTTGGTTTGACTCTACATTGAAAACTTGTTGTTTTTTTAAGGTGCTGGGAACCCCAATTGCAAGGTTGCCATTGTAATGGGCAGAACCAAGAACACCTTAGCATCCAGGTAAGGGCTCTTGGGGGTGCAGAGTTACCCAAAACCTGTCTCCTGCAGGAGTCACTGCTTGCAGGCACTTTAATTAAAGTGCCATTAATTGCCTTGATGGGCTGGATGTGCTCCTGAGCCACAGGGGACTTGTAAACCTGGATGTGTGTCTGTTGGTGCCCATGCTCCTGATTTGCTGCCAGCTCTAGAGTAGATAAACAATTAACAAGAATTAAATGATGATAACCCCCAAACTTTCCAGAGCTGCCCTGGGCAGAAGGGGCACATCAGAGACCTGCATCATCATCATCATCATCTCAGTTTTTCCCTGTAGGTGTGGGGAGTTGAGTTTGAAACCTGGGGTGTTTGTGAAGCGGGGTGGGCAGAGAGCACTGCACATCTTTAATCAGACCTGCTCACTCCATTCCTGTGTCTCTAAATATAACCCTGCCCTCTTCTTGTTTAAAATAATTGTTGTTTGACTCTTAGGAGCAAACTAAAGTTGCCTTACACCAGGGATGGACAAAATGCTTCGTGACTGGTTCCACTAAAACCACAGAACTTGTCGTGCAAAGGAGTTGGAACGTTTTATCTCCCCAAGTTAGATTTTAGCCCAAATTCCACTGATTAGCTGAAGTTTTCAGCTCTGGCCAGGTTCCACTGAGCAGTAAACAGTCAGTGGTGTACCACACACAGGATGGGGCATCCACTGAGCTCTGGGAAGCTGAGCAGAAGTTCATGGAGGGGATGACGAGTGAATTCAGTGACTTGGGATGTCACCCCCACTCCTGTGTGACTAATAACTGACCTTAAATATTCCGAAGGAATTTAAACATGGGGATTTTGTTCCTAAACTATAGGCAAGCCAAGATGGTGACGATGATAAACATGTCCTGAGAACAAAAAAGAGAGGCTGTGTGTGGGGCAAACGAGGTGGGTGATACAGAAGCCACAGTAGTTTGTTGGGTGCCAGTGGAACATTCCTACCCATTGCCTGGTGATTCCAGGAGTGTAGAAGTGAGGCAGGAGGCTGCAGGTCAATGTGGCTTTATGTGGGTGCTAAATTGAGGATGGGAGATGAAAGCAGCAGAGGGAGGGGACAGAAGGAAGGCTGGACATCAGTGATAACTGGTGTGTTTTGTCTCCACCAGGTACAGGCAGCACAGTATGGTTATTGTGCCCATGGACACGCCAGGGCTGAAGCTGATCAGAGCCCTCTCAGTGTTTGGCTACCTGGGTAGGTGATAACATTCATCAGCTCTGTGTGTGTTCATTGGTGAGCAGTCTCAAACTGCAGTAATACTGATAAATGTTGCACGTTTAAGTCAGTATAAGTTAATACTACAGAAAAGGGGTTAGGAGCTGAAGGCTGGTGTGTTTACCCTCCTGTGTTTTCACCCTGCTGCTGTTCTCTCCATCCCTGTAGATGAGATCCACGGAGGACATTTTGAGATACACTTTAATGATGTGAGGGTACCTGTCTCCAACATAATACTGGGTGAGTTTCAGCTTTAATTCCTCTTTAATACGTAGAGCATCTCCGCTTGGAGACGTGAGAATGAGTGATTAAGACTGAAGTAGATGAACCTTTGGGTTCCTCCTCAGGCTTTAGACAGACTCCAAGAAGGAGGAAACCCACCAGATGTTCCCCTTTTGAAGTTTCTGAAGGTCATTTACACGACTGGGATTATTTATTCAGTGGTATAAAAGCTGAGCCAGCACTGTGACCTGCTGGGAGAACTTTGCTGCACTTCTCTCTCTCTAAATCCTGATTTCTTCTCTTTCTGCTGGTTTTGTTTTGCTGGAAGAGCTTTCTTGCTGGAGTAGCCCTAGGAGCTGGAAACCCAAGATTCTCACAGATGTATTTTTCAGTGCAAGATTAAGATTTAAATTATGTAAAGCCTTAGGGTGTGCTTTGGGCTGTAAGATTATTAACAACATGTCTATAAAGATCTCCTTAAACAGGCAATGATTCTGCAGGACGAACTTTGAGCAGCTTCCTTCTCTCTCAGGTGCTGTGAGGCCACTTCTGCTCAGAGCCAGGGATATTTCAGGGGGGTTTTGACGTGCCTGTTTCTCTTTCCACCCAGGTGAGGGCAGAGGGTTTGAGATAGCCCAGGGCAGGCTGGGGCCAGGCCGGATCCACCACTGCATGAGGTCCCTTGGTGCTGCTGAAACAGCCCTGGGGCTGCTGTGCCAGCGCTCGGCGCAGAGACAGACCTTTGGGAAGAAGCTCTATGAGCACGTAAGCACCTCCCCTCCTCATCTCACCCCGGGCAACACCCTCTGCTCTGCCCACACAGGTCACCAGAGACACTCGGGGGGCTACATTTTGCTGCTCTGATCAATTATTTGGGCTCTCTTATGAAAGCACAGGGCAAGCAGTGGGAGTTTTGGTCTTATCTCACTCTGGGGTTGAAATCCCGTTCTGTGAGAGTGAGCTTGCTAGAATAATAAATAATAATAATAGTGATAAAAAGCTGACCGTCTGCCTTTTACAGGAACCATCAGCATTTAGTAGCTGGCCCATCACATTTCAAGAGTCTTCTCCAAGAGATAGGATGATTATTGGAAAAAACAAGTAAAGGCAATGGAAAGAGGAAGCTGAATTAGTGTCTGGCACGGGTCACAGAAAATTGTTTGGACAGATCTAGAGGGAATCATCTTACACAGCTGTTTTCCAGTCGTGTCGTTGACAAACTTCCCTCCAGTAAGAAGAGCTGGATGGGGTGCACTCTGATTCCTGGTCACCACCCTGCAGCTGCTCACCAGGGTGTGTAACACACCCCACCAGCAGCTGGAGCAGAACCAGCCCCAGGTCTTCTGTACTGGGGCACGTTACACGGAGGGCTGAGAGTCCTGGTGCAGGGAAGCAGGTGCTGAAGGGCTTCAGGAAAAGGGCTAGAAATGGAAAAAGGAAATGAAAGTGTGCCAGAATCTGACACTTTTCCTCTTTCCTGCCTGGAAGAGAAGTGTTCTGGCTTTACTATTTCTCTCAGCCAGGTGTTTCATCTCTTTTTTCCCCCCCTCATATTAGATTACGTCCATCAAATAGCCGAGAGATTTCTGTCACTCGAGTGTTTGGGGGTTTTTTTCCCCCCCTCCTATTAGATGACGTGCATCAGACCAGCTTTGATTTGCACAGAGTGTCTCTTAAGTGTCTCTGAGTGTGTGAAGGGGGTGAGGAGAGGGGCAGGTTCCCCCAGAGGCACTAACCATGTTCCCTGTTGGCTGCAGGAGGTGGTTGCCCACTGGATCGCCGAGTGCCGCCTCAGCATCGAGCAGGCGCGGCTGCTCACCCTGCAGGCAGCCAGCAAGATCGATGCCCTGGGCAACAGAAAGGCAAGGAAAGAGGTAAAAATGGTGTATACAGGACAGAGGGGGGGCAATACTGGGCAGTAGTGGGGTTGGAATGTAAAACACACTGCTAAAGGCTGTCCTGCTGCTCATAGAACATACTGCACGGTGGGTTGGGGTCGAAGGTTGGACTTGATGATCTCAGAGGTCTTTTCTTAATGATTCTGTGTTGGAAATGGACTTAAGAAGTGCTTTTGATTGTTAAGTTAACTTTGATACTGATAAAGTATTTAAAAAGGAAAGAAATCCAAGTGTTGCAACACAGTGAGATTCTTCTGGGTGACTGGAAACAGTTCTACCTTGGGGAGGGAACGGGAACACCAGAACCCTCCAGTGCCAAGAGGAAGGAGTGTACTCTTAGGAGAGCTGTTGCATAAAATATTTTCACTTGCTTATGAAAGTGTCCCTGATGGAGGTGGGTTCTCTTCTCACTGCAGGTAGCCATGACCAAAGTGGTTGTCCCTCGAGCTGTGCTCAAAGTGATTGACTGTGCCATCCAGGTGTGTGGTGGAGCTGGAGTTTCCCAGGACTTCCCTTTGGCTTTCATGTGAGTAAAGGGAGAGGGAGCTGTAGGTTCTAAGTAGTCCTGTTAAGAGAATTTCCTCACACCAGTACGTGCTGTTTGACCTCAGGTAGGCCGAAAGAATGGTCCCTATGCCTTTAAGCTGTAAAACTTGTATAATAATTCAATTCCAGTGCAGTCACACTGCTTTACTCTTCCAACAAATGGAAAAAACACAAAGTGGAAAAAACCACACCACAAAAAAACGGGAAAAAACCAGCCAGAAAAAGCCCCTGGCACTGGACCCAAACCAGTTCTTAGCAGCAGCAGAGGATCTGCCTGTCGAGCTCAACCTTACCCCTGGGTTTCCAGCCCCCACCTCTCTGTCCTGCCAGGAGGATCTCCCTGCAGTTGCTCTTCCCAGAGAGCCCCCTGTGGCAGGGCAGCTGCAGCAGGGGTGGGACGTGCCCCTGAGCCGGCTCTTCCCCCCAGGTTTGCCCAGATGCGGACCCTGCGCCTGGCCGATGGTCCTGATGAAGTCCATCTCTCCACCATTGCCAGGTGGGAGCTGCTGGAGCAGTCCAAGCAGCTGACTGCAAAGATCTAGTGCCACCTCCTGAGGGTGGGAGGTGGAGGAAAGGTTCTGGTCTGGGCAGTGATGTGTTCATCTTGATTTTCCCTTACGAATGTGATTCTAGCTTGAAGCAACAGCTCCTCTCTCCCTCTTCACTTGTTTTACACGTAGTAACTGGAGGCTTGCTTTTAACCATTTGCAGGACACCCTGGAAATACCAGCATTTCTCTCTGACACTGAATAAAATCTCTTTCCTAACAGGCCTAAAGCCCTTCATTTGCTCTGAGCCAACGCCCTCTTCATCCTTTCACTGCAGGCAAAGCAGTTGAGACTTGGCAGCTTCTCTAGTTGAGTGCAAGCAAGGATAACTCTTCATCTGTGGCTAAATGGCCATTAACTTTAGGGCAGTGCTTTGCTTTTCCCTTTCCACAGCCCGGCTGCCCTCTCTCCTCCCCAGCTCCTGCTCCCAGCTGCCCTCCTCTTTGCTCAGGCTGTGCTCAGCCCTTTCCCCCTCCCCTCAGGAGGGGCTGGGGGCAGTGGGGAGCTGCTTGTCTGCCACCTCTCATTTCTTGCTCCTCCATTTCTCCCATTGCATCTCCTTACAGGTGCCCCTTCTGCCTTCCCTTCTGCATCTCCTTTTGTGCCTCTTCCTGGCCCCAGCTGCTCTTACCCTTTCTTAAACCTGAGCCTTGATGGGACCTTCCCCTGAGGAGCTGAGCTTCAGGGCCTCCCCTGCTACCAAACCAGGCTCTGCCATTTATCCCAACAAGCCTTGGGGAAGTTCTGGAAGGTCAGAGCTCCTCAGCTCTGCCTCCGACCATCCTCTTTGCCATCAGTTACTTGAGAGTAACAAGAACCAGGCAGCTCACAGCATATTGAGCCACCGGTACTTCCCCTTCCTAGAAAGTTAGGGGAAGTGCTTTCAGGCTGCACAGGATCCAGCAGTTAACTGAAGGATCCAAGCGTTTAATTTTTCCATGAACAAACACAATGTTGGAGCTTAGACACATCCCCTGTGGCTCCATCTTCCAGGAGGAGGCTGCAGCCACTCCTGGCCGGCCAAGCAGGCACCTGAAGGGGGTTCTGGCTAGAGCTGCTACAGCCCTGGAGTACCCAGAACTTGGGATCTTTCCACAAAGAAGGTTCTTACTTCATATCAATTCTTTACACCTAAACAACAAGATCATGATCTCCTCTGAGAAAGCAGTAATTGCTGTTTAGATTTCCACCCATCCCTTCCTCTTGCTTCCTGCCAAGAACATTTCCTAGGAAGCTGGGAATGGCAGCAGGTCCATGGCAGATACGAGCCCCTTCAAGCTCTGGTGGTTCCAGAGCTCTGCTCCAGGCCACACTCCAGTTGAGGTCTCCCCCTGCCCTCCATTCCCCCACCTTCCAAGAACAGCTCCGTAAGAACACCCCCTTTATCTCATTAACAAGGCTCTTAATTCCCTTTATTTTAAAATTTTATGTACATATGAATGATCTGTATAATGTACACTCAATATAGAAAGTTTTTATATACTGGATAATGTATAGAACATTTCACAATTACACTAATTTCTTACATAACATGTCAACTTTTAAGGTTGGTTTGTTGGTTCTTTTCTTTTTTGCTGAAGCTTTGTCAATTTGGTCAAGCCAGTTATACATAGAGATGTCTAATGCTGTCTGATCTCAGGAAGAAGAGAATGTTAATGATTAAGGGCATGAGTGAAGTGGTGCAGGACAACCCCTTTGCAAGTCCTGTTCCATGGGAGTGATCACCTCAGGGTGGGAGGAGGAGGAGGAGGAGGGATGCCCTTTAGTGGGGTCGGTGAGGTCAGAGTGATTTTTAGCCCGATTCCTCTAGACTGTAGCTCAACTCCAGTCATGCTAATTCAGAAAATATAAAAACTAGGAAAGTTTTGATTCACAGTCTTGTAAACAAAGAGAAAAGGGAACAAAATGTGCTTACGTACAACAAGAAAACACCCCTTCTCGTGTACCCCTGGGAGCTGACCCCCAGAGTGCTTTGTGTGACAGTGCCAGTTAAACCTCTGCTGCCCCAAACCCTTCCAACAGTCCTAGAGAAAGGAGTAACACTGTCGTGGAACGCCAGGAGAGGCAGGGAGCTCACCTCCCTGGCCAGCCTGCCTTGCTCTCTTCCCCACGGCTCTCCAGCCCTTAGCTGCCGTCTCCCACTTCGTTGTCTACCGGGGGTGGTACGTTGGGCATCACGGATGAGGTCGTCCCTGCAGTAAGGTATCCTGCAACTCCAGGGCCTGGGGGGGGGAGGAGAGAGCAGTGCTGGTTAGTCTGGATGCCACAGAGGGACGGGACAGCTCTGGTAACACCGAGATACATCAGTCAACCAGACACAGTCATGCAGGAACTCAGCAGCTGCCACAAACCCTCGTGCTGCAGCACGAGGGGTCTCAGCGGCCGCTCCGGTCAGGTTCGTGACGTGGGGAACTGCCAACCTGCAACGTGTCCTGCATCAACAGTCAGCACCTTGGGGGCTACACTGCTCCTCTTCAGCCTGGTAAGTCCTGCTGGGGCCTTCCCTCTCCCCCTCAAGTCATCCTCACTGCACAGCCTGAATACTTCCCAGGATGCTCCAGAATTTGGTGTGTCTCCAGGGAGCAGAGCAAGCAGTGCCCTCTCTGGCTTCGGGAGGGGACTCCTCTCTGCCAGGAACCAGTTTCACACGTCCTGGTGCACAAACCCCACTGGATCTCCTGCCCCTCAACCTCTTCCACCATGGAGGACCCCTGCACACTCCCCAGGTTTAGGCCCAGCAGGCACCAGCCCCTGTGGTGGTGAGATCCCTGCTCCTGCCTGCTGGAGGGGGCAGGTTTTGTGGGGTGCTGCAGCTTGGGACAGTTCTCCCCCATGCACCTCTGAGTGGTGGAGCAGCGAGAGCAGCGTGCGGGGGCGAGGAGGTATCTACCTGCTTTAGAGAGCTACACAGAAGTGAGCAAGCTGCCTGGCACAGCAGATCTAAAGCCCACTTCTCAGGTGAAGGGGACTGCTGCCAGTTAGGAGGGAAGGAGAAGAGACACCTGAGGGAAGAGAAATAAGCAAGGGAAGTTTCAAGGGAAGTGCAAATAGCAAAGCAATTCGAAGCAAGACATAAGGCAGAATACAAGAGAAGGCAGGTTAAAAACAGAGCTTGGCTTCCATCTCAACCCTGCATCTGTACGGCACCTTCACGTCTGCAGGACATGGACACCAGGCCCCTGAAAGCCAGCCCAGGCCTTCAGGCAGCAGGACAGCAGCGTGGCCCCCAGCCTGGAGCCTCACCACCTCCTGGCCAGCAATCAGCCAGCCTTGGCTTCATATTTCTCATTTTTACAGCGTTTATGGAACACCCAGGAAGCTCAGCACCAGCTGAATCAAGTGTTCATTGCCAAACTGCTGTTAAATGGTGCAATGAACAGAAAATTCCTCTTCAGAGCTAAAGCAGAGTCTGTCCTGGGAGGTAAAACATCCAAGTGTTGCAATAGAGCTACTCAGCGAATACTAAAGATCTGCTGCTGGAAGGTCTAACTCCTGACCTGAAAAGGCTTTTGCTTCATTTTCTCAAAAAAGGTGCTGGTGTCTTGCAAGAAAACCTTTTCTGTGTGCATGGCTGCCTGGTTTACACCTCATTAATCCAGCTGCCCTCAAAAGCTTGACCACAGCTGCTGTATGGGTGAGAAAGTTCATGCAGCACATGACGTGTTCATAATGACTTGGCAGAGGACTTCAGAACCTTCCTGGGGAGGCTAAACTCTGAACACCAAACTTGCCAGTGGCCAGAGGCTGCTGCTCTGATGCTTTAGAGGCGAGGACAGCAAAGACTGTGCAGAGAAACACGTTCTCAACCACAAAAGTTTGGCTTTTGAGAAGTGTTTTTAGAAGCTTGCTGTATTCTTAGTGCAGGCACTAGCTCCTGAGGCTAAACACCAGCTCCAGAGTCAGCTCTGACAAGTAACTACAGCTCAGTACGGATCAGGACACAAAGAGGAAAGGCACCTGTGAGGTATCCTGCTGTTTGGGTCTCAGAAATGAACAAGTCATGTTTCTGATCCTTGAAGGCACTCCACACAGAAGAACGAGACAGGATTTCATTGACCTGCAGGGTTTTGAAGAGATGAACAGGGTGAGCAGGTGACATTTGTAACGGTTCTCATTCTCTAGAGCCAAACCACTCTTGAGGACACTGCCAGACACCATGGCAGCACTGTCAGATAATCACCCATTCCCAAGGAGCCTCTGGCAGCTTGTTTCCCATCTGAACTGTGCAAGGCTCATGGGGTTGGCATTTAGCAGCTTGACTTTCTCCCTCCTTCCCCAGTCAGGTGAGAGGGAAACCACTCGCCTTGTGCCTAGAGC
Organism: Brachypteracias leptosomus; assembly: GCA_013401335.1. NCBI lineage: Eukaryota > Metazoa > Chordata > Aves > Coraciiformes > Brachypteraciidae > Brachypteracias > Brachypteracias leptosomus. The sequence continues at coordinate 26,347 of VYZX01000018.1, forward strand.
TGAGGTAGAACACGACTCTTCCTGCACCCACAGCAAGGCAGGACCAGTTTGGGAGAGACCTGGCCCCAGTGTCCCACCCTGCAGAAGGCTTTCAACACAGGAGAGGCACCAGGAGCTGGCACAGAACCGAACTGGTGGCTTCCCCACAAGGAGGAGATGGAGACACTCCAGCTATGTAGTTATGTAGCTGTGTGATGTTAACATTTTAGGTACAGCCCTGAGACAAGCAGGGGGTGTTCCAGGTGGCCAGAGCCCAGGCAGGGGCACTGGTCAGCACTCACCTGTTCTCCATACTGCAGGCTGCGAGACATGGACTTGAGAGTTTTCACTATCTGAGCTTTTGTGGCCGAGGGGCTCTCCAGGGTCTCCAGGCCAATGCCCTCAAGCAGCTTTAGAAGGTAGGGGACCAGATCAGCTTTCAAAGCCTGCAAACACGCCCAAATGAGTGCTCTGTCCTCCTGAGCAGCTTGGATACCCAAGTACCCACCCTCAGGCTGTAAACGTGCTGGTTCTGCTCCTTACTTGGGCTACCAGGTCGTTTTGCTCCTTCTGAAACATCCGATTTAGGGCTTCGCAGGCGACTCCAACTATGTCTGGTCTCTTCCTCATGCCATTCATGAGAGGGGCAATGGTCTCTAGTGATGCCATGGCCCGGACACAGAGCTGCAGACACACAACAGCCACAACACTTCACTTTATGCCAAGTGTGCTGGTTATGGGAGATACACTCAGCCAAAACCATCAGTTTCCCAGTGCCTTTAATCTATGAATCCCCCCCAGATCAGCTCCAAGTCCCTGCTCCCCTGGCACACAGCTGGAATAACAGTTGGGAGCAGCACAAATCTCTCCAGTTGGGCCTCTTGCTGCCCCCCAGCCCCCAAAGGGCTCAGTACCTCGTTGTCAGACAGCATGTGCATGACCCGAATGGCACTTTTGGGGATGGCGTTGTTCTTGTGGTTCATGGCTTGGAGGATCTTGGGGAGGTGGCCCAGGGGAGGCACCTGGTCGGCCAGCTGGGGCTGGGCACTGAACAGGCACACGGTGGCTGTGGTCAGCGTCTCCAGCGTCTCCCCCTGCAGAGAAGCAGCAGAAGTGCAGCTCAAATTAACATTTCTCCCTTGCTCTGCCTCACAGGCTTTTTTCCCCTGGTGCTTTTATCCCCTTACTCTGCTTCAAAGCTGTTAAAACGAGCAGTTTAGAGGAAGGTGATCACCTCCCCTAGGGGCAAACACCCACCGGTTTAACACACACAGATCCCAGGCATTTCTAGGCACTGTTTCCAGAGGCCATGCCTGGCAGCAGCTCCATTTGTTAAGCTCCAGCTCTACCACAAAATAAGCCCCTAAGACTTGCCAGAGCTGGTTCTGTGGCTTCAGGGACTTTAAAGGCACCGACTCAGGTTGAGAAGTTCCCTGAACTTTTCTGCATGTTTTACAGAGTCAGAAAGCAGACAGAAAACCATCATACTGGGAGGAAAGTGTGAGAACCTAAATTAATCAGATACTAGGAGACTGGTAGCTTAAGAGCACTAAACAAACTCAGAGAGGAGACTCAGAGGAATCATCTTACGTGGGGGTTGTTTTTCTCCAGTAGCTCCGTGAGCTTTTCCAGCAGTGCAATGAGAAACTCTCGTGGTTTCCGTAACACCCAGGCCGGCTGGGCAATGAAGATCCTCAGGAAGACTCCCCCCACTGAGAGTTCACCTTCTGCCTCCCCGTAGACCACAGCAAAGTCTTCAGGCAGCTGTGGAGGTGTAAAGCAGGAGGAGTTAGTGGCAGGGGGGGAGCTGCTCTGACTTCATGACTAAGCACTGATCTAACTGTGTTCTCCAGACAGAGCTGGGCAAGGGCAGTGAACATCCTGAGAAGCCCTTGGAGAGATCCGTGCAGGCAGCACTACACCAGTGGACATCTCAAGAACCCACATAACCCAGCCCACACCTGTCCCAGAGGTAAGCACTGCTCCCAGACCAGGAGCTCTTGCTGGAGCAGCCCTTTCCTTCCCTTCTCACCTGCTCAGACTGTACCTGGTGATGGTTTTGCCAGTTAAGTGTCTGATTTGAAGGTACAGAAGTACCCAAAGCACCAATTTGGTGTTAATGGAACAGTGAGTTCCTGCTGGCACTCCAGAGGGAAGCCTGTCAGGGTTACACACATTCCCCACCCCTCAGCTGGCACCCAGAGCACAATCTGTGTATTTTACCTTCCAGTTAGTGTCAGGGTTGTCCCGCTGAAGTTTAAAGTGCCTGGAAGAAGAAGAAAACAAGTTTTAAGGAGCAGGAAAAGCAGCACTGCCCTTCCCTCCCTGCCCCCTCCAGCACTGGGAGGGGGTGTCCCCACCCCGTGGGCACCAGGGGTGCCCCAGGCAGGGAAGGGTTGGTCAGCAGCTCTCCACATACTCAAGCATCATCTCCCGGACCGTGGTTGATACTCTCTCCCTGGAGTTGTCATTCCAAATTAACTCGGGGTTTTCGTGGGTCCCCTCAAAGATGTGAACAGCAGCCTCGGGGTTGTCCCTCATGGCATCCATGAAGACTCCAGGTAGAAACTTCATTAGTGTGATTCGGACCTAGAAGGGATGAGCAGAAGTGACACTGGGTGCACAGCCAGAGAGCTGAGTGACAGCTAAAACAGAGAGCTCTGGGTGTTTGCAGTGTTCCAACACCATAAACTGGTGCTGCTGTTTTAAACAGCCACAGGCAGTGGCAGGGCTGAAATCTAGGTTTGAAATATTAAACTCATTACAAATGGAGACCAAGCTGCTGGCAGGAGCTGCAGTAAACACAACTGCTCCTAGAAGGCTGCTCAGAGACTGAAGTTAACAGTGTTAAAAAAGCCAGATTGATCTTCACGTGAATGTTTCAGTCAGAAGAGGGGGTTTTTGTTCTGTTTTTAGGTGTACTTAGGTTATATCAGGGTAAAGGCTGTTAAGGTCCTTACCTTTGGACCCACCAGCTTGTCCGCAGTCATCTTGGCAAAGAGCTCTGCTGTCTGGGCTCGGACCTGGGGGTGGGTTGAGTTGCAGAACATGTCTAGTAAGTAGATTAAAGCACCTGCACAAAGAGAGGGGGAAACACTGGTCACAAGTAGCAGGAATTCACCCATTCCACCCTGACTCTTCCAGAGGGAAGAGGGAGGTCTGGCCTGTGCCTGAGGTGGGGCAGAACCCCCTGCTCCCTACCTTTTGCCATGGCCTCTTTGATGATCTTTGTGCTGGATGTCAGGGCATAGAGAGTTTCCAGCACCAGCTGCCGACCTGCCAGGACAAGAGGTGTCAAGAACTTTGTGCCAGGCAGACTAGGAACTAATCAAAGAGCAACTAAAACCTGTATCGAAACTGCAGTGAAACTTAATCACAAGCTGAGGGATTTGTGGCTAAATTCAGTTGGTTAAGGAGTGTCAAGTCAATCACACATTTTAACACAGATATAACTTCTTAACTAGGCATTTACTAAGTTCCCTGAAAGAATTAGTCAAGGAAATACCACACAAACAATGCGAGTACCTGTAATTGGTGCTTCAGCTCACACATTTAAGACAACAAAGTGGTTTCACGGAGTATTTTTTTTTAAATCTGGTTTAAGCCAGAAGCTCAGGCAGCTGCATTCTAACTGATTTCTGAGCTGGAAACCCTTTGCCTCACAAGACCCAGAGTTCCCTGGTACCTACTTGAAGGCAAGGAATGCAGAAGTGCCAGTAAGTTGGCAAGAACCATTGCCTCTGCAATGTTGGTGACACACTCCTGGTTACTGGTTACTATGTTCACTACCTGCAAGAGACCAGAAACATCACTTGGTTATATCCCAGCTCTTCAGACATTGCAGTGCAAGAATTTGGCACCTCACTGGCCAATATAGATAATATTTTACAGCATTTACTCCTCTTGTTGCCTCAGGGCAGAGGGGAGCACAGACAGAGGCAACAGGCCACCACTTGTTCCTCCAAGGAGGAGCTGACACCTTGGAACCCCAACCTTGATACTTTTTAGGTGCTCCTCTAAGATGTACCCAATCAAGTTTGTTTACGCTGATTATATAAAGCACCCAGACAGAGAGGGATGGTTTGTTGGGGGTATTTTGTTTGTTTAGGTTGGTTTCGATTGGGTTTTTTTTACCTCCAGAGCCAACTGCTGCACCTGGCCAGCTCCATGGACACGCAGGAGGGAGAAAATCAACTTGAAGTGACCTATGCACTCACACTCAGAACCTGCAAGAGACCAGGTGAGTTATTCCCTCCACGTGAGCTGCAGCATCCACTGAAAGCCACCCCAACCCCACATTTCACTGCCCAGAGAACCACTGCAGGCTGGGTCTCTAGAGAGCCTGCCACAGAAGTTAAACAGCTCCTCCAGGACAGGACTTGCTACAGGATTAGGTAATTATGAAGCCCTGTCCATTAATGGTTCCACAAAGTCTCAGGTCGACAGCATCTCAAGAGCAGAGGATAATTCCTCTCTCTAAGGTAAGTAACTGAGCTAGTTCTTGGGCTACCCAGTCACCTGCATTCTTACAAGGCTACTAAGCAAGTTCAGTTATTTTATTTATTCTTGGATCATCAACATAATATGAGAAGCATCCTAATTGTTGTGTCTGGGGCTGTTCCAGTCTGTACATCAGTATCTGCTGGTAAATCTTTGCTGCATTAGCTGCCCACTCTCAAGAGCATCCTCCTCCTCCTGCTTTGTAAGGCCCTGACGTGGCTTTAGGTGTTTATTACCATGCAGAACTCAGCTCGAGGTGGTTTTTTGATGCAAGGAAGTTTAAAAATCAGCTACAGATTCTTGGAAGGATTGCAGGAAGCTTTACCCAGGAGGTTGCAGCCTCCCTGGCAACAGCAGGCTAGAATTGAGTTAAAACTCCACGTTTCAGAGGAGAAAACAGATAAGGCTTTGATTGCACACCAAACTTCAACACATCTACTGACAGTGCTCTCCAGGAGGGGAACTACAAAAAGCAGCAGTGCTAGAGCCTGTCAGCCAGCAGGACGAGCTCTGGCAGCCTCCAGAGGTCCACAAGCAGCCCCCCAGGGCAGCCCACGTGCAGCCTACCTGGGTTGTGCTTGATGACATTCCTCAGAGCCTCCAGGGCCATCTCGACCCTGCGCAGCCGGTCCCCGTGCTGGTTGGACTCCACCTTCCCAGTCTGGGTTATTGCCATCAGGGTGTGCAGGTACTGGGCCTGGGAGCCTATGTAATCCAGGAGGCTTGCAGCAAATGCTTTGGGGAGCTGTACAGGGGAGACAGGAGCACTTTTAGCTGCGTGAGGCAACGCTGCTCACTCCACAAGAAAGAGTATCCAGATTATTTTTCCTCTGTTTCACACATCCCTTTCTCCTAGAGAGGAAACCCTTTTCTACTCTGCCCTCTATAACATCTGGGTCACATTAACCCCCTCTTTATAGCCAGACATGCCCTTAGAGAGCTGCCACTCCTTCCAGGATTCGTATTTCCCCCATTCTGTTTGCACTGACAGACAGACAGAGGTAACATGGCACAGAGTAGCCTCAAGAGGCAGGTTTCCCTACATCTCACCTCCAGCTGGAAGGTAGGGACCTCGTTGTAGACTCTGACAAAAATCTCCCCCACAATCAGTTCCTTGGCGTGGTCACTGAAGACAAAGTCAGACCCGTAGCTCTTGTCACAGTCTCCCTTTGAGCAGAGAGAAGCAGCACAAGCTCAGACAGAGAATCACCTCTAGACAGCATGCAGTTGTAGCTCAGCAGTGAAACAGACACTGCTTGAGCAGGAGACTCAAAGCTTTAGCAAAAACCAGCAGCTCAAGGCAGACTGAAACATTACAGGAAATAAGCAAACTTCAGGTTTTGTTATCTTTTTAAGACTACTGAAGGAAGAGAGTGACTTGGGAGTAGCCAGCAGTTGTGTTAACTGTAGTAGTGGGATTTAAAGAGAAGAGGATCTTACTCTCTTGATCATGCTGTCTTGTTGAGATTCCAGGAACTCAAGCAGCTCAGCTCGTGTCCCGTTGTTCCAGATCAAGTAGGGGTTCTCTGTGTTACTGTTCAGTGTCTTCAGGGTCTAAGGAACACGGAATTTACATCATGTGACATGTTTAGAACAGTTTGGGCTCATTACGCACAGTAATCAGCATGTCCCGTGGCATTCATCTCATTACCAGCTAGACAATTTGCTAAGTTTAAGGAGTCAAGTGGAAATGGAAAACCAGGAAGGCGTTTGGTCCAGTGCAATCTGGACTTTCATTCTTTATCCTGCTTCAAGCCGTGCTCACTTCAGATCCTCCTCCTGGTTCTGACAGGGAGCAGCACCCCTCTGCATCAGCTCCTTGTGGGTGACTTCCTTGGCACCACTTTTAAAGAGACAAGTTCAGCCTTCACTCTCCTTAAGCCCTCAACTAACTCCCCTGCTCCCACATCTCTTTTGCAAACATCACTCTAATAATTCCTGCCCACAGCGTCTGAGGCTGAAACGTTTTCCCTGCAGCTACTCCAGCTGCAAAGGGACCTTTCACAGTTGTCTGTATCAGGTGGCTCTCAGAGGTCTGTGTTTCAGCAGGGACCAGGTTCTCCCCCTGTCCATGCCTCGAAGTTCTCACCTCAGTAGGGCTGAGCACAGCGAGCTTCCTTGCGATGTAGGGGGTCAGCATTCCAGCCAAGCTCTTCCTGATGGTTGGGTTTTCAGGAGTGGCTTGTTCCTCAGAGAGATACCCTCCAAGGCGACTGAGGGCCAGCAGGCTGAGCTTGGCGAGGCTGTTTGCTACCTCCTGGGAAAGAGAGACAGGCATAAACACCCCAGAGCTTACACAGCTGGGGGGCAAAGGGACAACGTGTCCTAGAGCAGACATTGCAGACAAGCTCATGGTGCCACTTGGAGTCCCTTCAGTTGAGCCTCAAGAGCTAAAAACAGGCTTTTGCTTCTGATAGCACAAATTGACCTTTCTCACTGTTCACTGTAGGTTAAACCCTCTTGCTCCAAGTCTCTTAGAAACTGCAGGTTTTGGCAGCTTTAACATTTGAGCTCAAAACAGGAGCCACTCTTTGGGAAAAAAACCAAACCCAAACACGAAAACAAACCAAAAAACCCCAGTAAACCCCAAACAACAGTATTTACACTGCTACACAAACCCCCATCTCTGCTCACACTGTAGCTCATGCAATTCAGTGGCTCTAACAAGCCCCTGACTGCAGTTGTTTTGTTAGTAAGAGATGGTGTGTGAAGGCAGGGACCTCCCTAACATCACCTGGTGATTCGAGTCCTCACTCTTCTGGATCCCACTCTCCTCCAGCGTGTAGTCGTAGTTGAAGAGGTAGCCCAGCAAGTACCAGAGGACTCCAGCCTGGAACAAGTGTGTCTGCAGCCAGTAGTCCAAGGCAAAGGAGCTGACACACTCCACTCCCAGAGAGGCCACTCGGGGGATGTTCTGAGGGAGGAAAAAGAACCACAAGAGTTTACCTTAGTACTTGTGAGCAAAGGAAGCCAAGTGGCTTCCTCACCAAAGACTTAAAGCCAGAACTTGCTAGTTCTGGAGTGCTGTCTAAGCAGCAGAGGTGAGAATTGAAGCAGACAGAACATCTGCAGCTGAAGTTCAGTGGCTGGCAGAAAAATAGATGGCTAATTAGTCAGCATCCTTCAGAGGAGGAGCAGTTGAGCAGTTCTTTCATCGATTAGAAAAGAGCATTGAGGAACTGCTGGAGAAACAAGCTCAAGAAGGTGGCAGACGTGAGGGTTTTATGGCAGTACATGTGTTCTCAGGGAGTAGAGAACACTGAATGGATTCAAATGTCAAAGACAAGGCAGTAGAGTTCTGTAGAACTCCCATGATCTTGCCAAAGGGTTTGACCAGTCCCTGCAGCCAGCCCCCTGTCCCTTCCAAGCAGGAGGTTCCCCTCAGCACCCTCCAGTTGAGCACCAGAGGGCAGGAGCTCTTACCTTGCCATAGTACAGCAGCCTGCAGAGGTCCTTGATGATGTTGGGCATTTCTGTGATCTTCTCCCTGCACTCCTCAAACTGAGCTGCCACGCTGTAACACTTGCTGACATACCCACACACCTACAAAAAGCAGCATTTTAGTGGTTCCACGTGGAAATGCATGTTTATAACCCCATTTTTTAATATATATATATATCAGTGTTTTATGCTATGCATACACACTCTGTTGTCTTCTGGGAAGCTGATACAGCTAAAGCTTCTGCAGCTCACCTGCACAGACATATCATCAGGTTTACTGGAACGAGTCAGGACTGCCACACAGCGGTTAAAAGCTTCCTGCAGCACCTGTGGGGATGGAGGGGACACAAATTCAGGCACCACCAACCCTGCTAAAGGCTGGCAGGAGTGAAACAGCACCTGCCAAACCCATTTTTAATGGCTGAGGGGAAACATCTGACAGAATCTGCTGGAGGAGGTGCCCTCAAGCTGTGCCAGGGGAGGTTTAGGTTGGACAGAGGAGAAAAGTCTTCCCTAAAGACCCAGAGTGATTCTCAGTTGCATCTGATGTCCTATGACTCGAGGATCTAAGATTTCTAGCTGTGGAAAAAGGCTAAAAACCCCCATTCTTTCTTTCTGTTTACCTCAATTCCACTTTCCCTTCTCAGTTCTTCTGCGTTCAGTGCTGAACAATTGACTGTGTGGAAAGCAAGCTCTGTGGCAGCAGGCAGCAGGGGGGACTCTTTGGAGAACAGGAGGTCATCTGAGGTTTCAATGGTAATGGTCTTTATCAGCATAGGGTAGCCTGCATACTTGTAAGGCTTCAGCTCTGGAATTCAGAGAGAAAAAAGCCAGAAGTTCACAGAGATGCAGAACTGAAGCTGTTTAAGCACTGCATGCTCCTCAGGGGGAGATACATCAGGTGTAGAGTGGCAGTGGCCACCAAAACAAGCCCAAGCCCTCCTGAGCCAGCCTGCTCACCTTCCTTGTGCCTGTTGAAGAGGATGCTCTGAGTTTTCAAGATCAAAATGATGTTTTCTGGGTCTGGCCCATCTATCACCTTGGCAGACTTGGTGCACAGGAACTCGTAGGCTTTATTAACCTTTTCAAACATATCCTGCAGAGAAAGGGGGACCGTGTGAAGAGCTGCAGAGGAACCCCTAAATCACTACGAGCCTGCAGCATCGGTTCAGGCGCAGGGGAAATAAAACACTCTGGGTTATTGGCCACAACTCCAGCTTTGCTGCCTTGGGGCACTTCAGAAACTTCTCCACACAGGGCTGGGTCACAGATGGGTGTTGTCTCCCAGGAAGTTTCCTTTCTCTCCATAGGCAGGAGCCTGAACTAAGGCAGCTGCAGTATGACAGCAGCAGGGAGTGCAGTGTCACGGGCTGCAGGAACGGGCAGAGGACACAGCCTGTCCTTGAAGGGAGAAATCAGCTAATCTAGCTCCTGTGTAGCTCTGAACCAGACCCTTTGAGATGCAGGCCTGACCTGATTACATCAGTTTCCTGATGAAATCCTCACAGCCCTTGATTGACATCAGTTGAGTTACTCACCCCTGTATTAATCTGTATTTCAGTGTTCACCTAGGCACAGCTTTAAAGGGAGAAGGAGGATGAAGTGGGCATTTCAGAATCCTTGGTACACCAGAGCTTTGTTAAGCCCATGAACAAGTGCTGTACCTACCCTGCCTTCGGGATTCTTGTCAGGGTGATACTTCTGTGCCAGCCTGAAATAAGCTTTCCTGATCTTGCTCTCATCATGCCTGGGAGAAAACGAGCCCCATTACATTGAGTAACATTAAAAAACAAGCAAGCAAGCCTGGATTCTGGCAACAGGCCTCACAGGGACTGCAGTGAAGTGAAAACTCCAGAGCTCTGATATTTCAGTTTGAAAGTTCTGCTCCATCAGCTGGCAGGGGATGGGGGTAATCACGTGGCCACAGAACAGAAAGAAGTTTTAGAAATAAGTGGTTTGGTACCTCTTGTACTGAACGTAGTAACCAGAAGGTGCTCAGAGTCCAGTCAAGAGTCTAAATGAGCTGTAAGTGGTAAAATGTAGGAGTGTGATGTGTAGTCGGGGCGCTGTTCTTGAGGGGTAAATACACGAAAAGCAGTTTTGCACTGTGGGGGAAGCAGGTGCTGGACACAACTGAACTGGGGCCATTAACTGGCTGCAGTTACTGAGATGAGAAGCTTCAGCGTGCAGAGTTTCTGGGGATGGAGTTACACAACTTTATAAATATGGAAACAACTTACTGGCCTTGGCCTTTGGGAAGGTTGAGGACTTCATAAGCATCATCTATGGACATGGTGGGTGGCTTCTTCTCCACCTCCTTCTTCCAGGCTTCTAGGGTATCTTTCAACAGTTTGACCTAAGCAGTGAGAGTTTATTAGTGTTTCCTTCCTGCTGGCAGCAGCACACTTCATCTTTGCTAATAAAGTGCTGTTTCATTAATGAATCCTCACCACCCATCACCCTGAGCTCAGGCCTCATCCCTTTATCTTCAGTAATTATGGTTCCCCCTCCAGTCAGAAGCCATTAAGCCTTTGCAGGGCTGTGTTTTATTCAAGACAAGAGCACCTTCAGATTAAAGTGTCTCCCTAAGAGCCACAGCAGGAGAGGGAGACTCACTCCAGTGACATGCAGGTCACACCCTGATACTCAGGAGCTGCACAAATAGGTCAAGCTGCTTAGATCCAGCCCAAGGGCTCAAACCAGAGAGATCTCCTCAGTACAGTTCGTGTGTGATCCCAGGCTAGCTCAGTTTCTTGTCTAATGTCACAAACAACCCCAAAGTGATGGTTGTTTCCCCCTCAATCACTTGATGCTCATTGAAATACCTCCTGAGGTCTCTGAGGTGCTGTTTTGCTTTTGAGCAGGATACACCTCACACGTGGCTGCTGCATGGCATGAAAACTAGTCTGCTTCAAGATAAAGTGATTAACAGACTCGCTCATGAGCTGGAAGTCAGGATCGGTCACTTACAACAACTCCAGCATCTCATTTCCCTCATTTTTGTGACAAATCCCACTTTTAGGGCTCTGAAAAGTCACCAACTAAATGAATGCCAAGATACTTTTTACTTACTGGATCCTTAATGGGCCAGTCTGGGAATCTGAGGGTATCACAGAGATGCTTGAGGTAATAGATGTTACAGAAGAGCTCATTCTCCAGCTGGGGGTAGTTGATGACTGGGATGGGACAGTACTGGTAGAGGGCCCTGGTGTTGCTCTGGAGACGAGGGGTGAAGTCAGCAAGATGAGCAGCAATCTTCTCTATCATCAGGCGCCTGGAAGTGACACAGGTCTGGGTTAGGACTTGCCAGGCAGTGCCCAGTCCCTCTGCCCCAGCCCCCGTGTAGTTCAGATCTATCTGTCCCCCCCAGCAGAACACAGTCACCTCATTTCATTGCTCCAAATGGCTTCTGGAGTGTCAAATTCTCCGAGGAATATCTCGGAAAACTTCTCAGGCTCGTAGTTTTCTAGGTAACACACCATTGCTTCGGGGAGGATGTGTCCCAGGATACTCCTTTGAACTATATCTTGACCTTTTGTCTGCAGAGGAGAGCACAAAGTCACCTCAGAGGTCATCTGCATTCAGCCTTGGTCATCTAAAAATCCCTCCCCCTTTCCCCTCAGAGTTCTGAAATTCTAACTCAGCACAAGCACCAGGTGGTGGTAAAACAACTAGAGGTGGTCTGCAAAGCTACGGGGAGACTTTTGCCAGCTACTCACTTCTTCAGCCTTGAAAGCTTGCTTTGTATGTGTGTATTTCAAGAACCTAGGAGAGAAAGAGCAGTTATTTTCTGTTTAATTGACACTTCAGGCATCCTTGGGAGATAAGCAGAGCAACACAGCCCAGCTGGCAAGTCTCATACGTTTACTTTGAGATAAGAGCACAACAGCAACAGTTGAGTGAATCTCTCTACATCAAACCCTTGGGAACTCCACCTAGTTCAGCACTCCCATGTTATAAATGTTCCTCATTTCAGTCTGGAAGCCTCATTCCTGAAAGCTTATTTTCTCCTCATTAAAAAAAAGAAAATAATAAAAAAAATAAATTTGAAGCCGCTAAGAGCACAGACAACCCCTCCCTTCAGGCTCCTGGGAGCATTTAGAGCAGCATTCCTTCGAGCATCACTGGTCAAGAGGTATTTTTAGGTATTTTTAGCTGTTTTCTCCTCACCTGGCAATGGGAAGCACATTGGAACCCGTGTACATCATGATGAAGAAGAACACTCCACTCAGGTAGAAGCGAGGTAACTGAGGGTTGTCTTGCATGACATGGAACAGCAGAATAGCAACTTTCTCCACCAGGATAGGATCAAAAGTCAGGAGTAGCTGCAGTCAAACACAAGCACTTACACGTGGTGCAAGTCAGCCAGCCAGACCTGGGTTTAACCAAGTCAGGACTGGGCCAAGCCAGGAGACTTGCAAGAGTTGCAGTTAGAGAAGAGATCAGCCCAAATCACAGAGTGTTTAAAGCTGCAGGTCATCTTGTCACCCCCCCCCTGCTCCAAAGCAGGGCCACCTAGAGCTGGCTGCCAAGGCCCATTCTCAGGTGGCTCTTCGTATCTCCAGGGATGGAAATATTTAATGGGATATTGGCTGAAACAGTGTGAAATCTGTAACAACACCCAGAGTGAGATTTTGCCTTGTTTAGATATGTTTCTGAAGAGCTGCTTACCTGAGTGATATGAGGAAGGCAAGTGCTGTCTGACAACAGCCTTTTCACCCTGGGCAGAGGTCTGATAATGGCATTGTCTTGGTCCCTGCAGACACCCAAACAAGTGGCACAGCAGTGAGCACCGAGCTGCCTTTTCTCTTCCATGAACAAACAACTTCATTAAGTCTGAGGCTCCTGAGATCATGTTCAATGTCTTGTTGTTACATTGGTCAGTGTGGCTTAATGCCATGCAGGAGAGCAGCTTTAAGTTAGACAAGAGTCAAACTAGGCCAGTGTGCACTGGAAACACACCCAGCTTGTGCTCCCCTTCCTGGAGCCCCTTCCACAGTGTTACCTGTCTGTTTCCCCACAAACTACTGCCACGTAAAAGGCTCTTCACTGCAGTTCATTAACTACCCGGGTGCTACCGAACCCCCTGAAGAAGTAATTCCTGAATTCTCCACCTGCCAGGGGCAGGCAGGCAGTGCTCACCTGCTGGGGAAGTACCCACACATAGTGATGAGCATGTTGAGCACCAGCGTGGCCAGGTCGGTCTCGTTGAGGACGGGCTGCCCCGTGGCCAGCAGGCACCACTTCAGCTGGGGGATGCCCTGCAGGGCCCTCCAGCCATCCATGCCCTGGGCCCAGCAGCGGGTCTTGGAGGTCAGCTTCCCACTGCTCCACAGCTCCTGCATCTGGGGAGGGGAGGAGGAGTTGGGTTGGGTCGGTGTTTGGAGCCACCCTGGCTCCTGAGCGTTCCCGCTCAAGCTTCAGCTGTTTGGTGGCAGACAGTGGACGGGACTTGGAAGCCCAGTGGGCTTCTGGCTGTGAGGGAACAGGGAGGAAAGGCTGGGAGATGAGCTGCAGCACAGCTGGGGCGTGCAGGGGTGGGCAGCCTTGCCTAAAAGGTTCTCGGCACAACATCCAGTCTCTTGTCTAGCTGCAGCCCTTGTCTGAAGGGTTACTTTGGGACCACTATCAGCATCGTTGAGTTCTCCCCCTCACTGTCTGAAAGACACCCAGGGACCAGGATGGAATAGTTGGCAAGCTGAAGCTGGTACCTCCTGGAAGCTGTAAGGGCCACTCCTTTCTTTGTCAGCATTGCCAAAGTACCACTCCTTCTCGCTCTCCCTCTTCATGTCAGGTGCTGCCTCAATCACGTTGCTCTAGAAGGGGATGTTTACAACAGCAGCTTTAGCTTCAGTGCAAATATCTCATTTCCACAGGAAATGTGAAATAAACCAATGTCCTTTTCACTTCTTTTTTAAAGAATTGTCCTTTCAGCAAAGCAATGTGTAAGAAACAAAGGGCACACACCTGCAGGGGGACTGTGGCTCTGCTGGTGTGAAGATGTGCCAGAGTGAGCAGGTCCACAAGGATCCTGATGCCATTTGAGTCCATCAGGTCCTTCACATTTTTCTGTGAATGGATGAACTGAGTTAATACAAACGTTTTCTAGATAAGACTTGCTACGAGTACTGAACTGTTTTAGTAAGAAGCAACCCCAAGAAAAGTCAAATCAATCTCTGAAGTGACTTGAGTGGTACCATCACTGCAAGTTTCCTTCAGCTTCCTCACCAGTAAATAACAACCACCACATCCCAGGAGGCTGCATCAAACATTAACTCCCTTAGGACTGGACTTGTTGCTCAGGTTAAGCCTGGAAGGCCAGCTCAGCCCATTTCACCCAGCTGAAAGACCAATAAAGCAGTGCACACTGTACCTTATTGAGGATGAGCTTGTTGAGGAACAGAATGAGCCTGTCCCGCTCCAGCCTGTCGGTGCACTAGGGCAGCAGAAGGGAACAAGTTATTAATTTGATAGCACACAGCAGAAGTTGCCTCCAAAAGTCACAGTTGCCCCTTTTTCCTGCCCAGGATAAAACTGCTGCTACTGAGTGTCCAGTTCCATGCACAGCTAAGGAATGCAGCAGCAGGAGGGGCCTTGGCACCCTCCATCCCTGTTTGGCTCTGGGTCTGACACCCAAACCCCCCCCGTTCTTCTAAATCTCTTCTTCTAAAGGGGCAGTGTTGGGATTCCCCAGGGAGGCAGATCACAAATACACGGGAAAAAGGAACGTTTTCAGCCAGCAGACAGTTACATCTGATGGTTGCACTTGATGATCTTCGAGGTCATTTCCAACCTTAATGATTTTGAGATCCCTGGTGAGACTCTCAAGACAAAGTTTTATGCCTCTGCACTTTTCAAGAGCAAGCACAGGATTAACACCACACAAAGTTCCTTCAGACTGTTCCTGTACAGCCTGAAAACCTGTTCAGGCCCACAAAATGCAGCTCTAGAGAGACTAGTCTGAAACCCCTTTATGCTCATCAGGGTTTTTAGTGAAACTTTAACTGAATCAAGGGGAGACAGGAGCAACGCTTGGTGACAGCATGAAAAAAAACCAGTAGTATTGATGCTGTGGCTTCACGTTCTGCAAAACCAGAACTCAGATTTCACAGCAGCTTGAAGGAACTGAGCCCACGTTGGGCCAGCTGTACGTCAGCTACTAGTATCAGGTAATTTCAAATAATCCTTACCCTTTCTAGCATCCCAACGATGTACTTTGTGTCAGAGAACGGTCCAATTTCTTCGTGGCACCTTCCATAGACAATGGCCAGTGCTTGCAGGCACAAGCATTTCATGTTGACCTTTGGGGTGAGCAGGAAGCGGTGGTAGAGCTCGTTGAAGAATTCATACCTAGGAGAGAGGTGAGATCTTAGTGCAGAACACAAAGAGACCTCAGGAATGGGGGGGGGGGGTAATGATGCCTCACGATTTCTTGATCGCTCCGCTCTCTTCCGTCTCATCTTCCTCCAGCAGCAGCCTCAGGTAATAATCCCCTATCTTGATCTCCTCAGAAAGGCACTCGTACTTCACCTGGGACACACAACAAGGCACTGAACTGTAAATGGTCTTCTCCTTCATTGGCTTTTTCTGGCATCACAACACTGGACTTGCTTGCCCCCATAAGCTCCAGGAGGTTTGCACTCTGAGCAGGACTCACGTCTGGGGGTTTGCTCTTAAACACACCTACAAAATATATGCCATAAACTACTGAACAAAGGAAGTTTCATCCTGGTGAAATCCCCCTTCCAGCCTTTGAGTAACCTGTTTGTGATCCCAGCTGGTTTTATTAACTAGGCTTGGATAACATGATGTACTTGGTGACTCAGGCTCTAATGAGGAGCTGTTCCACCACAGGGTATTTCACTTGGTGTTACTACAAGTATGAAACAAGCGTGGCTTAATTACTGCTTACACTTGTTATTTCTCTGGGTAATCAGAGCCTGGAGGCACCAGTGCACACACCAGGCAGCTCAAGTGGGATTGCACAATGAGAGGCATCATTAACTTCAGAGCAACCCCATTACATTTAACCACACGCCTCCCTGCTCCGTGGTTTCCAGCAGGCACCTCCTCTGGAGGAACCTCTCACACCACAAAAGCCTCTCTCCCTGCAGAGGTTTTCCTTATCTAGAGCTTGCCACGAGCCCACAGAAAGTCACCTACAGATTTGGCCAGAGCACACAATAAAAAGACACTAAGTGTGCACTTTTAGGGGCACCTCAATCCCACCCCCTTGGCAAAGGGACGGGCTCCACAGCTGAGAGGAGCCCTTGTCACCACTACAGAGTTCAAATACTCACAGCAGAGCCTGGTAAAGCAGTAAAATATTTAAAAACAAGTCTCTGAGAGCAGCTGTTCCGAGGCCCTGTTAGAGAAGCCCCCTCCAGCCAGCCCCAAGTATCCTGGGCTGCAGGAACAGCAGTGATACCTTCCAGCAGGACAAGGCACAGGGGGGAAGCCTGTGTCACTGCATTTCACGCCTGTGCTTTGGATTCTCCCCAGGCAGCACCTCTGAAGAACACAGAGAGCCAGGATAGCAGAGGCTGTGCTGCCCAGGAGCCCAGTGCCTGACCCACCCCTGAAGAGAACCTGGAAAGCTAAATGCCAGTGCAAGAAACACCAGCCCAGCCCCAGCCTCAGCCACCTCTGCACCAAGGTAAGAAATAACCTCTAGCTGTGGGACACAGGTGAGCTGCACACACAAACCAGCTCCTTCTCCTAAAGCATTCGTGTCCTGCCATTCTGATCTGCCACAGTAGTCAGTGAGAATCCCTCAAGAGCAGCAGCTTACCCCTGTTTCACTAGGAGCCCTCTGCTCAGGCCTCAGCTAGAAAGCTGAGCAGTGACAGGGAAGATCTAAGAGTATCTCCCAGGCTCTGCTTTAGCCCTACACATTGATTGAGGCGTGTGGAACCACAGCACTACTGGAGATAAGAGCACAGGAGGGGTTTGTGAGCACAGGACTTGAAAACATCTCGCAGGCTGTTTGGAGAAAGCCCATTAGGCCCATGGCAACTGCTCCACAGAAACCCAAAAGGCTGTTTTGACTTTAGGCTTTGCTGTTCCTGGGGTGTGAGAGCAGGATCCCGAGTCTGTAATTGAGAGCAGCATGGTTTAGCCACGTCACCTAATCAAGGTTTGCCAGCCCCGTATTTCACAGCCTCGGGATCACCGAGACACCATGGAAATAAAGGCAAGGAACTTGCCATCAGGAGGAAACAACTTGTGAAACTACCCCAGACAAGGCTGATGGAGCACACTCAAACAAGTGGGACTTATCTTGAAGACACAATGGAACACCCACTCTTCTCCTTTCCTCTGAATGCCAGAGCACATCGAGGGGTCTGATCAAGGTTTCATCTCTCCAGCTGCTCAGGCTGAGGAGGTTTCACTTGCAGGACAACACTGGCCAGTAGGACCTGTCCACAGCCTCCAGCCTTAGCACGCACTCCCACAACCTCACAAGAATTGCAGCTTGCAGCCAGGGGTTGTCAACACCTCATCTCTCATGGAGAGACAGAGAAGCAGCTTCTCCTGCAGTGGGTCCTTTACCTCAAACTCCTGGTGGTTCCAGGAGATCACGTTGGCACTGCCGAGCTCTCTGTCGATGTTAAACGCTCTCATCTCAGCCTCCAGCGTGTCCCTCAGCTCTTCCCGGGTCTTGAAGTTCCAAATCAAGTTTGATCTGGCATGGTCCTGAAGAAATCTGAGAAAGAAGTTGCAGTTTAAACTCCATGCATACTAAACAGCATCCAGGTGTCTCCTCCTTGCCTGCCTTCAGCTCGTTGTTATTCCTGTTACAAAGCACTCCCTGATTTCAGGGCAGGCAGAAACTGGCATCAAGCCACAGCAGCTCAGAAGAAACTCACAAAATACCCAGCCAGGTGTTAACCTGTGCCTGAGAGCAGCACATTAATGTTAGTATTTTACCTGTAATAGAAGAGATCCCAGTTTGCCTCTATTTTTATCCTCTGGCGCCGTTTCCTTAGTATCACTGGCTTCTGGATGATGTTCTGGGGAAGAGCCACATTTAAGACATTAGCAGAAACAGACACTCCCTTTAAAAGCCTTTTTTCCTTCCACTCCTTCACGAGCCACACTAAGTTAAGCCTCATTAATAAGGCCTCCTTTTCTAGCAAGTAGTAGCAACAGACTTCCACAGGGGTTATTTACACCAGGTTAAATCCCACCAGAGAAACTTTCAGCTGCTCCACAAGTCATCCCCCTTTTGAGGGAATGTCCTCCTCAGGATGTCCCTGGGAAGAGCTCAGCTCCCATCCCCAGCTCCAGAGCTGCTGGAGGGGGAAGCCCACCAGGAGAACGCTTTGCTCTTGAGAGGAGAGAACTAGGGCAGGTCACAGACCCTGACCTGGGCACTGAAAGGTTCCCTGGTGTGACCAAGCACGAGACCAACGTGACACCAGGCACCACATGCAAGAGCAACACCCCCCACACCAGTGCCAGACACAGACTCACCAGATTGTTTCTGTCCTGATTGGGATGGGAAGGTGGGAGAAAAAGAAAAGGGACATTTAACAAGCCACAGCCACTGAAGTCATTCAGAGAGGTAGCACCAAACTTGCCACTGCCTTTTCCTTTGCATAGACTCACTGGGAACCCCATCAGCTCAGAGCTCCAGACAGAGATGATCCCACTCAGTGTCTACACAAGATGTTTAAAGTGCAGTTTGCTTTTCCACATTTCTCCATTAAGACTTTGTTTTGAACCTAGTTCACCACTATTCCAGAAATTCCCTCTCAAAATACCTCAGACTTGAGCTACGTTCACTGTGCCCAGGCCTTCTTAAATTCAGGCTTATTGTTGAAGCTCCTCAGACTCCCACACCTCTGATCTCACAGAGCAGTGGATGTTCCTCTCCACCCTTCACCAAGGGTTCCAAACACCCTTACCTCTTTTTGGGCTATGCCCATTCTGTCTCTCCAGTGCATCAAGACCAGGTCCACCTTCTCTTTGGCAAATTTCTCCACTTCCTTGGCAGCTTTTCCAGCCAGCCTCTGCCACTCTGGCACTTTGTTAAACTTGCCATACTGATCCTGCAGAATAAATCCTGGGAGTTAGCTGCAGCTGCAGGTTTGCCAAGGCAGAGTGGCTGCTCCAGAGGGGTGACAGGTTGGCAGAGCCAAGAGCTGCATTTACTCACAGCAGCAATTTTCAGGTTATCTCTGACGTGCATCCGATCGGCATCTTTCTCAGGAACGGGGTCAGCACTGTCCAGGTAAGCCAGCAAACCTGGGGGCTAAAACCATTATAAACCAGTGTAAACACCCCCGTGGCTGATGGGACAGGAGCCATCGCACAGGGTAAGATCACTAGAACCCATCCTCGCCCTCTGACACAGACTCCCCCGTGGAGGGAGGTTTCCTAGCACCGCAGGCTCCAGGTTTTACCCTTTCTCTCCTCCCCACCCCATTTTCACTCACCAAAATCCTCTTCAGCAAGTTCATGGCAGTTTTGTTCTCAGCTGTCCAGAGGCCGACCAGGTGTCTGCTTAACTGCCTGGAAAAGCCAGTGAAGGGACAACCCCCCCATTAGCCTTCTGAGCAGACCCCAGGCCACTCAACTGGCCCCCTTAGTACCATGCTGGTGAAATGGAGCAGGAGCCTCGTGCTCTTCAGTGAGCAAGAGCACAAAGCACTGCGTTGTTCAGACATGTGCTTGGCATGCTTAAAGTGTTGCCTTGAAGAGGTCCCAGTGAAGTTAGTGGAACAGGAGCAGCACGTGCTTTTTGAGCTAGACCTCATGAGAACACTTGAGCAATAGAGCAGGAACTAGTCCTCTGCTTTATCTCAGCTCTAAGAGTCTAGAAGCCACCAAGAACTGTTGACTGCTCTGCTGGAAGCTCTTGATACCATTATGGGCTAGGAAAGCCTCTGGGGACCCTGCCTTCTGTGCCAGCCTAGGGCACTAGGTTGAAGCACTCCAGGAACGTGCAGCCACAACTTCTCTAATCCTGCATTTGGGTGGAAATCACTGAATTGTCACTCCCCAGCACACCCCCCAGCCCAGCTCTGAGCTCACAACTTCTACTGGCTGCTGGATTCAGGGAATGATGTCTGTGGGAGGAGATTCCCCCCTCGGATGGGATGGGCGCCCCTGGCTGCATGCAGGATGGCCCAGGATTTATGCAGAGGCAGAGCACGAGTTCCAGACATGCTACTTGGTTTTCCTTCCCCTTTCAGGGAAGAATTAAAGATCAACACGTGAGGGTTTAATGAGTAACCCACCCAAGTCCCACTTTGGCAATAAAATAATCAAAGGTTCACGAGGTGGCTGCAGAATCAGCTGAAGCTCGTTCTGCTCAGACACAGCAGCTGCTGAGGAGAACATTCTCCTGAGGAACTGCAGGTTCTCCTCCCTGGTCTCCCAAGCTTAGCCAGCCCGTTATTTAAGAATTGTAAAGACAAGATACCAAGTGAGACTGACATACCTATTTGTCAGCATCCTCTGATCTGTGCTTATTGTAAACATAGCAGTGTGCAAGTGGCGAGGTAAGGCACCTTCACTGAGGGCAAGGTCTTGCATTTTGGTAGCAATCTCTTTGTCTCCTTCCTTTGGAAACAGGGCAAGATGGTTACTAAGGAGAGAATCTTAGTTAGGCTGCTTTTAGCTTAGGCTACAGTTCCAAGGCCTCCTTGCCCATCAGCTATGTCAAGCAGTACCCAAGAAGCCAGAAGCTACAGTGTGATGGGCTCTCAGTGCAGGTTCTCAACAGCAGCTGCTCAAAGGAAAGCCAGGATTTGTAGCAAACAAAGAGCAACTCCCAGCTCGGGGCTACCCATGGAAACCTGCAGGTTCCCAAAACCTCTATTTCAAGTGTTCAGTCACTTCCACTCCAGGAAAGCACCAGAGGCATTTCAGATGCAGAAGCCATTGTGAGACAGTGAGGTACAACTCAGGCCCCCAGTTCCAACAGGGGAAGTGTTGAGGGGTCGCCCCGTGACAATCAGGAGCAGCCCTAGAGAAGTATGGACTGGGCCCATACGTCAGTGGTGTGGGAACCAACCAAGCCAGGGCTCCTCTGCTGAAGCAGGAAGGGCAGAGGCTGCCATCACCAGCCTGCCCTGGGTCTCCACTGCCCAGCAAGCCCAGGACATCTGTCCTCTCCTCCCTGCCAGACCCTCCTCAGCATGCAGGAGGGGGCTGGGGGCTCCGGGCTGTGTGGCTGAGCCACCTCCAGCATGACCAGGCAGACCTGGACTGCAGGATGAAAACATGCAGGGCACCACCTCACATGCCCCCCAGCCCTGGGTGTGAGAGAAAGCAGCTTTGCTCTATGAACCACTCAATTCAGCAGCTGTTCTGCTCCTCAGCCTCCCCCCAGTACAAAACCTCTGCTGGTAAAGCAGCTGCCCTCCCAAAATAGACACCACAGGTTTAGTGTGCAACCCAGAACGCTGGTGAACCTCACCTCTATTATTGCCTTCATCACCAGGCCTGCTCCTTTCACTATTGCCATGGAAGGGTGCTGGAGGAGGAGGGGGACAAGGTAATTAATTATCCAAGAGCAAGATGGGAGTGTTAGATCATCATTCAGTGTCCTTGGCTCATCTACCAGGCAGCTCTTTTGGAAGAGCCAGCTCCAGGAGGAGGAGTTCTCCTGCTCCTTTGAACAAGAACCTCTCAGGCAGCTCTGAACAGCAGGAGGGCCCAGAGAAGCTGCAGTGATGCTGGGAAACCACCTGACAAGCTGCCACTAGCCAAGCAGCAGAAGAGCACCCTCTTTTTACAGAAAAAAAGAGAAGCATTGACATTTTAGCTGCAAATCCTAGAATTCTTAGAGGTTTTCTCCTGAAGAGGATGTCACTCAACTCGCATTTACCAAGAGTGAGCCAAAGAGGTGGCAGATTCTCCAGAGAAGGGAAGATCTGGGCTGCATCTAGCTTAATATTTAACTGGTATTTTAGAGTGTTTCTAGAAGCCACTCTTGGGCAGGCTGTTTGGCATGTCATTCACTAGGGAATAACCACCTCACTCAGATCTGAAAGCACCAGGTCACTAAAAAACCTCAGGTAGGAGAGGTTGAGGCTCATTAACCAGCTGAACAGCAGCCAGATTTGTCTCTCAGGGGGATTATGAACAGTTCACATTCACTGACTACCTCAGGCCTGTAATAATAGTAAAAAAACCCTTATGAAATCTTACCTGAAAGAGCTTAAATAGTGTTCTCCCATTAGATGCCACCATCTCCAACAACATGTCAAACTGCTGCCCCTCAGTGGTCTCACTATATGGAGCACATAGGGCAAAGGTGAGGAAGTCCAGAAGTGAACTAATTACTAGGGCACCTGTCCCATGGTCCTGAAACGAGGAAGACAGGCAGGTAATGCAGAGAGGTGGGCTCTGCCCAGGGCTGGGGATGCTGAGGGGGCTCCTCCCTGCCTGGAGGGCTTCCAGAGCCATTAGAAAGGCTCTTGGAGAAGATCTCCCTTCCCAAATCTGACTTACCACATGGGAATTGAATTTCTCTAGGAGATTTTCTAGAAACTTCTTTGAAGAAAGAAGAGAAGCTTTGTTCAGCTGCTCCTGCCTCAAGTCATAGTCATCATGCATGGGCTAGAACACACACAAAAAAAAAAAAGTATTCACTATGCAGTCACACTTCAACCCTCAGTTCTTAACAGCTGTGGACCAAAGGCACATCCTGACCCCATAAAAAGCTTCATGTTGAGCAGGAAATCACTGTACAGCAGTGATTCCATGTCTGAGCACAGGGCAAGCTGAAGGGCAGCCCCTGCACCTCCCAGCAGACTGCAGCTCACACACTCCCAAGGGAAGGGCTCTGCAGCTTAATACTCACACACATGAGAGCACAGAGCATGTCAATGGAGGCGTGGGTCACCCCATCATTGTTCCTCTTCAGGGCTTTCACAACCTTCACTCCCAGTCGCTCTCGGAATCTATTCAAAGGAGGCAAAACCACTGAGATGAGAGAGGGGAAGAAGTCTTGGTCTTCAGCTGAAAGTCCAAAGAGGGCCCCCAGAGCAGCTGGCAAGGCAGTAGCTTGGTGTTTACTTGAATTTGAGGTTCCTTGGCAGCAAAATATGAATATTGCTTCACTGCTAACAAGGCTGAGAACACGCTCACCAAAACAGAGGTTCCTGTAGTTACAGGAGGTGATAGCCCAGGGCACCAGTCACAGACACAGGGCTTTATAAAGGCCCCAGGCCAGGTGTGCACATCACCCTTCACATCGTTCAGTGCCCCAGAGTCCAGAGTCAGGAATATCCCAAAGATGTTTCCATTTCCCAGAGAACATCAGGCAGTTTTTCTAGGGAGGTTTAACTCCAGTTCTCAGTTTTACAGATAAGGCACCATCAACAGCTCAAGAACTGCTCCCACCTACTCCCTCCAAGCTTGCAGAGGCTTCTCACTTACTTTGGGAGCTGTGTGAAGGCCAGGAAGCCTGCTTTGGAAGCCACCAGTCTCCTCACTGCTTGGAATTGGCTTTCCAGCTCCGCATTAGAGGCTGCAGCATCTCCCTCTTGTGAGAGCAGGGCAGTGATGGCATTGTTGATGAGCTTCTCCTTGTTCTCCGAGAAGAGGCCCTGCCCAAGGAATGCAATTATCAGTCTCTTCATGCATTAACAACATTTATTAAGAGGGTGGACAGAGGATTCATCCTTACGTCTTGTGTGACTGCATGCAGCACCCCACTGTAGGAGATGTTGGCATTGAACCTGAACACAGCATCTGCAAAGTTTCCATCTGGAAGAGGACAGAAGAGAAGTTAAGGTTGAGTACTGGGATGCTTTAAAGAGCTCTGTGACATAAGAAGTGTTCTCTTACTTGGAGGAGCAGCCAGAAACCTCAGGTGAAGGCTCTCCACTTCCTCATCCACAGGCATACTGAGTAACCCCCAGCGCTGGCCCTTGTGGGTGGGGGTCATCTTCACACAGACATCTCTGTTGCCAGAAGCCCTCACCCCATCCAACAGGCTGGCCAGGAGGGAGTCTCTGGGTTGGGAGGAGAGCACGAAAACACCTTTTACACCAGAAAAGTGATGCCAAAGAATCAAAGCGCTAGATAAACAGGAAGAAACAAGCCCAGAAGGAAGGCAGCAATACTTGGACTCTCTTGCTAACGCAACCCAGCAGCTGTGCTACCAGGGACACCTCTGGAAGAGTCACTGGTCCAGGGGTTCCTTCATTGCTGTAAGACCCAGGCTGTCCTCCAGCCAGCTGCAGCCTTTCACTGAAGGGCTCAAGGGGGATTAGCTGTTAATGACTCACATACGTCCCCAGCCAATTCCTCCCAGGGCTGCTGCAGCAGCTCACTTAGCAGGATCAGGATCAGACTGCATTAGAGCTGCTGCTGCTCTCAGGGGCTCTTCTGTTGGCTGGTTTAAATAGAATCAGCTAAAACCATCCCCAGCCAGCAGCAGCTCAGAGCATTTACAGCCCACGCGTTTCCACACCACTTAAACTGTGCTCTCTTTCCCTGTCTCACATGAACTTCTTAAGCAAGCGCCACACAGAAGAGCACAGCTCAGGAGAAACGGCCTCTAAGTGTCCAACTCCTCCACGTGCTCACCAGAAAACTTCTGGGCAGATCTGGGACGAGGGTAAGGGGGAGAGATTCAGATCCTGCAACAAACCTTGACTTGCAAGTGGCAGAGCACTGGAAGAGCGAGGCTGTGAGTTAACACCTCCGGGGGTCAGAGTTTGGGGAAGCTGAGAACCCAGGAGCTCTACAACGACCAATTCCCTTTGAATTTGTGACCCCAGGGGCCCCAGTTACCTTTCTGTGGAAGAGTATTTCCGGATCTGCCCTTTGATGAATTCAATGGTAAAAAGCTGGGGGTTTTCACAGTCACACACTATTGCAAACACCTGAAGTGAGAGGCAAGGACCACAGTCATGATTTATCTACCCCATAAATTAAGGTCATCTTGTGTAGACTCTCAAACCCCTGCTCTGATCATCTTTTAGAGCAGAGGCTGCTCTTACCTCCCCTAAAGGCTTCAGAGTTGCAATGTTGTAAGTGGCTGGATCCCGCTCAACCAGACAAGCTTCCGTAAGAGCCAGGACCCTCTTCACAGGTTCCTTGAAGAGAAAAAGGGGGTGTCAGGAGAAAGAACCCTCAGCCCTCGAGCAGAACCAGGTCAGCTCAGCCTGCTGCCCTCACCGAGTGCCTCGGGGTGACCTTCTGCACAACAAACTCTGCCAGGGATGTGACAGACTCGTCGTTGCTGTACTTCCCGAAGCGGAGGTTCAGGTACTGCTCGAACTCCAGGGGCTCCTTCCTGGTCCTCAGAGAGATGCCAATGAAGTTCCCTGCGTGCTCTATGGCACTCTTCACTATCTCCTCCCTCTGCTCAGATGCAAACAGGTGCTGCAAGTTTGGAGAGGAGAAAGAAAACCCAAACAAGCAGGTGACAAATCTGGCACAGCTCAGGAAATGACAGTTCCATAAATAGTCCTCCTCTGTATGGCCCAACAGGAGGGGACGTTCCAGCAGCCGGGCTTGTCCTTGCCAAGTGCAGGCTCTAAAGAGAACAGGTATTTACTACACAAGAGGTGCACCACTAAGTTCTTTTGGGGCTTTTTTTGAAAGGCAATGTAAATCTAGAGCAGGCACTCCTGAAGGATACCCTGCTACGCAGCAGCGGGCCATTAAACCCAGGGTCTGCCCACCCTTGGCAGCAGGTCCCGAGAGCCCAGCAGGAGTGAGGAGCCAGAGAACCACACTGGGAGCCCCAGCTGCTGCCAGCCTGGCTAGGGGAGGGGA
Source organism: Brachypteracias leptosomus (assembly GCA_013401335.1). Classification (NCBI taxonomy): domain Eukaryota; kingdom Metazoa; phylum Chordata; class Aves; order Coraciiformes; family Brachypteraciidae; genus Brachypteracias; species Brachypteracias leptosomus. The sequence goes on from VYZX01000018.1 coordinate 52,015, forward strand.
GGACAGCTCATCTGCACGGTCAGAATTACATGGAAGCTTCATTATTAAGCTATAACCACCCCAGGCACCACAGCAAGATGTTTTTAGTACTCACCAATCTACTGAATCCCCCATAGAGGATGCAGAAGCCTCCCTGGTAGCCAGTGATATCAACAAAGCCTTCAATGTTTCTGTAGTCATAGGAGCACAGGACTTTATTTGTGGCAGGATCAATCTGGTCAATGCCTCCAGGAGTCACCTCCAGAACCACAGCCTTCCTCGTGTCACTCCAGTGGTGTTTGTAGCAGTTGTACCTCTGCAGAGAGAGCTGCTTTTAGACCTCTGCACACACCCCTTTACCACACAGCAGTTCTTTTCCAGTCCAGTAAGCAGGGGTGTTATGCAGAAAGAGTTAGAAAGTGCCAGGAGTGGTAAACATGGAGAATCAAAGCTTGGTTTCCTTCTTCCTTCTCTCCACGTGGCAAATTTCAGCAGTGACATTCGGAGTCTTAAGGCTCAGGCTGAGCGAAGGGAACTCAAATATTCTGTTAGAAAGGTTCCCATTGCTTTTGAACACACTCTTAAATACAGGCATCACATCCATGAACGAAGCTCAAGCCTTTAGACCACTTCATCACCCTCCCCATGACCCAGGAGCCAGACACTCACCCGTCCTGTGATCTTTCCTTCAGAGAAGTCTGTCCTGAATCTCTGTTTTTAAGAAAAGTCAACCATGAGTGAATGCAAGTATCATAGCAAATCTATCCAGAAAGTCTACGTTTAAGCTGACCCTGCTTTGAGGGACTAACTAAGCCTCACTTCAGTTTAAGATAGCCAGTACTTGTAGCTTTTCTCACCGTTTAAGAATCACAGAATGGGTTGGAAGGATTAACAGCCCAAAAGACAACTTGCTTTCCTACTTTCCATGTCAGAAAGCACAGTAAGCCACCACAAATGGTAATGACCAAATCCTGCTTGCTTAAACCCCCCCCCCAAGTCTTACCAGTGCCTCCGTGAGGAGCTCTGTTCTGTGCTCTGTGGAAAACTTCAGAGTTTCAGACTTCTTCCCGCTTCCCTTGCGAAAAGTGAGACTAAATTCTGTGCCTTGTCCCTTCCCAACAGGAGAGATGCTGCAGATATCTCCATAAGGCCACTAGGGAATGGGAAGTAATTAGGTTGTACTGTTAGACATTCCGAGTGCCACCTCCTCCCCTCAGCAGCCCTTGGTACTGATAATAACCGAGCAGCTGTAACGAACCAGCTCGAGCTCCAGCTTCCTACTGGAGACTCTGCAAAGTAAGTAAGTGTCCCAGCTCCCTCCAGGGGCTCCCCTTGCAGTGATCACACTTGCCCCACTTCAGCCAGAACAGCGCAGCCAGAGCAAGCTGCTGCTCATTGCCCAGTACAGACACATTGTCTGAAGTACCAGAACCACTGGGTGTTTGTAGTTAGTGGAGGCAGCAGCAGCTTCTGCTGCCAAACCTCCTGGTTCTGCTGGGGTCTCGTCACACTAGGTAGTTTCTGAAGCCTGAGTGCCACTGTTCACTCCAGAGGGAGAGTATAGATCAGAATCAAGTTCAGAGGTGGTACCTGATTTGTAACTTCCAGCGTGTTGGGGTTGTAGGTGGTGATGGCGTGGGTTCCAACGGAGAAGACTCGCTTGTACCTGAGCACAGAGAAGGGTTAGCTGCTCCACAAGCCACAGACATCCCCTGCTCGGCCCAGAAAGGTGTTTGTAGAGAGAGCTTCTTAACACAAGTCACTGAGAGGAAATGGATGTGGCATTTTCCCTGTTGTTAGTCTGAGGTTTACCCTTGTAATACACTGAGTTCCTCTGTTCTATATATACCCCCATAAAGGGGATGTGGAAGGTAAATGCTACTAAATCTATTTCCTTATGCTTATCTTTTCCTGAGTTATTGGCTAACCCAGGAGCAAAGACTCTTGGAACTTGCCCACACAGATAGGAAATGCTGTGTGGTATCTGCAACACTCCAAAGCTGCCTCAGACAACAGCTGGGGCACAAAATAATCTGATTTCCACACCCGGTCACAACCCCGTAACAAGTCAAAGTGTTAGTGTGGCCAAGCCCAGGTTTTTCCACCTTGAGGAGAACTAGGGCTGCTGAAGTCAGGCTCGGATCACCGAGGCTCGTTGATATCCCAGGTGCCTGAGTGCCCTAGTGCCTGAACAGCCACAGCAAGGCAGTCACTGCATTTCAGGGCTACCAAAAGCGAGCAGCAGGGAGCTCAAGTGAAGTGTGGGTGCATCAAGAGCAAACGGAAACCTTGCCATGGTTTCATTTCCTAGACAGCCTTCAGAGCATGTCCCGAGTCAACTCTTCAGACAGAGACTACGTGCATGGATCTGAGTCACAAAGTTTTGCAACATAACCAAGCAGAGTTAGGAGCAGCAGGTTCTTACTAACCCCTTACTACAAGCTTTTCCTTCTATCTGGAAGAGGTTGTGCCCAGAAAGTGAAGGCAGCCCTGAAGCAGAGCCCGTCCTAGTAGGTATTCTCTGAGCAGAGAAACAGGACCTGAACGTGGCTGCCCTTCTTGAACCAAGTGAAAACACTTTGGGTGGTTGCCCACATTAGGGCTGATTCAGGGCAGCAATTTCAGTTTCAGTTCTGGCTGAGCTCTGGTTTGCTGGGGAGGAGCAGGACAGGACCAACAGATGGCCAACTGACCCGGACCTGTGCCACACTGGACACCACAGCAAGCAGCAGCTCACCTCTTCCTCCCTCTCTCACTGGCCAGGTGCAGCACAAGCCATCACTGCTGTGGGAGGCAAACTCTGCCTGGGCTTCAGAGCTGCCCCCTCACGTTATTTATCCTCCCTCCTCTCAGTAACAGCAAGGTCAAGAACAGTCTGTCAGTCTCTCAGACTTCATTCCCCACCATTTGCCATTATTAGTCAAGCTGGGGCAGGTTCAAGCCAGAGAGGTTTATCCAGGAATTAAAGCAAGTGTGATACTGAAGTGAGCTGCCACCTTCAAGATGTTTCATCTATTTAAAGACCTATCTCTTTTTCCACATAGCTGAATTTCCCTCATTTAAGAGGCAGGTGAAGAGAAGGTGTAGGAATGAAGCAGAATGTTTGAATTTCCTTTTTTTTTTTAAAACCTTAGTTATATTCTCAGTATAATCTATCACTGTGAACTGACTGGACTGAAGTATTCGAATATAACCTTCCTAGAAGTCATACAAGGTTCTACTGCAACCCAAGAGGCAACTCCTCCCTAAATGTGCCTTCCCACTTCATCATGTGAAAAGTGCCACTAAGTTTTTTAAGCTAAGTCTCTGTTTCAGCCTTTAGACTTAGTGTGAAGTTGTGAAAGGCTTCGTGGTTTATCTGAATGCTGCTGTCAAAGGTCAAGATCACACTACTCCAGCAGCTTGCACCATGCAGGAACCAGCTCTGGAATGGAAGGCACTGGGCAAGAGCAGGAATCCAAGTTCTCTGTCATTCTCAGTAAGTGACTCAAGCTGCAGGCTCACCAAACGTGCAGCCATGCCCCAGGAACTTCAGAGGAAAAGGGTGGAAATCTTTGTCCTTCAGCAGAACAGAAAGAGGAACAAACTCTTCTGATGTTCTACCCCAACACAGCATCTTGTTCTTACTGAAGGGAGCAGTTTATCCACCCATGGCCACACGAATCCAAACGCCTGGATCTCAGCTCAGGTGAGGCCTCACCTACACAAGTGTCAGCTAGAACTCTTAACAAGCTCAAGCTAAATATTAAACTATATTTTTAAGTCAAGTCTGTCTTGGGAGAGGAAAGATTTTGCCCTCAGATGACTGCTCAGTCCACACCCAGAGCTTTAATTTTCAGTGACAGAAAGGCAGGGAGCTCTTTGGGTAGGCACTGAAGCAACCCCGGAGCTCTTCAGGGCACAACAGTGTATTTATATGAAATATAAATGAAAAATATCTATGAAATTGGACTCTAGTGGAGATACATTCAGTTTGGAGACTTCAGTGCAATTTTCATCTTATCTCTACAGGAACTAAGTAGTTAAATCCAATAATGGAGGGGAGAAGCATCACCAAAAAAACCCCAAACAAACTTTAAACTACTTACTTTCCCCTCCATGAATGTTTTGTTGTGTAGAAACAAGCAAGATCCCTGTTTTCTCTAATTATATTCATTCTGTGCCAAGACCTGAAAACAAAAGAGACAATCCTGTTAGTACCCCTGATTTTCATTTAAAACCCATCATCAATATGCTTCAGGACAAAAAGACTTTGTTTTCAGACAGTCAACTCACTGCTTTGTCAATTCCACACCAAAAAATATCAGGAATACTTGTGTTTATCAAACAATACATGAACTAAGTTGCAGATGGAGTCCAAAATGAATGCTTAGTTTCCTCACTGCTTCTTACACCAGTCACTCTTTAGCAGTACCAGGGTACAGGAATTTATGCCCTATTATTTGCTGCGTTGTTGCAAATTACACCAATTTTGCTGCATCTTTGCACAGTCAGATTTAACTGTATTTATGTCATAAAATTTTCAAGCGTTCTGGTGGCAATATCAAAATGATTCAAGTGTCCTGCACTCACAACTCCAGCCAGGCCAGGTCCCTATTGCCATTTAAAAGAAATCACACAAAAAAAACCCAGCAAGGCAAGATCTGGATAGACAGAGCAGCTTCTCCCCCAGCCTGAAATGGAATTTGAAGCTGAGGAACTTACTGATTAGCCAAGTGCTGTGGTGAAAGAGCTGAGTAAGGACCCTTGCTGAGCTGTAAAAGTTTAAGCCATCCCACCACTCACATCCCAACGTGCTTATTCCAGCCAGGAATTCCCAGTCCCTGAACAGGTGCAGGAACTCAGGGAACCCTGCCCACACCATTAGCAGCAGACACCTCAGCAGCTTCTCTGCAGGAATTCATGTTCCCAGCTTGCCTGAGGCAGCACTGGAGTAACCCCAGGCAGGACCAGCCCACAGCCCCTAATATTATCTCTGTACACTGAGCTGGCACAGGAAGGTCTCTCACTGCGAGAGGGATGATGCTTCTTGCTCATTTCTGCCCTCTACACCTTGAGGCTCTTTTCTTCTTGAGCAAAGACAGCAGCAGTTCTGCAGGGAGGAACACGATGAGTGGATATCCTGACCGAAAGGAGCTCAGAATTCCTGCCCTCAGGTGAGGAGCCAGCACAACCACCACCAGCTCCTGCGCTGCTGCTGGCAGGAGACAAAAGCAGCGTTCACAGACTGCTGTGACTCAAGCCTTGAGTCAGGGCTTCAGAGTCAATACTGGGTTGGCTTGGGGCAAGCTGAAGTCTCTCAATCCCGTTTTTGGAAGCAGAGTTCCATGAGGGGTGAGGTACTGACCGGCATTATTCCTGAAGCCCTCCATTCCCCCCAGTGTAAGGGCTGTGTGGTGGTGGTGTTGCCCTGGATGAAGCCCCACCACAGCACCCTGTGTCTGTCCAGGTGGCGCAGACCTTGCTGTACAAAGCACCCTGGAGATCTGCTCCCTCTGTGGTTTAAAGTTATTTCCCAGAGCAGAGGGACAGACACTCAATCTCCAGACCTCCCTTTTTAGGCTGTTTTCTTGACATTGACTAACGCGTTGATAAAAATAAAAGGCTCATAACCAGAGCAGCTCCACCACGTGTGGGATGAGAGACCTTCTCATCTCTAACTCCAGCTTCCCCAAGACCAGGCTCCTCTGGCCAGCTCTGTGAAGCCCCCCAGGCCTGACCACCACCTGCTCTGGAGTGTTGAAGGCAAGATGCTCCCACGTTTGCACACATCCAGTCCTAACCCAGAACCAAAGGCTCATTTATGAGCCACCAGCAGCTCCCATCCACTGTCACTGCAGCATCTCTCTGGGTACTGACACGTGGAGTCCTGGAGGCGCAGGGGAAGGGACAGTTCTCCAGACAGCTTTCCTGTCTAGATTAAAAAGCGTGGAGCTCTGGGGCTTTCCTGGCCAGGGGCTGCAGCTCTCTCCTGCCGGGAGGACAAGTGCAGGGGCAGGATGTGCCAAAATGGAGCAACAATTCCTTCTTGTGCACATTTCCCTCAGCTTCGCACACAACAGGGCTAACAATGGCCCAGTGTTCTGAGCTGTGTGGGGAACCCAGCAGTTTGCAGTGGGCTGTGGTTCCACAGGAAGAGCAAGGTGGAAAGTGAATCATTCATGCCGAAGACACGTTTAGAAGAGACAAAAAAAGTCACCTCCCTTCACTCATTCTTGCTGTGTTCAAGACACCTGTAAAAGGTTGCCTGACTTGACTCAGAACTGCAGCCAAATCCTTCATCTCACCCATAAAAGCAGGCAGGACAAGACAGACCCCAGTTTGAACCATCACCTCCATGTCCCGGGGTGCCTGATAAGGGAGAAATCACAACTTCAGGGGTTATTCTGAAGATACTGTGGCACAGCTGTTGGACACCACATCCCCGTGGCTCCCAAAGCTTTGGCACTGGAGGAACACCCAGTTCAGCTGCTGTTTCTCCTGAGTGCTCTGAGGGCAGCAGTTTATAAACATGTTTCATCGGGTTGAGAAAGAAGAGACAAATAACCCGAGGCTCCTGCAGGCAAAACACTGTCCGTGACTTGCAACTCCTCCAGAGCACCCCCCCAATACCCGGAGACTTTAATTAACTTCTTCACAACACCTTCTGATTTGGTTCTTGCAGCACTGCAAGCTGCAGGGGAACAGCTCTTGGGGGAGAGGTAGAAATCACATTCTTTGTGTGCCGGGTGTACCAGAAAGAGCAGCACCCAAAATTAAAGGTGAAGAGCTGCCAGGACTCCCTCAGAGTTGCAGCTACGTGAGTAGGTGCCTTCCAGAAGCTGTGTGCAGCCTGCACAGCCTCTCTGCTCACACTCCTCAGGCAGAATCCCCGTCTGGGCTAACAGAATCTATCTGAGGAGGCAGAGGCCAGCCAGGCTCAGACCCACACCTGTGGAGCCAGAAGAAAGGGGTGACCTTGCAGGCACCAAGGCCACGGGCAGAGCTGGAGTTCTGCACAAAGTCACAAGCCTGGACGTGGGTTCAAAGTTCAGGGTAGAATTTAGACTGAGGTTTTTCCTCTGTTACAAAGCTTCCCTATCCTTGTGAAGGGAAGGTTCAGCTCAGGCTCCAGAGCCCCACGCAGGATTATTATTCCATCCCACGGTGGGAGGAGGAAGACACACGCTGATAAACTCGAGATTTCTTTGTAAAATGTATTCCAGCAAGGCTGAAAGACAAGGTTAAGTTCCTGGAAAGTCTGTGCTACACAGGGACCCACGTCAGGCTCAAGTGTCACAGTTCTGAGAAAGAGAGACAGACCAAGAGGATAAAACAGGGACTAACCACAAAGAAATGAGAGCAAAGCACTGGAAAAAAACCCCAGCCAAGGTCCTGTTGATCTGTGCTTCTACACATCTACAGTTAGCTCAAAAGTCTGGGCCCTGACCTCCCATCACCTCCTCACCTGTAGCTTTAGAGGCATTATTTAAATAAAGGAGTTTTTTCTGCGCTGAAATGAGTGAGTTTGGGAACAAAGAGCTCACTTAGTAACGGGGAAGAAAAACAGAGTGTCCCTTTAGTCATAGTTCAGCCATGCTGTCACAATCCTCAGGATACTGTTCTGTGTGAAGTTTTATCAGTGAGGCAGGATAACTGTCGAGGGGTTTTGGCATGAGGGTAGTTTTGGGGAGCAGACTGAGAGGTTAGAAGGTCAGCACCTTCAAGATACAGTTGAACACCAGCTGGAGAATGAAGTCAGCAGCTTCACTTGCTGAATTTCAAGCAGAACTTAAAAGAAAAGTCACCTGCTTGGTCTGAAAGGCAGAGCTGGCCTGAAGACCCCCCCCTCAGCACGCTGCCGAGAGCTGGAAACACCCAGTGATTCAGCCCCTCCAGACAAACCCACGTTTGGAAACTCTGAAGAACACCCCGTGACACCCAGAGGAGTGTACGATACACACAAAACGCATCTTTTTAGACATTTATTCCAGCAAGGCTGAAACACAAGGTGAAGCTCCTGGGAAGTCTGGACTACAGAGGGCCAGGGACTCAGAGGGGAGTCTCCAAACACTCAGGAATGTGCTACAAGTGGACAGAACCTGAGCAGCAGTGGGAGGGATCAGTGATTTCTGGGTGAGCCCGTGGTGGGCAGGAGTCAGAGCAAGGTGTGGAGCTACCAACTGAAGTCAGGCCAGAGCCAAGCAGGAGCTTTACAGCTATTGATGCTGTTGCTTTGAAGTAGACTGAAGAGCATCTTCCCGACTCGACCCAAGATGAACCCTGGGTCAAGAGCAGTCCCTTCCCAGCCCTCCTCCTTTGCTCCCTATCTCAGTTCAGTCAAGAAGCCCATGTAGACAACCCTCTGACTTTCCGGAGGAAAGGTCTCTGACTTTAAGGCACTAAGCTCTCCACGGAGGAGCCCTTTCTGCTGTCCAAGCAGTGCCAACCAGCAGCTCTCTGCTCCTTTCCAGCCTCTCCCTCCCTGCCACACATCTCAGATCACATCAGCTTCAGCAGCAGCCACAGAGCACAGAGTAAGTGCTGTAATAGGAGGCTCCAGACACACTCCATGCCCACCTCTGCCCCCGAGCAGCAAGCTCAAAAATGAGCTGAAAGCAGCCACGCTCCCCTCCAAAGCACCAGGACAATGGTTTTAACAGCCCCAAGCTTGGTCCTCAGCAGAGATGCAGCTGTCAAGGCACCAGCTGAGAGGAAAACCCATCCCCGCTCACTGCGGGCAGAAAAGCACTTAGTATGCAGCCTTGGTTTGCCTTCCAGAAAACAAACAGCAAGAGAAAAGCACCCACGGGGGAAACTCCCAACACCCTCGGAAAAAAAGCACGTTAAAGGTGGATGGGTTTAGCTCTGCTCGTGCTCTTACCACTCGGAAAAGAAATGAAATCTCATCTCTGTGAGAGTAAGTCTCCTCCTCCTCCTCCTCTCTCCCACTCCTCACCAATTAACTCCCAAAGCATCTCCCGACGGGCATATTCCTGATCTGAGGCCGGGAGGAGAAAAATAACGTATCTTTCCTTAATGGACACGCCAGAACTCATCCGGGAACGAGGACAGCTCTGCCCGGAGGCTACAGAGGCTGCGGAGAACCAGCGGACAGGCCGAGCCCGGGCTCCCCCATCACGGGGGCTCAGGGAGGGGAGGGCCGGGGACAGAACCGGTCCCACCCGCCCTCCACGGCGGGGCAAGGAGCCGGAGGGGTGCCGGGGGAGCTTCTCCTGCCCAAGCCCCTTCCCACAGCGCTGCTCCGGCCCTGCCCGGCCTCCAGCCCCTCCTCACAACCCACCGGCCCCACCCGGAGCTGAGGAAAGGGTAAGCGGGGGGGAGGGGGGCACCGACCGCTGCCCACCCGCGGGGCTTTACCTGTCCGGGGAGCCTGCGCTGCCCGGGGTCTTGCGGCCGTTCAGGGTGAAGGAGCGTTTGGTAGCGGAGCCCCGGCGGCCGCTGCTGCTGCTGCGGCTCCGCCCCGCTTAGAGCCTGGCGCTGGAGGCCGCCATCTTAGCTGGGCCCCGCCACACCGGGCCCCTCACGGCGCCGGCGCGGGCCGCGGTCACCTGACCGCCCGCTTCCGGTCACGCGCCGCGCCGCTTCCGGTCCGGCCCCGCAGGCGGCGCGGAGGGAGGGCCGGGGAAGGGAGGGGAGAGC
>VYZX01000018.1:61711-103873 GCA_013401335.1 Brachypteracias leptosomus
GCCGCTCTCCCCTCCCTTCCCCGGCCCTCCCTCCGCGCCGCCTGCGGGGCTCCAGCTCGCCCAGGGGTCTCCCGTTGCCGTCGCTCATCACGCAAGTACGTAGTAAAGAGGGAGGTTCGCCCCCATGACACCCGAGGCGTTGCCGGCCTGGGGCCTCCCGCTCGGGAGGGTGAAGTAACAGCGGTTAATTAGGGGTGTTACTCGTGTTAAGTCATTAAAGGGCTCTCTGTGGATGGCGAGCCGCTCTCCGGAGCTCTAAACTCTGCCCGTTCCCCGTATGGGGCTCCAGACGTTCCCCACAGCGGGTCGGAGCAGATAAAATCTCCTATAAATGCCATAAAGTTGGTAGAAATAATTTAAAATACGCCTCACGCTGGCACATGGGAGTTTTTCCTTTAAAACTGTGTTCTTCAGGGCTGGAAATGAGTTGGAAAACAAATTACAGCTGGGAGTAGTTATCTAGGAGAAAATACTGAGGTCACAGTGGGAATGTTGTTGTTTTTTACCGTCTTTTTCACTGTCTTAAAACTATTCTCACATTTTACGTAGGATACTTAAATCCTAATAAGTCGCTCTTGATAGCTCTGGTCCTCTGAGTCTGGGGCACTGTGGTAGAATGAAACTAGTGGGAAAGCCACTTTACTCCAGGGAAGCTGAGAAATGACTTTCTGGCCACAGAACTTTGAGGGGCAAAAAGAAGATTTAATGTTTTATCAAGGTACTAGGGATTAGAATCATCAGGGTTGGAAGAGACCTTAAAGATCATCTAGTTCCAGCCCCCCTGCCATGGGCAGGGACACCTCCCACTAGAGCAGGTTACTCAGAAATCTCATTTCAGAGGGGTGGGATATTCAGAAGTTTCTTTGGCCGAGTGTGTGGGAGAGTTTCTGGAGGGGTTTTTTTTCTGGGCTTGTTGATTAGTTGGCTTGGAGGATTTTTTTATAGAATCCTAGAATGTGTGAGGCTGGAAGGGACCTCTAGAGGTCGTCTGGTCCAACCTCCCTACACCAGCAGGGACATCTCTGCCTAGGGCAGGCTGCTCAGACCCTGACCTTGACTGATGGGGCCTCCACCCCCTCTCTGGGCAGCCCCTTCCACTGATCTATCACCCTCAGGTTAAAGAATATTCGTTATATTTTGTCTCAGTACCTTTTTAGTGGCGTTAGTGTAGGTAGGTGAGGCACAGCAGGCAAAGCAGCAGCTTGCTAGGTGTTTACTATTGGAGGCCAAAGAGTGACATTTGCATGATGAAACTGGTGTAGCTAATCAGTGTTCTCATGGCCAGGTTTTAATTGGACAGCACATAGTGTATTTCAGCATTTTTATTCAGCTCAAGCTACTATTCTGGCAATAAACTGGGTGTTTTACCTGCTCAGTTCCCTTTACACACTACCTCTGGTTTTTGGGTGTGTTTTTGTGTAAGTGGTAATGTTAATAATGCAGAATAGTGATAAAAGGAGAGGAGGATAGAGATGGGGAGTGAGAAAATATGAGAGGAAGTGGAATAATCACTTTGGAATTATTATTCAGGGAAAAGCAAACAAGAAAATTATGTCCAGCAGTTCAGGCAGGGAGTTCTGGGGATGATCTTGTGCAACGTGGTGAAATATCTTTCAGAAATTAAAGTAGATCAGGATTTCATAACTGTTTAATTGCAAAGCATGTATGAAATGATTATTGCCTGCAGACAACAACATTCTTGTCATTTTGTCCTCATGAGATGATGCTACTGGAGGTTTTTAGAGGTACAGTTTTGTTTTTCTCTTTTCCTAACAGTTTGTGGAAAGCCTGGGACACAAAAATTGTATTTGTAACAGTTCCCAGGTTAAAGTTGGCAATTTTATTATTAAAATGTGAATAAAATCCTCTCTCTGTTAACACCAGTGGCAGCTTTATTGTTAAATAGCAGTGACCAAGGGTGGTGCCTCACCCTTAGTGTTCCCATCCCTTCTGCAGGATTTCGTGTGGCTTTCTGCAGAGAGATTCCTCCACCCTTCTGTGTCTTACAAGAGGATAAGTTCCTAGCAGGGTTGGGAGCAGTTACTTCACCTTCTTATCACAACATCTTTACGGTGTAGGAGGTGCAGGACCATCCACTCTGAGACCAACAATGGTTTTTCTGCCATAAAGTCTCCTTAAAAATTGTATCACCGCAGCTTAGTGTAAATTTAGGATCATTGAGAGGGGAGTGTGCTTAATAATTGTATTTTTTAGCTCACCACGTAACCATAACATTAATACTTTTATCCCTGATTGTAGGACTTGACTGAAGGAGGGTGACAGAAGGATTTTCAAGGGGACAAGGGGGAGGTAAGTGGATGAATCCCACGTGAAACCAGTAAAATAAGAAAAGCCTTTGCAAACTCTCTCCAGATTTGTTGCAGGTGCCAAAATGCAGGTTGCCCAGAGGGGCTGGTGGGCATCAGACCAGCCTCTGTCCTGCTCTCCCTCACCCCAAAGGTGCTTTGAGGCTGTGCTGGTGGTTTTGCCAGCTCGCTTCAGAGTTGTGTGTGTCCTGACATGTTCTGTCTAGAGATGGATGCAGACACTGTTGGTAATTTATCCTCTCTGGGAGGTTAATTAAGAGGTAACCCCTATGAATAATTCTGTAGCCCCTGGTAGACTCGTTCAGTGATCACTTGTTTGGTGTGCCAGCTGATGAGAGCTGCAGCCTCAACTAATGAGCCCCATGCTACTGGTGCTGGTTTGGGTTGAATTATTGATAAGGAGGATCTTCAGTGCAGTGATTCCTGCTGAGCTGTGTTCACACCCTACAGCAGGACCTTCTGCTTGGGTGATCCTTTCATTCTGGCATCAATATAGGTGCAGTAAATTCTGCTTGATCCACCTACAGCCCTTTCACTGTGTCTGTTGGAGAGAATTAGAGGTTATCCCCTAACTCTGATAGCTGCCAATAGATAGATTTCAATATGAGTTGTAATCCAGTAGGTTCTGTGGGTCCAGCTGACATGGAATGGATTTACTTAACACCTCAGGTGTCATGTCAGGCTTTTCAGGGGCTTTAATAGCAGTGGGCAATGATGGAACAGTGATTAACAGAACTACATCCTTTTGTTTCAGAGGAGAAAGTGGAAGAGAAATACATTATTTATTGCATGTAACAGAAAAAACCACCTGTTTCAGAGAGAAACACCTGAAAAAACTCCATTCACACACCTTTGGTGGAAACCTTGGTAAAATATGGCAATGAAAGTTCTCAAATACCTCTGTAATCAGGAAAAACCTCCCTGTTTGTGCCAGTGGAGCATGGGGAATGGGTTTGCACTGTAACTCTCCTGTGTGTTGCAATGGTTATGTGATGCTTGTGTTGTGGACGTGGAGAAGCTGGGGGTTTCCCCTGCTCCCCAGTGACATCTCTGCTGTAGGGGATGCCAGGCACAGTGAGTCAGAGAACCAGCATCACTCAGCATCTTTTTCAGGCTCTTTCCCTTCTCCTGTGACAAGCAGAAGCAGGACTTTGGAAATTTCTGTTTTCTTTTGGGTCTGCAGATGCTTTTCCTCAGCTCTTTACAGTTCCACCTTTGTTTCCCTCAGGCTGTTGCTGGTTTTGGTTTCTCCTGGTGACTGGCTCATCCCTCCCCAGCACTTCAGCTCTCAGAGGCGTTGGGTTTGATGTGTTTTGCCTTTTGGCTCCTGGAAATTGCCTGTAATCAGCTGCCTGGGCCCTCTGGCCGGATGGGTGGCAGCAGAGGGGCAGGGATCTGAGAGCAGTGAATTAGGATCCATTTCAGGCAGGCTCTTCCCCATCTTCCCCCTCCTTTTGCTTTGCTGTGGCACAGATCGTGACCATCAGATGGGATAGGAGGCACATGCTGTTGGTTTGAGGCACATGGGTACTTAGGTAATCTTATTTACTGCTGCTTTGGACTATTAGTGCTTGGGGTTTGGGGCCACATTTCCCTGAGCTGCTGCTGCCCCATTTGTTGTGTGAGGCAGAGAGGTGTGTAAGGAGAGAAACTTGAATGCACCTCTGTTTACACCTCTTTAGTTCTGGAAAACATTGAAGTATTATAAAAAAAAATATATATATATATATATCTATATCAAATACTAATACAACAGGTTTGGATTGTGTGAGTGACTTAGTTGTTTGATGAACTATTTAGCAGTGGTTTTGTCTCCCTGGCCAGTTGCACTCATTTCTTTAGGGATGCTCCTAGAGCCTCTGTCAGAAGCACAGAGTGATGACTTGGCAGATAAACTGTTCAGTCCTGGCCCTAAGTTGATTTCAGTTCAGTGTGGGCTTTGCTGATTAAAAGCAAAACTAAAGAAAAATTAAGCTGGGTGTGACAATGTCCCAGCCTGTAACAAGCTCATCACGTGGAGCCTGTTTCCTTTTACACCCAGCCCTGGCAGCTGTTGGCATCAGGCATCCCAAAGCACCATGTTACTGGTTTATTGTGGTTTTTTTTTTCCTAGAAGGGATTTATTTCCTTCTCTTAACTTCCTACAGAGACTTAACACCCCTCCCCAAACCTTGAGGTGTTTCCATCTTCCTAGTGTGACACCTTGGAGGTGGGGATTTCCTTGCCATGAGACATTTCTCAATGCCCACAGGCTCACCCGTTAACAACTTCATTTTAAAAGAGTTTTTACATTCTAGATTTTCCCCAAATTAGAGAACTACAAAGTTTCAAGCTTGCTAGGCCAGAAAAATAGATGAAGTGTGTCATTGCCTTCTGCTGGAGTGACACGGAGGTGACAACGTGCTGAAACCCCCAGTGTCACACCGGGTGGCCAGATATGGTGGGGTGGGGTTGTCATTGCAGTCAGCAGGAAATGAGAACATACAGCGGGGCTGGGGTTGGCGTGGAGATGGAGAGCAGAGCCCAGGCTGGGATCCAGAGCTACACTCAGCAGACACACTGCTCCTGCTCTTCCCTTTCTGTAGTCTCTTGGCAGACTGCAGCAGTTAAGCAGTTTGCCTTGAGATCCTTTCCTTCTCATCACTAGCCCTGTGCGAGGTGAGTTGAAAGTTCTGCACATCCCAGATGAGTTTGGCCGTGGGCTAAACCCCATTTCAAGCAGCTTTCTGGCAGCTCAGGTGGGAGCTGCAGGGAGCTGGCACAGGCAGGAGGGGGCAGGCTGCTCCCAGCAGACTGGCACTCCAGCTTTTCCCAGTGCCCAGGGGGCTGGAGTGAGAGGTGGAGAGAGTCCTCAAGCTGTGCCAGGGGTTCCCTGGGGGGGTGGCTGTGTCTGGGCACCCTGTGTTATCAGCTCCTGCAGGGAGTGGGGCAGCTGGCCCTGCCCTGCAGCTGCTGGGTGACCTTGGTCTTGCTCTGGAGGCTTTGTGGCTGCTGAGGGTGTGTTGGTGCTCTCCTGGCTTTGCCACCCCTCCAGAGCAGTGTGTCTGTGGGGCACTGCTCCAAAACCCCTCCTAACTCCACATACCTCAGGGATTTTTTTGACCAAAACAGAGTTTTATGTCTGAAGATGTCCACAGCTACACCCACTGCTCTCTCCATCCATGTGACATAAATGGTGTGTCCAAAACGCCCTCCAAAGAGCAGAGCATCCCATTAAAATTCCCTCTCCCCAAAACGCTGGGATCCAGGCTTCTGGCAGAGCTTTTTTTCCTGCTTGGAGCAAATCTCCTTTTCTGTCTTTAGCAGGATTTTTCCACACTTCAGTTCCCCTTGAGGGGTTTCCACAGTGCCCCACTGCTGGTAATTAGTGCACTTGTGGGAATACCTTGTCCCTGAGCTTTCGTGTGGTGTGTTCCAGTGCAGGGGAAGTTTGTGGTGCTTCCACCAACTGCTTCTCCCATCACGTTTGGTGTTCCTGCCATCATTTTGCTGGCTGCCAAGGGCTCTCTCTGGTATATACTGAGACATTTCATCACCCACCTTGGACTGGGCAGTACTATCAAAGCAGGAGACTGAAAACCAGGCAGCCCAACAGCCAGTGAACACTTGGGGGAGCTGCTTCTCCACGAGTGAGGAGGCTGGGGCTGATTTATGGAACGTTTTGCTTTGTCACCAGGCAAGATTTAAAAGCAAAAGAATCTCTCATTGTTATTTCAGGCTGTTTGGTCTCTTTCCTGACCAGCCGAGGGAAATCATCCCCGAGAGCCTCATGTAAGTCTCAGTGTTTCCTCTGATAACAAACATGCTTAGGACCACATCCTAAACCAGCAGGAGAAGTCCTGTAGAATGGCCCAGAGGACCTCCAGAAGATCTGGAGTGCATTTGCACTCTCCACAGTGGCAGTTGTTTCACTGAAATACAGAAGGAAGTTTGTTTGGAGTGCTCAGTCTGCCTTTGATGGTGCAAGTGACAGTTCTGAACATCTCCTGGCATTTTGCTCAGAGATACTTGTCTGGAGCCTCAGGTAAATAATTATTAAGTAGTTGTACTCTTGCCTGCAGTTCTGCAGAAATCAGGGTTCTTCTTTAAGGCTCAGTCATTAGTGCCAGCAGCACTTTGTGGTGGAGAAGGGTCTTCTTAACAGAGAGGAGTGGAATTCACCTCACACTGAGGCATCAACCAGGTCTGGAGGTTGCCTGGTCATAGGGAAGACCATGAAATGCATCAGCACAGGTGATTTGTTGTCAGTTCAGTGGCAACTCGTGTTTATTTCTTGGAGGGTTGACACTTGGCAGCTCCTGAGGAAGCAGCATCGTGGCTGATCAATAAAGGCAGCCCTTTGTAGGCAGTGTCCACCTTTCCTCCCCATCTTCCTTTGCAGGAGAAGGAGCACAGCAGGGCCAGCTGCTGCATGCCAGGAGGACAATCCTCTGCAGCATTGCTGCCATCACCTCAGCAGGGCTTCCTGAGGACCAAGGTTATATGCCTGAGGACAAGCAGCATCGCTCTCAGACTCTGTGAATCTTTGTTCTTCTTTGTACAGTAAGACTTTTGGCACTTTTTGTCTGTGGAGAAACATCTAGAGACACAACTTTTGTCTTTTGGGCTGTACTTTATTACAGTGCTACAAGTTGCTTGGAGACAAGAGGTTTTCTAATCACAGCCTGCAGATTATACTAAGGAAATTGTAAATAGGGCTGGAAAATTGAGAAAAGCCACAAGCTCGTCTGACACTTGGAACCTTTTACTCCACTGGAGACATTTTACTGGGTTTAATCCCAACAAGACAAAGCATCTTTGCTGGAGGTGAGAGTCAGGGCCTGTATTACTGATCACAGAATCATTTAGGTTAGAAAAGACCTTCAGGATCATCAAGTC
Source organism: Brachypteracias leptosomus (assembly GCA_013401335.1). Taxonomy (NCBI): domain Eukaryota; kingdom Metazoa; phylum Chordata; class Aves; order Coraciiformes; family Brachypteraciidae; genus Brachypteracias; species Brachypteracias leptosomus. The sequence goes on from VYZX01000018.1 coordinate 68,917, forward strand.
CAACCTTAATTACATGCATTACATCTTTATTGTGTATTCTACCTTCATTAATTCTGAAGCTGCATCATCTGAGCCCACCCTGGGCTTGTGTTCCCTGGATCCCTTCTACAAGTGCACAGGTATTTTCAAGTATGACCATGAGCTGGTAACAGGAAAATTACTTCATGGCAGCTCCTGCTGCAGCTACAACTGCATCCCCTGCAACCCTCTGCATCCCCTGCAGCCCTCTGTGAGTGCCACTGCCTGGCTTTCTCCCCACTGTGAGTACACCCTCAGTACCCAGCCAGCTCAGACATGTCTCCTAGAGCTGCTGGGCCACTTGTGACTGCACTATAAGACATTCCTGTAGGTTTTCTTGCTGAGGATCACAACTCCCAGTTGCAATCTGAACCCTGTACATCTAAACCATCTGATTTAAGGGCAGCCTTTCATCTTCTGGGCAGCTTTGCCCCAAATTGTTACGCAACAAAACAGCCTCACGGTGTAAGAATCAAATCCATCCCTTGATTATGAAATAGATCCAGTGGAAATGTCTGGGATAGCAGTAAGAGCTTTTACTGAGTGGGAACTAGAGCAGAGGGGCTGCTGTGCCTGAGCAGCTCCCTCTCTCAGCTTTCTCCAGGCTCCCACACCTCAACAGGGCTCGTTGGCTTGAGCCTGTTGTATCTGTTGGGCTGAACCTGCTCTTGGCACCTGCCTCCATAGTCGTCTTGGTGTTTAAAAAGGCTTCTCCTGGTAATGAGGTGATTCACAGTGTTCTCTGCAGGGTAAGAAAGTGTTGATTCAGGCCTTGAAACGTGTGGTGATAAGGAGTGTTTTGTACAGCAGTGTCAGGGCTTGTGATGTGACACTAGAGAGCAATTATCCCCTGCCCTTAGGAGCTTACAGTCTAAACAAACTATTGCACAGAGGAGATCAACACACAAAAAGTAGAATCTTTGTTTTCTTGCCTTCAGTGCACGTCTCACCAACATGAGGGGTTTGAATGAGCCTCAAAGGAGTTAAAGGAGTTGCTGCGAATTAAAAGGCAGGGGGATGAACAAAGTGATGGCTTGTGGGGTTGTTGGAAGGGTGGCTCCAAGAAAGAGGGTCATAGGAGGGACCTGAAGCAGGACACAGGGCAGACACATCACAGAAGAGACACGAGGCATTCCTGACTGGCAGCTCAGGAAAACAGGAGAGCTTCTAGCACCAGAGAAGAGGGTTTAGTGCATTTACTTCTCCATATTGTGGAAGCTGACCAGGATCCTGTTGCACTAAGCTTCTTATTTGATGCCTGGATGTGTGCAGAGCTCCCCCCAGTTTGTACTAGTCCAGTGGGAGCTGTGGTGGTGTCACCCCTCTGAAAAGCAGCTGCAGACCTTCATTAGCTGAGGGCCAAGGGCAGACACAGGATGGCCAAGTGCTGATCTCAACCTTTTCTGCACAGGGGTTGCTGCAAACATCTTCCCAGGCACCAACAAAAGAGCCATTTGTAAGGGGTAAGGAAAATATTAGGCTGTGATTGTCCAGAAAGACTCATTGAGCAGGGGAGGAGAGAAGCAGGGGGATAAGTGGTAATAGGCAATATGAAAAAAGAGGATAGACAACAGCATCCCTTCACCTCACTGCTTGAGGGATTGATAGTTGAGGAAAACTTAAGGAAATTGGAGCAACTCCACCTGCAAAAGTGAATTCTCAGCAGTAACACATTTCTGCAGTCTCTCACTGCAGATGTTCAGTCCTTCAGGAGCTGGGCCACAGATCCCTCAGCTCTTCAAGTGTCTGGAATGTGCTTTGGGGATTCATTTGACCAGAGCAAACTGCTGGGTGGAAGCAGCTGGCAGGGCTCTTGGTGCCTCTCTGCTCTCTCCTGCATTTCTCTGCCTCCCCTCTACAGGTCCTGGTAGCTGTTTCTGCGCCTGCAGCGTCCATAGTGGTAGAGGAGGTAGAGCAGCACCAGGTCAAAAACACACAGCAGGCCAACAGCAACATCAAAGCCCAGGAAAATGTCTGTGGAGGACAATCAAGAGAGGGAATTAATGGGAAATATAACTATGTATAACTTTGGGTACAGAGATAACAGTGCAATTACACATCTGTGCAGTGGAAGGGACATTATCAACTGTGTGAAAGGTGCCATTGATGGAATTTCTGCCTCCCTGTGTTATCTGGCAGAGACAGAGCTGTTACCTTTTGTCTTGTCCTTCTTCCCACATTCCTTTGGCCAGTTCTCTGCGATCACAGGAGCAACCAGCTCAGCAAACTTGTGGAGTGGGCAGGAGGAGGTGCAGCCTGGCAGGGTGAGCAGGTAGGGGTCCTTGGAAGAGTCGTTCCAATAGTGCAGCTCAACGCTGTAGCTCCTGGGGAGCAACACCAGAAAGAGGTTTGGGGAAAGGCTCTGAAATGGGAGGTTTCCTTAGTCAACTCTTAAACCTCACAATATTTGAAAGGAGAATTATCTGGGGGAAGCAAGTCCCAAACACCCCTAGATAAGGAGATACTTGCCCACTGCTTTCCTGGTAGAGTTCAAAAAACTGGCAGGCAGCGTAAGGGGGCAGCTTCCCATTGAAGATCTTGAGGGCAATCTGCACAGCCCCAATGGTGGTGTCATGCTATGGGGGGAAAAGAAAATAAATCTAGTTTTTCAGTGCATCTCGCTGCTCCTTCCTCTGGAGTGGTTTTGGCTCCAAGGCCAGGTTAAGGTGGTTTCTCCTGGAGATACCTGGGGGAGTTTTTAGTACAAATAGTTGCATACAAAGATTATTCTCCTCCCACACACTCCAGAACTTTTGGAATTATTGTCCCCTCTGGTTGGGCTGACGCAATAAAATCTCAGTTTGGCTTCTGATGGCATCAGTTACCACCCACCTGCAGCCTCTTCCTCTCCCCATTATCCCTCCTCCTGCAGGGTATCCCATAAGGAAGGGAGTCCAAACACCTACATTTTGCAAGTCTCTTTATGTACATATTTGCAAATTGAGCTATATTATATTTATGCTTTCATTTAGCTCTCAGGAAGGCTAATTATTCTCTTTAGGGGTCTTTTACAAGATTTCTGGAAGGTGGAAATACTCACTGCAGAGTAGACCTCCATTTTCCTTTGTCTTGTAGAATTGGCAGCTTGCTTAATGCTATTTAAAATAGTATTCACCAGGACACCTTAAAAACATGTGGACAAAGAAGAGGAAAATGAAGATAGAACATTTGCATAGAAACCAAACAGGCAACAGATTTTGAGTGTCAGCTGGAAGGCATCAGCCCTCGTGCTTGTTTTTTAGCTCGCTACAAGTTCCTCACTAGAGAGAAGCTATTTCAGGGGTGAAATCTCATCGTTCATCACACAGGATCCACAGGAGATCATCTGGAACTACCCTGAGAGCTGGGGCCAACAGCACTTTGTTATCCTGAGACCTCCTCTCCATCATTCTTGGTCCCACACAGCGTCAATGCTTCATCTTGCCAAAGCTCTTTTGGACCCCTCCAGACCAGAGATGTTCCAAAGCCAAGGGGATAATAGCAGCAGAAATTCCCTGGGGCACAATTTATCCCATTCTAGGGAAAGAGGCCCTGGCTGGTGTGCCCTGGACACTGGGAAAAGCCAGTGCCCATGGTTATAAATCAGTAATTCTGGATGAGTGAGGTGCCAGGGTGTTGCCTGTGCCCCCTCCTGTCTGAGAGCTGCACGTTGTTTTATTTACCTCCCTGGAGTCGGGACTTCTCCTCTGTTTTGTAAACCCCAAACAGAGACGACAGGGACAGCTCTGCCAGTTGCTCCATCTTGTGGATCACATCTTTGGTGGCCCAGGCAGGGAGGGTGTAGTTGTGGATGTCCTGGTGGCAAAGGAAGGCAAAGCAATGGGGGTTTTTCTTCTGTAGAACTCATACTATATACTTCTATGGAACTTTATTCTTCTGTTACAACTTATATTCTAGGTTAAATTAAATTAAAAAGCAAATCCTGGAGAGAAGGCAGCTGATTCCTATGAAAGCAACTCATTCCTATGGTCTAACCTAAGCCCAGCTTAGGAGTTATGTTCTTTCCCAACCTCTTTTGCCTGTTGTTACCTCACAGTGTAGAGTGTCATAGGTATTCCAGAGCTGGAAATTGTCCAGTAATTTCAGGTTGTTCAGTTCCAGTCCTGTGTTAACTGCCAGCGTTTGTAAAAAATCCTGGGGGGGGAAAAAAAGGGAAGAGTGTGTCACAAATCCTCTGAGCCAGCAGGAGGCTGGGAATGACCCAGAACAGGAAGATGCTGGGGTTAGCCCAAGCCTGAGGTGACCTGGGGAGAATGTGGGTAAATCACTGAACTTTAGTTATGTGCAGCTCTGAACAGTCTCAGGAAATTAATGTTCAATTCACATCTTAAAGGATTCCTACAGAAAAGTATGAGAAATGCAGAAGCACATCAGACATACTTGTGGATCAAATGAGCCTCAATTTCTGATTTTAAGAGGGTCCTCAGGATTTATTATTGTTGCACGCATTTATTTTTGCATCTTAGCAGGAGGAAAAAGTGCAATCCCATAACTTCAGCCTCTCGGTGCCTTTCCTTCCCCCCAGCTTTGCTCCCCTTGTGTTTTCTCTTACCATGTATGGCTGTATTCTGCTCTGGAATTCACTGGATGTCTGAGTCTCGTTCTGAAGCTCATCGAACCGTGGGCAGTCGGGCAGAGGAAAATGCAGCCTCTGGAAGCAGAGAAGTGAAACTTGGAGTGGTTCTGGGATTAATCAGCTCACCTCTGGTGCTGCTGTGGCTGGGGTTGCTGGTGTGAGATTTGTTAGAGATTCGTGGCCGTGGAGGGTGAAGGCTCAAAGCTGCAGTGTGGAGCTGGGCAACCTTGTTTGATTACACAATAACCAATGTTCCTCTTGCTCTGTGGCTTAATCGTCCCCTTCTAGGTGTTACTAATTGAGCCACTCCCTTGGCCTCACTGAGCAGGACTCAGAGCAGTGCCTGTCAGGTCTTGGGAGGTCTCTGTGGCTGAAGAATAAACTGTGACGTGGTTTTTATACAGGACTGTGCTTGGCCTCCGTTCCCCACTTTGAAAATACCTGCAGCATCTCTTGGTCCAACAAGGGACCAGTGTTTTCCCAGCTGGTTTGCTTGTTTAACCAGAATTCTGAGGTGTCACAGAAATGGGTCTCAGCGACACATCAGTCCCCACTCCTGGGGCAGCTGCAGAAGGGATGAGGTACCAGAGAGTGCCACAAACGAGCTTGTCCTCTCCAAGCAGGTCACTGCTCTGCACTGTGATTCCCCCAAGGGCTTTGAGGCTTTATTTGACCCAAACTCTGACCACTTTGGTCCCTTTTTGGTCGTCCAGTGGAATCACTTCCCCAGTTTGTGGAGGCCCTTTCTCCCTGTACGTGCTCCCAAGCATGGCCTCCGAGGACAGAGGGGTGCCAATGGGAGGAGGTGCAGCCACCCCATGATGACAGAGCCCATCCTCAGGAGCTGGTGACTGGACAGGCAGTTATTTAACAGGGGGTTGTGGGCATTTCCTTAAAGCCAACTCCTCAACTCGTGTCCTCAAAGGCAGAAGATGCCTGGTGTGACATCCTTGAATAAGCTATGGAGCAAACTTGCCCAGGAGGGGAGGTGTGGCTGGCTGGTGGGTGCTCAGACAAGCCCTTCTCTGACAAGGTGCTGCCCTAAAGTGCCCTCGCCAGCAGAGCTTAGAGCTGTGCCATGGAGAAGGTGGTGGTGTGACCACCACCGAGGTGTGCTGTGCTGCAGGAGGAGGTTTTCCAGGGGGTGTCCAGCCAGTGCTCACCCGGTCTGTTGACTTCTGCAAAACATGGACAGGGATGGGCTGCCAGAGGAGCTCGGGGTTCCAGATCTGGCTGCTCGTTGGTGGGAAGAGGCCCGAGAGGTAGGACTGGGCACTCATGATGGTGCGGTCGTAGTCGGTGCTCTGGATGTGGAACTGAGGAGAGAATGGCACACAGTTAGAGCACCACTGGCACAGCAAAGGCAGCAAGGAGATGTTACCCAGCCCATCAGCCCTGGCTTCTCTCTCCACCTTGGTGTTTGCATGAAGCCAAACCAGTGAGACCATAACTCAGCTTTCTAGGGCCCTGTGCAGAGGTGGAATTGCCCGAGCGTCTTTGATTTACCATCCAGCCCTCAGGCTGGGCTGAGAGGAGTAGGAAAGCATGGCTTAAAAGGAGGGAGCTCTCCATCTGCTGAGGTTCAGAGGAACGTGGTGCCGAGGGACATGGGTTGGCCTGGCAGTGCTGGGTTAACCCTTGCACTCCGTCATCTTAAGGGTCTCTTCCCACCCAGCTGGTACCTCTTGCCTCTTGTAGGTGCTGTTGAGGAAGCTGGAGTATCTTCTCCTCGTGTACTGCCCCAGCTCAAAGAGCTGCTGCATCCCAGTCTGCAGGAGAGCACACAGAGCACTGTTAGATGAGGTGGCTGGAGAATAGCAAGGCAGAAGTTCCTTTCCTGTTTCCTTTCTTGTCCCCAGCACTCAGTTTTTAAGTGATCGTTAACAGTTCATGTCACGCACTGTGTGTGCTGTGGGTGATCCAGAGTTTGTAACAGAAATACTCATTTTTATCTAGGAATATCCTGAGAGGCTGGGGCTCCAACACCTGCTGCAGGAGAGGCAGTGAGCTGGTTCTGCACAGACACATTCCCCCAGTGCTGCAGCTCTGGGGAGCGGTTACTCATGAGTTACATGTCAGATGGGGTGAGTGGTAACCCAGAATTTGTTACTGCCATTATCCTGCTCTTTGATCACCCTGATAAATTTGTGGCTGGCCCTAAGGAACGTTCAGTGCCTGCTGCTGAAACCCTGGGCTCAAAGCACCTTGTTAGACGACACCTTGTCCCCAGGAGCAGCTTCTCCTGCAGGACCTCCCTTGGTTTGGAAGTAGGTGGTTGCCAGTCAGCTGGTGAGATGCGGGCTCATCACTTGCCCTGGTCATTAGAACTTCATTGGTGTTCAGGGTAAGGCAGTGTTTAAACCTGCCATTTATTGGAAGCTGCTTTTGAAGCTGGACAAGATTTCAATTTGACAGTAGTTGGGTGAATAATGGTGCAAAAATGCTCGTGAATTACGGGGTATGGCTAACCCACCAGTGCTTGGGATGTGCTGATGGTTCTGAGCCACCCCCCCCCACTCCAGCAGGTAGAAGTCCTTCTAAGCAAGCCAACCCACCTTGGTCAGTTGTCCAAATCCCTGTGGCCACTCACTTTCCTTGTGGAGGTCAGTTGGGAAGTTTACGATGGGTGTCCGGTCACCGTGTCGGAAAATCTAACAATAAATCCAGTTAGTTACTGCTAACATTCCTTTTTCCCTGTATACATCATACCTCCAGTGCCTTTGTTCAACTGGAGACCCTGCAGAAGCCCAGGCAGGCAGGGGTGGGGTGCACTCCAGCACACACAAATAGGGGTAGTTTAGTGATTCCTCCCCCTAGAACATAGAATTAATCAGCAGAGGTGTTAATGCTGAGGTTACATCCATAGCTGGGCACCTGCACCAGAAATGTGACTGAATTCTGGCCACTCAGCACCTCTGGGTGTTAAACCAGTTGTGAGGTGCTTGTGTGAGTGTGGAATTGCTTTGGCAGAGATGCTGGAGGGTTTGGGAACTGCTTTTTGGGTAGCACTGTCTTTAAATTAATTCCAGGTACACATGGATCTCTCGTTGGGTTTCTCAAGCATCCTAAAATATAAAGATGAAAACGTATAAACTTTTGCACCCTTAGCTTACTTAACATTTATTGACACTTTTACATACATGTATGAAGTTTGATTATTTTTAGATGGAGAGTCACTCTCCTATCCTGGCCACTCCAACATGGAGAATATCAGTGTGATATTCATATTAAATCGGATGAGTTTTATATCAGAAACCTTAAATCTCTGTATTTTTATTCAGCATACAAAGAAACTGCCAACCCTAGATTAAGTAGCTCTGAAAAATTGAATTACTCTCCCTAAGTGTGTCATGAAATGAAGTCCACAGAAGTTTGAGGTGAAAGGAGAGGGTGGAATACAAATTCAGTGTTCCAGGGATGCTGATCCAAGCTCTTGCAAAAGTTCCCTTTGCTTTTATCCAGGTTCTCCCAGCCAAGCTCACTCCTGACTCTGCAGAATGGAGGGTACAGACCTGGTGTGTTTGCTCATAAAATGTCATTTATTCCCCAGTGCCTCTCTGGTGTGGAGCTGGGTGGTAATTGGGGCCTCCTGAAGCCACATCCCCCTCGCCCAGACATCAAAGAGCTCTGCCCTCACCGGTTGTTTGCCACTCCCACTGGGGTTTTAGGTTTATATTTTTCAAAGTAAACACAAGCCTAATGTCTTAATTACCACACACACCCTTTTCATCAGCCCTCTGTGCTGATGTGCACAGACCTGAGCCAGGGCAGGTCCTTCAGGGGTGGAAACACTGTCCTTTAAAGGCAGCTGGAGTTGCCTTTCTCCCTCTGCTCACCCTCCACAGCAGACAGCAAGGCTTCCTGCACTGCACGCTGCCATTAGAACCAGGAGAAAACTGCTTATTATTGTTTTGCTTTGCCAGCTGAATTTCACTGGAGCTGTGGCCAACCTGCAGTGAATGTTTTCCAGGAAATCCAGGACGTCTTTTCACCACCGTCCCCATGAACTTGCCCAGTTTCAAGGAAAAAAAATCACCTTTTTCTTCCCGATTGCAGCAAAACAGTCCATTAAATCTTCCTGAAGTATTTTATTTTTGCTGCTGAGTGTGATTTTTAATCCTGCACGTGTCCCTTCTTACTTCTCTGTTGGTTTGTTATAATAATTTCTCAGTGCACCTCTAGTGAGCAGGAGAATTGTAAAGATCGTCTGGCGGTTGATGCAGTTGGATGGGAGAGAAATGAGTGATGAGGAGGATGTTGGTGTCCCTGCTTATTTCCTTGGTGTTCTGCCATGCAGGGGTGTCAGGTGGGATTCACCAGCTTTGCTGGACAAGCTGATGCCCCCCTGAAGAATGAAGGTTAAATCCCCAATTAGAGTGGAGCCACGTGCTCTCCTGTTAATTATCCAGCTCCACAGAAAAGCACTTTTGTGAGTAACTGACAGTTGCTCAAACTGACTGACATTAAATGGCTGGTTTTTAGTATGTAGAAATGGATCAACACTAGGCCCTTTTTATTAGTGAAAAATTACTGATTAATTTGAAGCTGATACTTCAAATTAATTTAAAAACATGTCTGCTGCAACCTTCATTACTCCTGGCCCACAGATTTCCATCCTGACCTTCCAGAAGACACCAAACGTGGCAGGAGGAGAGAAGAGGAACAAGGAGGCACCATGAGAGGCACTAAAACTCAGGGAGGGCGAGGAGGATGGAGCCCAAAGAGCAAAGCACACCTGCTTGACAGGTATTTTGGAGCCAGGAGCAGGGATGAAGAACCAGGAGAGAAGTGGAAGCAGTTGTGCTGCTGGCTCAGCTTGATTGGACAGGTAGATAACGTGCTCATCAACACTTCCTACCCTGAGGTGCAAGAGGGAAGCCACCTGAATCCCAGCACCCCAGAAGCCACACCTCTGTGTGTGTGTGTGTGTGTGTGTGTCACAGGTCAGGTGAGTGCCAGAGTTAAGGTCAGAACTCCTTTATACAGAGGCAATCAATCAGGATTTCACTTCTACCTATTCCCCATTTTCTTCTCCTACATCCAGTTTGAATTCAGCTCGCAGGAGTTCTGGGGAAGGCTGATGTGGGGAAGAAAATGGAAGTGGTGTTTTGGCAGATTGGAGCTTTTCAGCCAAACGAGTTGACTTGTGGCCAACAATGAAAACACAGAATCAGCAGAGAGATGGACGTGTGAGGAGGGAGCAGGACACCTTCCCAGGGCACTGCACAGCTCTAGAAGGGAGCACTGGTGTGTTTTCCCTCTCCTGGAGATGTGTTTTGTGTTGTGCAGGTCTGCAAAGAACATTTAAAAAGTCCTGATGACACTTTTTCACAGTGCAGGGATGGTCTCAGGTGGAGGGACCAGTCCCTATGCTGTGCACTTGTGCTGGCAGTTCTGTCCCCATGAAAACCCAGTCAGTGGGTTCAGAGGGCAGAATCCACTGGAACACACACAAACCACACTGTGAGGAGAGAGATTTATGTGGAGAAGAACATTGAACCTTTCTAGGCAGCTGGGTCAGCCTGGGGAAAAGTGGCAGGGCTGAAAGGCAGGCAGTGTGTGTGAAATTTACCTGTTGTTTAAATATTGTGTGTAGCTGCCCTACAAATAAATAAAGTGCTCTATCTTTTGTGTTTTGGCAGGTGGCTGCATCCCCCTGGCCTGCAGCTGATTTGGGGTAGAACACTCCATAATGGTGAGTATTTCTGTAGCTCTTTCTGCAAAGCCCGTGCCTGTTAGAGCAGCAGTTTAATAAGTCTCCTTCCCTTCAGAGAGCTCTTCTCCAGGGCTGGCTGCCCAGCCAGCTTCACCTGCACACCCAGTTCTCCCTCCTGTCACTGAAACACCTTTTCAGTGCATTGCTGGGCACAGAACGTGATGGAGCCAGGGTTGGGTCCCTGCCATCTGCTGTTGGATGGAGCATTAAAGCCTCAGCAGGAGCAGGAACTGGTTTTTCTGCCGTGCTCTGGCCTCTCTCCCAGTGGCACATCTGCAGTAGGGAGCCAGGGATGAAATATTCATCTAGAGCCAGCTGATCTGCTCTGGACATGGTGCTTCTGCTTGTCACCTGTGGGTGCACCCAGTGTCTCAGAGAGGGGAGGTCTTAAAAGTGGAAGAAGAAGATCTTAAAATCCCTGTTTGTAGCTGGGAATTCCTGTCCCCACAACTTTGTATTGAAAACAGCCCTTCAGACTAACTGTTCTTTATCACTAAAGGCTAAATATTCTTTCTTTAAAGAAAGAACTTGGGATGACCAGGACTGTGATGCAACCCTCACAGTGCAAACCATTTAATTCAATCTCTCTTTTACCTGCAGTACTGGGGAAAGGGACACCAAGGGAGTGTCTGGTCGCTCCAGAATGAGAAAATGCCCAGCAAAACCAAGTATTTCAGTCCTTTTCCAGCTCAGCAGTAGTTTCTAAGTCTGAAAAGAGGCAAAGCAGCTGCCCCCCTTGTGCTGCCTCCCCCCAGCCACAGAGAAACCAGCTCTACTCACCGCCACCACGAACTTCAGGTGTCTCTCTGCAGCAGCCTCCTGGGGCAGGGCGAGGAGGACGGGGAGGGAGAGCCAGAGGAGCTGAGCTGGGCTGGGGAGCCAGGGCCCTGCCATCCTGGAGCTGCAGGAGCTGCTGGGAGGTCAGGCTGTGCCTTGGGAAGGGGTGGAACTGCTGCCCCTGCCTCTCGACTCCCAGAGGAATGTGGGCTGACTACGCAGCTAATTGCCTGGCCCTTTGTTTCCAAATTGCTGTTTACATTCCCTTGAATCAAACCATAACTCGGCTCCTTTTTTCTCCGAGGTATTCTTCTCTCCTGGAGCACGAGGATGAGGCTGAGATCCAAAGGGGTTTCTCAGCATTCCTGGTGTTCCCACCTGCCTGGTCTGCTTCCAGTTGTCAGGGGTGGGATTTCCCCAGCCTGTAGTTAGAGCTCAGAACCACGAGCCAGGCAATCCTGTTCTCTTCCCTCTCTACTGCTCAGTTAGTCCTCTCTCAGCTTCCCTTCCCTCCTTTCTTCTCCCCTCTCCTACACCGTGAAATGAGACTAATTCTCCCAAACACCACTTCATGTGGGTTACAATTGCCAGTCTCGGGTGAAAGAGCTGAGTAAGTCTTGCACACAGTGTGTTCTTTAAGCTCCTTGCTGTTGTTTGCAGTTATTTGCTCTTCAGTTTATGTGTGTTTCTTTCCTTTTCCCTTGGAGCGTGTCCGTGCTTCCCCTTTTGTAGCTGCTTGGGTCAAGTTTATTTTGGCCTCAGTTCTCCTAAGAAATGTCTTGTGAGCAAGCCCCTGAGCTCACATTTTGTTCTTCTCTCCTTGGCTCTGAGGAGATTTCTTAGCTTGCCTCTGCTGCCTTCCTCCCTGTGCAGTAATGATACTTGTAGCCTCAATTTCCTAGGAGTTTTTTGAGTAAAGGAATTTAAAGGAAATAGAGTTTGCAGACAGCTATAAATAGAGCTCTCTACATGCTGAAGCCTGAGATCCTCTGTGTATTGCCTGAGTCATCCCTCTCCTCTCATGCCCAGTCCTGCCTCAGGGTCTTCTGCTGAGCTCTCTACAACAGGTATCTCTCACCACTTACCAGGAGCTGTGTCTCCAGGGCCCTGAACCCCAGCCAGCCCCAAGTGCTCTCTTCTCCTTAGGTATCCATCTCTCCTGATGGGTGGGAGGGGAGGGGAGGAGGACCAGGGCTCCCAGGCTGCCCCATCTCTCTTGTCAGTCCTTGCCCAGTTCTCAGCACTTACTGAACCTTCTTCCTCCACTGTTAGATCCCCCCCCTCCTCCTTCGTGGTCTCTCCTGGTGTGGTTGTGCCTGTGCAGAAGGTGTGAGCTTGTCATAAATACAGAATACTCTGCCCTTCTGAAAACAGATGTGAGCTGGTCATCCTCCTCTATTATTTAACAGTGCAGGTCATAAAAAACTTAGAGAATATTTTAATGTGCCTCAAAAACCAAGACTGGATGTCCTGCTGCTTTGATCTGAGTGGTTTTTTAGATATCTTGATCTTTTGCTATCTTTGTCTTTAGATGTTTTGATCTTTGTGGATCAAGGAATTCATGTTGGCTCCCAGATTTTCTCCTAAGCCCCTACCATGAACTTCAGAACTGATTAGTCTGGGGAAGATTTGCTGGTTTCTTGTGCTGCCTTGACGAGTGGCTCTGACTAATGAAGTCTCCTTGTTGAGGAACACTTAGAGAACTTCACTTTAGACACAAACTCTTTTTTTTTTTTTGTGATGCCAGATGGCAAAATTCAGGAATGTTTGAAAATATCTGACTGCACTTTAGAGAAAATCTTTGCCAACAGATCCAGGACAGATTTTTCCAATGGAGTCAGCTGGTGCAGTTGCAGAAGAACATAATTTGGAGTGTTTTATTATTCACTCACTGGCAGCCCCAGCTGATATTCACACAACAAGGTCTGGGGGTGATGTTTCAGACTCTTTATTTTCCCTGGCAGGGTATAAAGGAAATCTCCCTTTCTGCAGTGATAGCCCTAAGAACATAAACCATCTAAAGAACGTGTGTGATGGGCTTTCTCTTGAGTAGGGATGTGGGGAATAAAATGATTTAGAAATACCTTAATTGGGAATACTGAATTTAATTTTGCTCCACAGACATCAGGCTGTTGAAGGTACACGAGGAAGAAGGCAGAGAAGCAGACATGGTCTGAGGAGGTGATGCAAAAGGACCTTCTGCTGGTGTCCTGTGACCTCAGCTGGGATGAAGGGACATCTGCACACGTAGAAGAAAGAGAAAATAAAAAGCAGGACAGCTCTTTGGTGAGTAAACAGCCATTATCCTCAATTTTTTAGCTTCTGTTTGAGTAAAGTGCTCCATTAGTTGTTGAGTAACAGCAGGACACTGGAGTGACTCCTCCTTTCAGGGGCTGCCTTTGAAGCCCAGCTCCCCTCACCCCTTCTGGAGGTTCTGGTCTCATTCTTCAGGGAAGGGGAGCCCTCCTTCAGAGGTGTCCTCCAGTTTTGCTGCAAATCAGGGCTGGAGCCCTTCACAGCACTGTAATTCCAATAACATTCTTTAATCAGTTCTGCCCGAGTCCCTTTGCAATGAATAGGTCTTGAAAAATTATCCTGGTTTCATACTGCACTTGGGCTTTACCCCTTGAGGAAATAAAGCAAATATTCACCAAGGGTAAGTGCCTGCTCTCCATAACTTGGGTTTGTTGTAGTGAGGGGTGTTTTCTTTTGACAGACATCAGGAAACTGTGGCTCTGATTTATTTCACTCCAGTCAGGCATTTTCTGGAAGCAGCTCCGTGGCTGGGAGATGGTGTAAATGGTAAAATGGTGTAGATGCTTTTGTGTTGAACTTAAAGGGTGACTATTTGTGTCTTTTGTAAAGCCAAATTTTTAAACAATAGGTGGTCAATGCCAGTTTGCACCTTTGTCTTCTTGGTAGAGGGTCAAGGAGATGATGATAATAATAATAATAGATAAAAAGGGGTGTGTCAAACCTCTGAGAACTTATGAAGCAATACGTGGAGAGTTTCAGTGCTGTCAGTAACTGCTCAATTGAGTCCAGTGACAACTCCAGTCAATCTGGGACCTTCTCCTGCGTGGTGAACCTTGCGTGTCCAGTTTGATTAGGTTATTTATCAGTGAATTAAGAATGAGAATAACCCAGGGATATTTAGGGTTAAGCAAATAAACGTGCTGGTGGCTGTATTTCATGGAGGAAAGGAAGTTCCATGGCTCTCACTGCATTCAGCAGCTGCAGAGGGGGAGTGTAAAGGAACCAGAGGATATATAACCAGTTTTTGCTGGAGTGAAGGTTTTCTAGCACCCAAGAGGTGCTTTGGGGTAGTGTTTAGGAGAAAACCTGAAGTAAGACAGGGAAGCAGTGGCAGTGGGAGGGATGCAGGTGTTAGTATCTGGATCACTTGTTGCTGTTCTAACACAATCTGCTTTTAAACACCAGATTTACTGAGCTGGCTTTACAGGTACCCTGTGCAGGGTGCCCTGCTTAATCCTGATGATTCTCCCTGAGCCAGAGGGTCTGTTCTCCCTCTGAGCAGCACGTTTTGGGGGTCCCCAAGAGCCCCTTCCCAGCCCCTCTGTGCCAGCAGAAGGGTGCAGGGACTGCACTGCCCTCTTCTCTGGGCAGCTCCACAGGTTGGCTGGGTTTTGTCACTGTCTTAGGGCACGCTCTAGGAATTAATCAATGGCTGTGCTGGTCTGTTAATAAAAGGAACAAATTAAAGCCCTGAAATGAGGACGGGACCTGCTGGCAGAACCAGACACCTGGATTGGCCTCAGCTGCTGCCACAGTTTTAATAGCAATTGTTAGCAAAGCAAGAGCAGGGCCTTGAACTCTGGGCTTAGTTTTGCTAAGCTGGAGCTCTGAAAAAGGCAGTGAATTGATCCTTGCTTATTATGTGTGATTTGTTCTTGCAGCTCAGAGCCTGACCCAGAGGTGGCAGCGGATGAGGGGAGGAGGAGGAGTGATTAAAAGGTGGCAACTCCTGCTAAATGTCACCTGCTATTCACTGAGCAGCAGAAAGTGCAGCAGCACTTTAATAATCTCATTTTTGTGCTCTCAGTAGTGGCATAGGAAGAGTGTTACCATCCCAGAGGTGATTACGAGCAGTGTTTTGTTCCCTGGGTGAAACGTTAAATTCAGAGGTGATTGAGGTCAGCAGGGATTTGTGTCTTGCTTTGGGTTTCTTACAGAGTGTGGCCAAAGTGCTGCCTGCTTGGTAAGGTTGGATCAGGATATTTGTCATTCACATCCACATTTCTCTTGCCTCTCTTCAAAATCTTTCAGGGCTGGTCACCAGTATCAGCATCCTGGTGTCTTCCAGAGCTCTGCTATGTGATGTTTGTTAGACACCCTTTCCCCTTTCCCACTCTGCTCCTGGTTTCAAATGGGGTAAAATTCAGCTTGCCTCCCTGCAAGTCTGATTTTGGTGTTTGTGGAACCCAAATTCCCCCTGCAGTGACAGCTCTTGGAGCTTCAGCAGCTTGGACCTGACCCCAGACAGGTAAAGTGGGGTGGTTAATACATGAAGAAAGCAAACATGGTGCTTTTCTTGCTGGTTCCTGCTGCTGACTCCTGTTTGTTCTGGCACAGAAAGCTTGTCACAACTAATCCTGGATGTTTGGCTCAATTAACACGTTCCCTTTACAGTAAAATAATGAGTGCATTTTGCATTGAGGCAGCTGTAGAGCTCCTATTTATAGCCTCACACTGCTTGAAACACGTCTGGAGGGCAATGTTCAACCAGAAGAGGAAACAGAATCCTAAAAATTATGCAGAAAGCAACTGGCATTATTTATGCTAATGCAGTTGTGAAAAATTCACTCTATGGCTCTTTCAGGGGTGAATCCTGAGATCTCCACTGGAACAAGTCCCATACAGACATGAGGAGTTTGAGGGCTGGCAGCAGGATCCAGAGATCGGGTAGGAGTATCTAAAGCTGCAATTTGGAGGCACTGGAGTGGGAGGTGCAGGGATTAGACACATATAGCTGGAATTCCTACCCACATACACCAGCTCTGGTGGGCACCAACACGGGCCTGGGGTGCAGGGTCACCTCAGTGGGAGGGTTCTCCCCTGAGGAACTTGCCAGGTGCTGAGAGGATTTGTTTGAACACATGAAACAGCAGAGCCCGTGAGGCTAAAACAGTTTTGGGGAAGTGTAAATATTACTGTTGGACCTGGGAATGTTCTTTATATCATTAACCTCACGTTGTGAAGTGTCAGAGAGCTTCCCAAGGCTTTCAGGGCTCAGCTTCTTCAGCAGATGCCCTGTGTGAGCTGCTAAAGACTTGAGCAACAGCTGGGATACAAAACAGGGCAGTGGTTAAAGGTGGAGAAAATGAGGTGAGTTTGATAGTGTCAGTTTGACTAAACCTGTGGAGGAGGTTGCAGCAGAACAGGCAAGTGGTGACACACTCATGGCAGAGATCTTGCAGTGGAGGAGGAGAGGAAAGGGGACCTTAGAGCAGCAGGAACAGGACTAAGTGAGCACCTGAGTGAGGACTCGAGGTGTGAAACAACCTGAGGAGAGCACTGGGGCTGTTACAGAAGCCCTGGGGATCGAGCTGGGAGAGTTTTGTGGTGGAAGAGGAGTCACAACTAGCAGAGAGTTGGAGATGGGAGTGAACAGAGTGACTCCAGAGGTGCTGGCACTGGTGTGAGCTGAGTTTTTGTTTGGTCTCTTCCCCTGGAAAGTAGGTGGGCTGTGTTTTTGCAAGGCAGGCAATAATTTCCCTCTCCCCTGACTTGCAATTTCCAATTGGTGGGAAGGTCCCAGTCCAGCTGCATCAGTGGTGGTGTAACAGGTTTGGGGTATGTTGTCTACACCCACTGGGAGGTCAGGAGGAACACGTTGACTGCCACTTTTTAAACCTTCCTGTTGGTCCACCTTGGCAGAAGTGGGTGATTTTAATTAGGTCTCCAGAGCTGCAGACACTTTACCCTGCACTGCTTGAGCTGCCTCTGGAAGCCCCTTCTTGCAGAGGTTTCTCCCAGAATCTGGGTGTATTTGGGCAGCGTGAGAAAGGGATGTATGGAAAGAGAATTGCACAAGAGCAGTTGGGCAAGGTGCTCTTGTGCTGCAATCCCCTGGGCCCTGGCTGGGCTGATGGGCTGCACGAGCTGGGACAAGCTGGGAAATAGCCTGGGAATGTACTTTTGAAGGAGACTCATCTTCAGGAGGAGTCAGAGTGATGACTGCTCACAAAATCATCCTTAAAGAGGGGTAATAGCTGCAGTAGTTCAAAGTGAAAGGTTCATTTACATGGGATGGAGTTTGTCCTTGGCAGGAGCCTGACCCAAGGGGTGATTTCACCCCCTCTGCTCTGATTTTCTTCAAACACACCCTCAGTTTTTTTGCAAGGAGCCCCAAGCAGCAGCTGGGTGGCAGTAGGAGCCCTTGTGTATCAAGGGGACTGGCCACAGCTTCCCTTATTTCAGCTACATCATAAAAACCCATCAGGTTTCCAGGACTCAATTTGGTCTCCCATTAATCGAAGGCATGTGGAGGCTAAAGGTTGCCTGGGACTGGGATAACTTGAGAATTTGTTAATACATTTATCTCAGCTACACTGAGTCTGTTCTTGTTTGAAGTGAAGTTAAAAAAAAGCCCTTAATAATCAGTGAGCTGGAATCGAGTCACTCAGTGTCTGTGTTTAAATAGCTGACAGTTCTCCACCCTTGCAGCAAAATGAGTGTTCCAGGCTCAGCTCTTTAGGAGCTGAACATTCTCCATTCCTGATTGCTAACACAACGTTGAGAATCACCTGCAGTGTCCCTGGAACGGTCTCAATATCGGCCTCTTACTGGTGCCTGGGCTTTCCAGGCCTAAATTGAAATATATTCAATGTATATGTCTAGAAATATATGTTCCATATGGCCTAGGCTTCTGCCAGCAGCTGGAATTCCCTCTGTGCTACTGGGATTTCTGTGGTGGGTGTAACTGAGTGTGCAGGGACAGTGGGTAAGGTGTGTGACAGATGTTACACGTGTCCACGGTGTGGCTACAGCTCCTGCTTGGTTTATTTAGACAAAGGGAGCTCTTCTTTTTTTTCCTGGCAGGAAAATTCCTTTTCAAAAGGGAATCAGCTCAAATACACTTTTGCAAGTTACAGAAACTATTAAATCTCTTAAGATCCTTTAGAGAGGTTTTATCTATTCTAGGATGCATAGACCACCGCATTAAATAAACAGAAAACAGAAGCACATAATTTTCCAGAAAGAGTAGAACAGTAATAATTTGCTAGGACTAACTGGGAATCCAGAAGGAAAACCCCAACATAATTGCTGCACAATTCCTCTAGATAAGTCTCATGGAATTTGAAAATTTTACCACCAGAGTTTGTAAATTCCTTAACCCAAGAATCTTTTTTTATTCTTATTCCAGACAGGGAGAAATAAAACTGAAAACTGCAGCAGCAGAATAAGGGATCTAGGAGCCTGTGCAGTCTCCAGAGCAAGACTTGGACATCCTGCAGGCAAAGGGTAGGTCAGAGCCATTGCTCTGTGGTCTGCAGGAGGAATAAGCAGCAGGTTTTGTTGCACAGAAGCAGGGATAAGCCTCAACTCACCACAAAAAAGTGAAGATACATGAGTGAGCCTTTCATCTGTAGAGGTCTCTGGGGGCAAAGTGGGTGCCACTCTTTTCTAGAACCACTGCCCAGGATTTCATAGAGTCAGGTAAATGCGTTTCCAGATTGCTGCAAACACCCTCATTGCTATAGGATGCAGAAATCAGTCATGTCTGTCATTTCCCAGCATGTTTTAAGGAAAAATCCAGCTCAGAGGCAGTGCTGCAAGAGCCAGGGTTGATCTTGCAAGCTGCTCAGGCTGTGCTCAGTTAATGGAAGCCCATTTGTAATATGTAGGAATTGAGGGTGATTTCTGAGTGATCCAAAGCTCTCTATGTGAGAATTTAAAACAAATTACGTGTTGCTGCCCAAAAAAAGGTTCTATAATCACCAGCTAGTGTGAGGCACAAGTACCAAACCTTTCCTTGGTAGTTCTTAGGTGCAGGCTTGTCTGGAGGGCTCAGTTCTCCCTCCCCAGGTAACAGTGCCATGGGTTTCACATCTGCCAGAGCTCAGGGGGGACACTGAGAGCTCAGACCCTTCTCAGGGCAAGATGCTTCACCTCTCATCTCTATGCCTGACAAGCCCAACGTGCTCCTGTGGAAATAGGAAAATCCAGGGAGCCCCCCACATTGATTGAGAAAGAAAAGTCTGATTTTTTTTTACCAAGGGACCTAGGGGAGATGTGGGTCAGATATCAAAGCTGTTCACACCCTGGACATTTCCCTGCTCCACTGGCTCTCCTGCTTCAAAGGGCTTTCTGGGTGTTTTGGGGTTTCTAGAGGGCATCAGACAGCACTTCCAGAACACCCTGCTCTGCAAGGGAGGGTTCTCAATTAACCAGCTGGCATCACTGGGGAAAAATAAAGTCCTCAGGATCCCAAGGCTGCACTCGGGTGGTTCAGCCACTCAGATATGTCCTGGCAGGGACAGCAGGTACTCCACAGGAGCAGAGAGGCTGAACTTTATTCTTGCCCAGCACCCACCACCTCACACTTCATGTTTCTTTAACAAGGAAGGTGGAATTGCTCTTAATTTGGAGATGGCCAAATGTTGGTGTAAAAACTGCTCCTTGGTTCCTTTGCTGTGACCTCGGTGCTGCTGACTCAGTGCAAAGAGGCACCTGAGAGGCTGGAGGAAGCTTCAAGAGCAGCACGTTGGTCACCTCTGCTCCTGCTGAGGGTGACAGGGGGAGATGGAGCTTTCTTGGCAGCTGATCCTACCTGCAGAAGTCCCTTGCTGCAGGGGCTGAGAGGTGTGAAAACTGTGGCTGCTTCCAAAGGCAAGGGAGCCAGCTCTTCAATGTGCCTGCACTGAAACAGCAGCTGGAGGTAGGAGAGGAGGAGATGGTGCTAAAGGCAATAAATGAACCCCCCTCTCTGCCTTGGGAGCACGAGGAATATGTATGAGGTGTAAATCATGTGCCTTCATCTCACCCAGAAACCTGGTGAAGCGTTTATGGGATCACGATAAACGTAATATAACCAAGCAAGTAAAAGCTCAGCCTTCTGTGGTGTCCCACAGTGTGATACCTCAGAGACTGTGTGTGAAGAAGTGCTGCTGCATCTTTGACATCATCTAGGGAATGCACCACAGACCAGCCCCACGTTTCCTCTGCTTTATAGTGTCCCTCTTTGTCTCCTGCTTGCACACTGGGATTAAATGATAAAGAAAAGGGAGGATATTCTTCATTCAGCTGCAATAATCTGACAGCCAGGACACAAAACCTTCCAAGTGACTGTGCTTAGTACCTAAACAGGTGGGTATTGGCTGCCTCTGGGTGCTGCTTACCAGGGAATTGGGTCCAGAGCCCCACTCCTGGGGGCAAGCTGAGGTAAAGTGCAGAAGTTGATGAAGTTCCTCCAAACCCTTGAGGTTCACAGGGCTCTTCTCCCACTGCTGGTGTTGTGCACTGGGATATGTGCTGCTCCAGATGCCCTGTGGGGTGGGCTGGGTTAGCTCCTTGGCTTCTGCAAGCCCCTGGCTGCTAAAACCCCTCCAGGAGGAGCTTCAGATCCATCCATCTCCTCCACCCGCTCTGCTGAGGAATCATTTTAAAAAAACTGGATCCTCCTGGTGATGCAAAAAGGGACCAAATGACTCTCCAGTCATTCAGACTCACTGATGAGCTGTATGGGATGGGCAGGATCCTGCTGCTTGGCAGTGGGGGGTGAGATAATTTCTCCTGCTGGAGGAAAAGAACATTTTCTCCCCACCAGCCATCATCACAGAGCTCTGGGTTGGGTGTTCCATCCCGGTGCTGGCTGAATCCAAACAAGAGCCTCCCCCCTGTGTAATCAAGCCTCAAGCCCTTGTGCTTGTGCCCCTTGGAATACCTGAGGGCTTTGGGCTGCTGCTCTCTGCAGATTTCAGTGCTGATGTTTGGCTTTGAGGCAGGCTGCAATAACTGTGATTAAAGCAATTGTTGTGCTCAGCTGGAGGGATTCCTGCTCATGCCCCAG
Source organism: Brachypteracias leptosomus (assembly GCA_013401335.1). Taxonomy (NCBI): domain Eukaryota; kingdom Metazoa; phylum Chordata; class Aves; order Coraciiformes; family Brachypteraciidae; genus Brachypteracias; species Brachypteracias leptosomus. Next base: position 90,037 of record VYZX01000018.1, read on the forward strand.
CACAGAGCTGCAAGGTCTGAAATGCAGCGTGTGGGAGGGGAGAACTGTCCTCCCAGTAACCTGGGTGTTTCTGGTGGAATCCAACAGAAAGTCCTTCACAGAAACCCAAGCTGGTTTGGATAAGGTCAAATCTAAGGCAGCAATTGGGTCCTGCTGGTAATGAGCATCATCCACCCGTGTGAATAGCTCAGGGTTTGGTGCTTAGCTCCTGAATTAGGGGGGAAGGATTAGGAAATGAGCTGCTGTTGCACAGCTGTCACCCCCTTTCCCCTTTTTCTGCTCCCACACTGTTGTCTTCATGCTGGATTCCTGGGGGTTTGGGTTATTTTGGCTCTTGTTCATTCCCAGTGCAGTTTGCACTGGCCGTGGCTGTGGTAGGTAGAAGCAAACACAATATTTTTGGTTTAGGTCACACACCCAGCTTCTTTCACCCTGAATGGAGCTGAGTTTAATGTTGCCTATCAGGCTGATAGAAACGGGGACGTTTTACAGGCTCCCACTTAATTGGGAAGTGGCAGTGAGCTTGTTCAGACAGGTATTTGATCTGCCTCCACCTCCAGAAGATGTCCCATTCCCTCACCTCCCCTAACCATCTTTGTCTTCACAGGCACAGCCAGAAGCAGCACAAAAAGAGGTGCCTTTTGCAGGAATATGGGGCAGACTATGCAGAGAGCAAGAGCTGAAGTGATGGACAGAGGGAAAGGTCCTGGCAGTGAACCCGTTGCATTGGTTTGGGATCTTTCACTCACTGAGTTGGTGGGAGGGAGGGTAAGTTGTGTGTAGTAGCTGCAAGGACCCATTTGCACAGCAAAAGAAGTGCCAGGAGGAGGAGGATACACCTGAAGTCACACAGAGTGTTGGGCAAGGCCCTTCTGAGCTGCCATTGCCCAGAGGGATGAACGTTCCCCTCAGGTACTGATCGTTCCTGGAAGCAGCCCGTTAATTAGCAGCTTGGTTGATAATTATAACGTGGGGTTAGCTTTGCAAAGTGGGGCTTTAGGGGTTTGATTTGTAGCCTGTTGGGCTTGCCAAGGAGTCTGGAAAGCTCTGCACTGAGGGCAGGTGAGCCAAGAAAGCACCTTGGGGAGCTCTGGGGTTCTACCTCATAACTTGGGCTCCAGCAGAGGTGCCACCTTCCAGCAGCAGCACAAAGTGAGTAACCAAGGTCAGCACTCCAGGTAATGAGAAAAGTGCTGCCCAAAGGAGCCCAGAGGTTGATAGATACATGGTTAGGTTCTGTTCTGGCTGACAGCAGCAGGGGCCAGGTGGTACCCACAAGATGAGCTTACTTTTAATTTACATCTCACCAAGTGGTGGAGGTTCATCCTGTGGTTCCTCACGTTTCCCACACACACTGAGTGGGGAATAATCCTTAATGCACCCGAGTTAACCACGGGTCTCCTCTGTGTGCTCAGCTCTAGCTCAGAGCATTGGCTGAACTTCACTGGAGAAAGAAACAATGAGAAAAAGTGCAGTTGTATGAAAGAAAATTCCGTTTTAGCGCAAGCCAAAAACAAAGTGCCTGCCTAAACCTGCACAAGCACTAAGAAACAGTGTGATAATTGGAAAAAATCCTTGGCTCTGGCTACAGGCAGCCCAGGGAAGTATTTTCAAAGGCACATTGCCATCTAGTGTTAAACTCTGCTCCAGCCACTGCTCCTGGGGAGCTGCAGCAGGTCCTGACAGCCCCTTCTGGGAATCTCTGGAAACCCAGCAGGGTGTTGACTGCTACCAGATGTCAGGAACACATGAGCACCTGCCCAGATCTGGAGAAAGATTAATTCAGTGTTTTTCACTCCTGGATTCAGGGTTCCTGGCTGATAGAACTTCCCCCTCCAGAAGGAAAGTGTCTGTTAAAGTTGGTGCCCACTTCTTTCAGCATTGTGAGAAGGGCTGAATAAACAGTGCAGTGGGGTTTGTATATTTGGATGGATGTATTTGTTAAATGATTTTCTCTTTGTGTTGTAGGACTCCAGCATCTTTCCAGGAAGCCGAGAGGGAGGAGCCTGGGTTGATTTTACAAGCTGAGGGAGTCCCAGTGGCCCCAGAGACCAAGCTGGGGTAAGGCAGCTGCCTCCATCCCTCTTCTCTCATAGCTCAGTGAGGGTTTTTCTCCTCCTCTGTACACCCCTTTCTGAGCTTTACTCCACGTGCACCAGGGAAATCCTGTGTAGTTTGTTTCATGGTGTTCAGCCACACGTGGGATGTATAATTCCACACCGTGGTTAATGCCCCAGAGGAGTTCAGGGGAGGAATGTGTGTTTTCCCTGGCTCCTCACACATCTCAGTGAAGCCCCTTCAGAAAGAGCAGCTGGGAGGCTCCAGCTCTTTGTTCTGCTTTGCTGCTCTGCTACCTCCTGGCATTAAATTACCCAGGCAAGATGTTTCATTTGAATATCTATGGTGTAAATTACCAGTGGTGTTCTCCCCCAGCATTTCCTTGACAAATTAATTGCCAGCAGAGCTCTGTGCAGGCTGGGCACTGGCAGGGCTGGGTGAGGTGGCAGCTGAGGGTTCAGCCTGGGTGAATTCATTGTGGGCACAGCTGAGCTCGTGCCAGAGGGGCTGTGGCACCTCTAGGGGTCAGAGGCACGGACAGAGGTTGGACTTGCTGATCCTAGAGGTCCTTTCCAACCTGAATGATTCTATAACTTTCCACTTGTGGGTGATGTGCACCAGTTGAGGCCCGTGAAGCCTCCTTAGCTCTCCTGATGTATCTGCCACGTGGGAGGGAGACTGTGGTCAATGAAAATCCCAAAAGAAGAGGGCTCAGTGGAGCTCAGCTTTGGCTTCAGGGCAGAGAAGCATCTGCTGAGCAGCACTCCCCATCCTCAGCTTGCCCAGGTGCTTCATCTCTTCTCTAGGACTATCACTTGTCTCTCAGGGAAAGTTGGGAGGTTGCTCTGTACATAGTTTTTCTGCTGCTCTGGTGTTTGGCTTGGGGTGGGGGGAGGTGTTCAAGGATGTTTCTTTCCCTGCGGGCTTCATCATCTCCTGCTTATTCCTCAGCTGCAAGAACAGTCTGTGGAGTCAATTGGCTGCTGCAGGAATGATTGTGCACCATGGGAGGAGTGTGATTTCAGGTGGGGAAGAAACGAAGGGCTCAGGCACTCCTGGAAGGAGAAGCAGCTTGTGAAATTTCGGATGTGCTTGGCAAAAATACCTCTAGAGTGGCTCAACCCCCTTTTCAGTGTGCAGCACTGCCTCCTGAGTGACACCTGGGGCAGGATCACAAAGAGAGCCATCAGAACGAGGGCAGGAGTAAGCTCCAGAGCTGAGCACAGTGCCCCTGGCAGGCTGGGGGGGGCTGGGAAGGTTCCCTAGATGTGATTCCTTGAGACAGCAGCAGAAATTGAGTGAGTTTCCTGCAGACGGTGCAAGGGTGGGTGGGTGGTGCTGAGATGTGAAGGGAGGAGCTGGTCTTTCATCTCTAAAGACTCTTCACAGCTTTTCTGACTCCTCCTCCTCAGTCTGAGGAAATTCTCTTCTTACCTCAGGGGTTTTTCTTCTCTCTGCACCTTCCTCTGGCTTCCTTTGTCTGATCACAGGAGTGTGACAAGCCTGAAAGTGTCTCCAGGTCTGCAGTGAGGGGCTCACGTCGGTGGAGCTGCAGAGAATCACCAGGGCTGGAAGTGTCTGGAGGTTTCTAGTCCAGCCCCCTGCTCCAAACAGGTTCAGTCCCACTCTTTGACCTCTCTGACAGTTGGTTTTATTCTAATGGAAGTTTCCTGAGTTCCAGCTTGTGGTTGTTGCCACTTTTCCACCCACTGAGTGACTGAAGAGTCTGAGCATCCTCCCTACGCCCTCCCACCAGGCAGTTGTGGACAGCTACAAGTTCTCCCTGAGCCTTCTCTTCTTAAGGCTGGTGTCAAGTGTCCATCCCACCTGCCCCAGTCCAGCCCAGAGTTCCCCTCATTACAGAATGTAATTAACTGATGTTAAAATTGCCACGTGAACAGCAGCAGCCTTTGCTTGTTCCCAAGAATGACCCAAAAGGTGCCAAACCTCGTATTGTTTGAGTACCCTCAGTGGCTCTCGGGTTAGAATCCTGCCCTGCTGGACTAAATAGAGATTTCCCTTGACTCCAGACAGTTTCCATTCAATCCTGTAGGAAGCACTGAGGATTTTCCTGCTGGATTTGATGGGTCTGGGGTTGAACACTCATGGTGCAGAGAGCTGACCTGGTTGTGTTTGTTTCAGATGTTCTGCAGGGTGACCTGAGCTGCTGTGGGGCTGTGCAGAGAACTCTCTGATACTGACAGCAGCAAATGGAGTCATGGTGGGGAAAAAAACCAAAGAGGAAAGATGTACCCGTCCTCAGAAATTCCCCTGGAAGCTCAAGAAGAACCATGGGATGACTCCAGGCTCCCCAGAGGTAGGTGGGTATAACAGTGCCTGGTGTCTCCTCCTGAGCTTTTCCATTCACCACGTCCTTCACAGCAGTGCTTGAGAACTCAGCTGCATCCCACGGGGTCAGACACCAGCAGAGCACCTCCAGCAGCAACCATTCCCCTCTGCCACACCCTCCCTGTCCTTCAGCTCAGCCATTGTTGGATGCAGAGGAAGAGAAAGGCTTTTGTTTGCCTTGGACAACCCGTGGCCAAGTGCAGCTCCAGGCTTCTGACACCAGCCTGGCTGGTACAGTGCTACCAGTGCTGCTGGGGCGACACCAGGAGGTGTTCTCCACCAGGACTGGTCCCTCCAGGGGCTTCTGAAGGGCTTCCTTGGTCACCTGGGTGGCTGAAGTGTGTTAGTTCACTTGCTCCCAATGCCCTTAAAATGTAGAGCCCTCCAGAAACGGCCTCGTGGAGCTGCCTGGTTGGTTGGTACCCTGGGTGGTGTCAGCAATATTTGTGTTAATTAAATATACCTGGCTCCTAATGCCATGGAGCTGGTTCCCCAGGTCACCTGCTGTCTTTGGGGAGGACATTGCCTGGTAGAAGAGGCTCTGCAGTTGTTCCCCTGTGAATAGCCCTGTGCTGGATAATTGTTAATTAATTCTGTGGGTGGGTTAATTAGCAGGCTTGCAGTAATTCATTCCTGGGAGTTATGCTGCCATCAGGTGGGCTCTGCATGCAGAATTTACCTGCCCAGTGTTAGAGGGTGGGTACAGAGGTGAAACCTTCACCTCCCACTGAAAACTCCCAGATATCTCAGGGGTGAGGTGCAGAGCTCTGCAGGGAGCTGGAGGGACTGTTAACTCCATGGGATAAATCAAAGAAGGCAGCATTATTGGGATCCAGGCAGGAATGGGAGGCACCAATGAACTCCTGATGTCTTTAGGGTCAAAAAGGCTGATTTTAGATGGTGTGATAGTGGCTGATGTGTAGGTGTTTGAGTGCAGTGTTCCCAGGGCTGTCTGTGACATGGAACTGGGGCATCCTTGAGGTCCCTCCTCACCCAAACCGTTGGTTTTATGGTGCTGTGATTGTACCTAACTCTGCCTCTGACCCCAGAGTGTCCCTGGGCTCCGTGGCAAGCACACCAGGGAAGGGATTTGAGAGTATTTCACCGCCTTACTCTTTCAAGGAGTTTTTTGTGAAGGCAGCACTGGGTATTTTTAACCTGTGGCCAGTTGCCAGTAATGATAAGCTCTCAGCAGAGAAGAGGCTGGGAGGGTGGTTGGTGAGTAGGTAATGAGAGGGCAGATGGTAGAGCTGGGGTGTGAGGACACAGGGGGTTGTGGCCAGGACCAAATCCTCCTGCTCTGAGCTGCTCTTTATGGGAGACATCTTAATGACCCCCTTGCTTGCTGGGTGATGAGCTCCCCACAGGAGGCTGCTGGGGGAGCCTGTGCAGTGCCTGCAGTCCCTCTGCCCCCATGAGCTCCAGCACTTCCACGGCACCAAGATTTTAGGTTTAATCCTTGGAATGGTGAGTTTGGGATGGCCAGGAGCAGGCAGAGGTGGGAGGTGGGGGTGGCACCAGGCTGGGGATGAAGACAGACACGAGAGGCATTGTCACCTCATCCTCCTGATGTAGGATAACAACATAACCACAAAAAAATCAAGCAATAGAGGGTTCCAAGAGGCAGCCAGAACTGGAAAAAATCTATCACATATTCTCCTATTTTTGGGCTTCTCTTGGTCAGCTCCCATGAAGGTCAAGGTGGGCAGCAGGAGCTGAGGTCCAGGTGGACAACTCAGGCTGGGACAGAAGCTCCTCACCAGTGAGAGGCTGAGGCTGTGGAGGATGCTCCTGCAGGGAGGAGATGTGGTGGTTATGACAGGGGGGGAGGAGGCAGTGAGTTCTTCTGTGAGTATCAATATAATCCTGCTTGTGAGCCAGGAATGAAGGTTGTGGAGGAATCTCTGCTGCCTCTGTGCTGCCCCTGGGATGCTATTAAGCTGTCATAGATAACTACAGCATGTCACAGTGTCTCTGTGTGCCTTTGGGGGGGTTTAATATCTTTTATTTTCCTGAATGCTTCTACCTGTCACTGCTCAGAGCTTGGATTCAAACAAATATTTAGGAGCCAGGCTGCCTTGTCTTAGACTTAGTCACTGGAAATAGATCTCGATCAGCTTGTTGGGTTTTTGTTCACCTCCAGGAGAAGCCTGTTAGTGCTTCAGTACTTTATGCTGTGGAAAGCAGACATGCCTAAGGAACGTTATATGATTCAGCATGGAGTTTAGAGCTAAACTTTGGGCTTCACCAGTAAATAGGGATTTATGCAGTCTGTGTTCTGGGAGATTCTTAAAGACATTGGGTGTGTTCTGCTTCCTAGATGAAAACCAAGGAGATTGTCACAGTTTCCTGGCAGTCTCCAGTAAAACTGCAGCACTTCAGGAGGAGAATCTTCTCGAGCTGTGAGTCCAACTTACTCTACACCCCTGGAGGGTTTTGCCTTCCCATAAATCAGTTTCTGGTGCCACGTCCTGGAGCTGCTCTGCCAGCACCTGAGCCCTGAGTGCAGCTGTCCCTGTGTTTTGTCTGCTGGACACCCAAAGAATGGAAGCACTGCTTTGATTTATGGTGGCATCATTTTATGGGAAGAGGGAGGGAATCGTGCCCAGACCAAACAGCTCCATCAGTTCAGGTGCAGGCAGGTATTTCCATTTGCCTCTCTTCTGGTGTTTACCTTCTGAAATGATCAACAGAACGCTGAGGAGAGGCTCCCTGGCCCTCTGAGGTGTCAGCACAGATCATATGGGCTGTGACAGACACTGCAAAGGAGCGTGAACTCGCCACATGGAGGAGGAGAAGGCAAAAGAGAAGTTCTTAGCTGGTATTGATTGTTAGAGCCCAGGCAGGTGTTAACTTACACAGCAGACAATTACAGAGCTGGCCTCTCACCTCAATTAACAACTAACCCTCCACAGATCTCTCTCTCCTCATCCTTCAGAGCCAAAGTGACCTCCCTTCATCACTGGCAGAGTTGGAAGGGGCCTGGGTGTTGACATCTCTGCCTGCTCCTCAAGTCACTGCTCAGCTCCTTCCCAAAGGAGCCTTGAAGATGAAGGTCCACCCTCCTGATGAAGGTGTGTGGCTGGTTCTCACCCCTAGGCAGGTCACCATCATGTTCTGCCACGTGGGGAAATGTCTTTCATTAGCCCTAATGCTGAAATGTAACCCAGGAGGTCATCCTGCCCCTTCCCGTGCCCCTGTCTGCAGCTCCAGGCACCTTCTGGGGGGAGGGAGGGGGGATTTTTTTAATACAGACACAACGTGTTGGGAATTGGAGTGGGGTGAAAGGGCCTTTAGGGCTTCCCCTGCTGAGCTGAGCTGTCCAGCTGACTTACCAACTGATTTGGCAGCAAATTCCTTGTCTCTTCAGTCCAGCTTGATGAAACTGTGCAGGGCCAGCTGATAACAGGCATCTGAGATGTTTCCCTCCACCTCTTCTTGCAAGATCCAGCAAAAAAAAAGGTCCCTGTGGTAAGGTATTAAAAGCACCTTTTATTTACATCTTGGGCTTGTTCCTGTGGGATCCTGCTGGAAACTGGTACCTAGGTGGTTTAAGCAGATGAGCTGAGTGTGTTTGTTTAAATGAGCATCGTTCCATCTTCCCATGTGTTGTGTAAAGACACCTCTGTTCATTTGGGTCTCCCTGTGAGAAAATCAACTCCTTTTACTGAAATCCTAATTTCCTTCGGTGCTGGACCAAGAGGAAAGTTGCCCCCCAATGTGGTGTGTGGCCAGAGCACAGATCAACTCATCCTCCTCCTCCTTTTCCTGATGAATTAAGGAGGCTTAGAAGATACCAGCTCCAACGTAGGGGCTTGGAAGTCCCTGCAGAAACCCCCTGGTGCCTGAGGGGGCTGTGGGGGCTGAAGCACTTCACCCTTGAGGGTTTGCCCTGCAGTTAATCCATGGCAGGGATGTCTGTGCTGATGAGCATGGACAGGTGAGTCCCCTCTGGGCAGGAGGAGCTCTCTTCTCCACAGCCAGCCTCTCACAGTTTGATGGGCACCGACTTAATTTTTAAAACAAACATCTGGAAATAGAAATGTGGGTTAGGAGAAATGGGAAGAGAGGCTCAGAGGCCTCTCCCCAGCAGCCTGCCCTGGGAACTCAGCCTTTCCCTAGTATTTAGTTCACTGTGACAAGCAGAGCTCGGGGTTAGGTTTGTGCTGAGGCTGTGGGAGGCAGAGGCCGCTCTGGGGTGATTCACTGATGATCCACAGCAGCTCAGTGTGGGCTGAGCCTTGTGAGAGCTCTGGGGCTGTGCTAAACCTTTAATGTGCTGGGCAGGCAGGGATCAGGGGGCACCAGGCTGGACTAGGGGATTCAGCAGAGGACTGGGACTTCCAGGGGACAGTGTGGTGGTCACTGCTCCAATTAATGCAGTCACAGAAAGAATTTGGGTGGGAAAGAAGGTGCTGGCAGAACAAGCAGCCTACACAAGCTGCTGGTGCTGTGTGTGAGGAGAAGGGACCCAGCTTTGGGACTGCAGGGAAGCCACCAGCAGTGCCAGGTAGAAGTGGGGCTGTTTCAGTGTGCTGGAAGCAAGATGCTTTCAGCAGACACAGCCAGACCTCTCCTCACTCTGTCTGTCATCTGTTAATGCTGTTACAGGTTGGGACCAGGCACCCTGCACTGGAGATGTTCACAGCTCACAGCCAGCCTGGATTCAGTACCTGATTTACTACCCAGCATCTAAGGGCAGCTGCTAGGAAGGTATTTCCAGAGCTCCACCAGATGTAGTGCACAAGACAAATGCTGCTGCCACACAAGTTTTGCCTTAGTACAGGTAGGAAGAAGTGTTTTCTCTGTGTGCAGGAGGAGGGTCACGGGTGGCTGGGGGAATTAACGCTGGGTGACTGACAGAAATTAAGTTCCCACTCACTTTGGAGTGCTGAGGGACTTGGGGATGTCAGACCAAAGCACTTTGGCCCCTAAGATGATGTGATGCAGCTTCTCCCCTGCCAGGAAACCAGCCAGTAAAGCACTTCTGAGTGGCTGCTGGGGGAAAATAGGGCTCATGACTGCTCAGCACTTGTCATCCTGCCTTGAGTGAGTAATTCAGTTGTGGTGGCCCTTCCAGTGCTGGGGGCTGGGCACCAGGGACCCCCAGCCCAGTCTGTGTGTGCTCTCCTGCTGCCTGGCTAATCCTGTCAGGTGTGCTGGGCTGAGGGATGATCTGATAAGGGGCCATAACTGCAGTCAGCTCCCTCCTCTGCAGGAATCAGTAATGAAACCCCGCTGAAATAAAGAGAGGGAAACTCATTTATGGGGGAATAACACAATAAAACAGCTCAAGTTGCCATTGGAGGAGCAGATCTTGTAAGCAACTGCCTTAAGTACAAAGTGTATGTATACCCTGTGCTGAGCTCCTTCTGTCTGCTCCCTCCAGTTACCACACAGAGAGGAAGGGGCCTGGGAAGGTGGTTTTGGGCAGCACATCATCCAGGAATCTCAGATACAGAATCATTTAGAAGTGGGAATTTATCTGAGAGACTTCCTCACTGGCCGAGGGAGTTTGTAAACCAGATTCATTTCTGTATACACACGAGTCAAAACTAGAGAAGGAAGGGGGGTTTTAAGACCTTAGGGATCCCAGACATCCTTCTGGGGTTTTGTTTCATTTTACTAGAAGCCTTTATGGGCTTTTTAATTGCAGACCAGTTAAATTTGTGCATGCACAGGGCAGTGCTGAGCTTGGCTGTGTGTTACAGGGGATCTCAGCCAGCCAGGGCAGTGAGGAGCACGTTGGGCCCAGCATTAGTGCTGCTGCCAAGGCCACTGGGCTCCTCTTCTCCTCCTGTGAGTCCCTGCAAGGGATGGGCACTCTCTGGTTCACAATAAATGTGTTTTCTCCTTAGTTTCTATTAAGCTCAGGGAGATGAATCACAGCCCGGTCCTGGCACCCGTGTTCTCCTCCCACTGCACACACCTCCAGCCATCTCTCAGCTCCCAGGTTCCAGCCTCTCCCTGCTCCTTCCTGACACTGATACTGCTCTTAGGGTGCTGGCTTATTAACAGCCTCTTCTCTTTGTTCCAAGAGCAGCAACAACTCTGGGAATGAACTACCTGAGGTCTTGGGGAGCAGCCACACCTGCCAGCGAGGCAGGAGGAGGTTTGAGGGTGGCAAGACATCGGTTTCCTTGGCAAAGTGAACCAGGGAAGGTTTTCTTTCTTTTAGTTGAACGCTGGGGTCGTTGAGTGCTGCAGTTTCCTGGTGTGTGCAGTGTCACTCCTCTTGCTGTTTCCCCAAAGACATCCCTCAGCCCAGCAACCCTGTCTTGTGTGGCAGGGGAAAGCAGACATGTTGTGTCCTCAAAAATAGCACTGCCTGGCAGCCCCCAGAGACACACCTCACCAGCACTGCCTGTTTCAGGGGCTGGCTGCAGGAGGGGATCTCAGCTCTCAAGCACTGGCACGTTCTTGTTGTCCAGGGAAGAAGCAGCCCCTCAGCAGCACAAGCTTCTGGTGGAGCTGCCTGGCATTTGTAGCCACCCTGAAATGTCCGGAGGAGCTGGCCAAGGGATTGAGGAGTGGGAAGAGTTGTCCAAGGGTTGTCCTCTTCAGTGGGCTGCTGCAAGTGGACGTGTGCAGGTGCTTGGTTAGGAGCTGTTTGTGGATAACCAATTAGTCTTTCCCTTCATAATCAATTTGTGCAGCATCCAGGAGCAGGGGGGAAAGGGGAGAGGAGGGGGGATACTTCTAATTATTTCACCGTTCTCCAGAAAATGCTTTTGGCAAGATATCAACAGGAATTGATAAGCACTAATAAAACCTGAAAGGTGAGGTGAGGAAAGGGGCAGAAGAGAAAAAAACGGGAGCCCAGATGAAGTGCTAGAGATGAGGCTGGTGAAGAGAGGTACAGAGAAGATAAAAAAGGAGCCTAGAAAGGGTAAATGAGTGAGATGCTGACTTTTCCATGGGAGCTGCCCCGAGGATGCACAAGGATGCACAGATGCACCTTTCCCTCTGCTCAGGAGTTAGAAGCTCCTCTAACGTGGTTGATTTCAGGAAGGTGCTTTTAGCAGGAGGCTGAATGTCTGACAGGCCAAGAGTCTCCCTGCAAGGGTCACCTTATTCTGGTTCCACTCAGCATATTCTTCTTTTCCCTTTGAATTCCTGCTGCTCACCCTGTTTGAGACACTCCTCCTGTTGCTAGGAGAGCAGAAACAACAGGAGAGAAGATGGTCAGCATCCTGCTTCACGTGTCACCAGCTCAAATAATTGCAGAGAGCACATTTCATGCATCCCTTTGTGCAAAACCCTTTCAATGGGTATTTTAATGGGTATTTTAATGTGTATAACCTTGCCACTGCGGTGGGTCTTTCTCTTGGCACTGGCCACAGGGTTGGTGGAGTGGCTCAGGCCACGAGAGGACGTAGGAACAAGTCAGGCAAGTTTAGCATCTTTCTGCAGGGAGATAGTAAAGACTCTTAGCAATGATAACTGGGATTCATCAGCAAGGTTAAGATGTCCCCCACTGTGCAGAGGGGTTGGGAGTCTTGGCTTTGCCCCAGGAGAACTGAACGTCCTTCCTCTGCTGCTCACTCCGGGACATGTAAGAGGAGCTTTCTGTGGTGATGGTGAGAAGCCTTCATGGAGTTTTACCTTCTTTTACTTTTCATTTTCCCTTATTGCAGAGACCAGGCTTGTCTTCCCTGCTGGGGATGAGTCCTGGCTCCTGGGAGCTGCTGGCTCATGCCGTGGCCACCGTGAGGCAGCGAGAGCTGGTCCCTCCTGCCCGTGACACACACGAGGAGCACACAGAGAACCAGGAATAGCACCACTGCTGTCAGGAGAAAACCCCCAACACCGCACCACCTCCTCACCGTGACGGCTGCACACACAGAGCTCAGCATCTCAGGAAAACAAACCTTCCTTTCTCAGGGTAGTAACATCACTAAGGGGGAATTAATGGGAGGAGATGGGAAACTGGGGTTGATCCGGTGTCAGCACAGGTTGGAGGTGAGTTTTAGGGCGGCACGTGGTGGTTTCTGGTGCTGGGAACACCCTGAGAGAGCCCAGTTTTGAGAAGGCAAATGGTGTGACCCTCAGTCTTCTTGCACATAGTTAAAACAAAGGGGGCCCAGCTCCCGGGTCCTTGTGGAGAGGGAGTGTTTGGTCTCTGGGTTATAGAGTGCCTTTTGTCCATGGTGTTCCTGAGCAAAATCTGGTAGAAAAATAGGGGTAAATGTTGGGTGAGCAGATCGACGCTTGCAAAGCCAACAAACAGCAGCTTAGACCAGTTAAAATGCTTTTAAAGCAGGGAAAGGAAAAAAAGGAAAGAAAGAAAAAAAGAAAGGCTTTTCCTGATGTGTTTTTGAAGGTCACATTTCCCCCCTTTACCAGCTGTGGTGGTTCCTGGGCATCATCTCATCACCCCTTACTGTGGTCATGGCCTCAGGGCCAACAGAAGAACACAGACACCCCCAAAAAGTGGGAGTAAAAGACCTTCAGAGCTTCAAATGCAGAACATCTGGTGGTGACCTCCCTGTTGGATCCTGCCCAGGGCCTGGGGAGGAACCCATGGGAGTATCTCCATCAATTTTGGTCTTGGCCACAGGTCTCTCAGCAAGGCTGGTACCCTGGCGTGGGCACGAGGTGTGGTGGAGCTTGCAGGGTGAAAGGGCTGGTGCAGTGATGCTGATCCTTGCTGCTTTAAATCATTGATTTAACTTTAAAGATCCGCCTATTTTAGCAGGAGCAGCACTGGCCCTGCCCTGGTGCTGGCTGCTGGGGAGCAGGAGCATCGTCCCTCTCCTCCCCTGGTCCACTGGAGATGTTCTGATGCCACCCTCAGGAGGCTGCAGGTACCTTCAGCAGCTCTGTCCTCACTCACAGCAGCTCTGTCCTCACAGCAGCACCAGCAGGGGCTGGCAGGTGACACCAGCAAGAGGAGAAGCCATCAAGACATGTCCCTGGGTGGCACACAGCTCCTGGGTGGTGTTGGAGGCCATGCCTCAGGTGGGAGCTACCAGGTGAGTACAGCAGAGCAGAAATCCCACCCTTGGTGTTCACCTGGACCCAGCTCAGAGCAGAGGGAGCTAAAAAATTGGTGACACCCAATTTAAAATCAGGGAGACTTCAGCTTTTGGGGGAGCTGGGTTAGTCCTGGGTGCACGTGTTAAAAAACCCACAGCTTTGCCTCTACAGAAACTGTGCCAGAGAAGAGGCACCTGGGACAGACAAGGGGAGTCAGGGTGTTTATGGCAGTGAATTATATTTAGACAAGTCTTGTGTAAATCTCACTGTGCTATTGAAGCAAATGGAGTAAGTAAAAAGTGAAAGTAAATTTGTGTCTGTGGATGCATAAACAGGAGGAGTGATCTGTGGTGTTAATGCTGCGAGCAAATTACTGAGCAGGGATATTTGGGCTTAATGTGCTCAGTAAAATGCTGCTTTTCCTTTGCAACTTCATCTTCACTGTGAAATA
>VYZX01000018.1:106310-180669 GCA_013401335.1 Brachypteracias leptosomus
TTCGCTTCCCGAGCGCCGCTCAGGTGAATTCCCGGGGCTCGCAGGCGGAGCACCGAGCGAATTCCGTGTGCCACCACCGGCAGAGTTACGGACCGGCCAGGTTGATACAGCCCGTAGGTCGGAACGAACCTTTTCGGTAAAAGGGAGAAAAACGGGAGCGGTTCCCGCAGCCTCGGCTCGCTCAGAACTCCCGGGCGGGCACCGGGAGCTCGGCCCGGCCGCGGTCCTGGGGCTGTTACACAACGCGATGTGCAGCGGGGCTTCCTCCTGCATCCCTCCTCCATCCCTCCTGCATCCCTCCTCCATCCCTCCCGCATCCCTCCCGAGTTCACTGGCCCAGCTGAAGGACTTTAAGTCGGGTTAGTTTGGACTTTAAGGAGCCAGCGGGGGTGCTCCCCCTGCCCTAGGAAGAGCCAGCCCTCTGGGGAAGGGGGACAGGGGTGACACCCGTGGGAGAGAGGGGCTGAGACGTGCAAAACCCCCGTGGTTCTCCAGGAAGGGGCTGTTTCAATCCCGAGCGTGTTTTATTCCTCACTGCCCGTGTTTGGGGAGCCCGGGTCGAGGACCAGCTGCGGTCGCAGGTGTGTGGTCGGCGGCTCTCCCCTAAGGAGCCTGGTTTCTGCAGAACTGGCCCGGAAAGCAGAGCCTGGCTGCTGGCGGAGCCGGCGGGCTCCACGCCTGGGAGCTGACTGCTCAGTTACTGCTCCTCTCCTTTTTGCTGTGCTCCAGAAACACCTGGTCCTGAGCAGACTGCAGGTCCGCGGCTGTTCGTGGAACTTTTCGTGTCGCCAAATTGCTTCTTATTTTTTATAAGGTGTGAAAGTAAGTAGAATAAATGGAAACGAGTCCAGCGATATGGGGCTGGACTTGGGGAGGCTGGAACAAACCAAACCCAGCAGTTTTTCTTTGTGCTGTAGCTGCTTCCAGGTGGGAAAGCTCCTTTGGTGGCATTTCTCGAGTTCCTTCTTGGGTCCTGGGAATTTCAGGTGGCAAAAGTCTGGTCAAATTGGCTCTTCGAGTGAGAACAAGGGGCTGTGCTGTGATTTGTGGAGTGGAAACACACATTCCTGGAAAGTTTCAGCTAGTCCTTGGTGGGGCGGGTGTGGTGGCTGTTTGGGGCAGTTAGGTGTGGTGCCATGGCCAGCCTCACAGCCACACCACAGGCTTGGACACCTTCTGTCCTGAGGGATAGGGAAAGGCTCCGGCATGTGCTGAGCAGCTCTCCTGGGGTTAGATGACAGAAAACTGTGGATCGTGACAGTTAAAAGTGCTCAGGAAGGCTCTTAATGTGCACATGAGGAGCATTGTCAGCGTGTGTAGCTCAGCAGCCAGCCTGTCCCCGGGTTATCGTGCCAGACTCTCCATCCCCTGAGCTTTGGGGAGAGGTTTATCTAAAATGAGGTGTTTAAACGTACTCCAGTTCAAGATACTGGAGTGAGGTGAATTCTGGTGGACTAATTGTACTCATAAGATCGGCTGATTGTAGCTCAGGTAGGAAAAACAATCTTCTGAGCAGCACGGAGCTCTCCACATGTGGAAGAGCTGATGGAGAGCGGGTTCTGGTGGTGGTGATGGGCGCTCGGTGCTGGTTTATGGAAGATATTTGTGATAGACCAGCGATAGCTGCTGCACAATTCCTGATTTGTCTTTGTAGGGGTGGGAAAGGTGAGAAAAGTGCCATGGATGTGGACAAAGAGCTTTGCCGAGTCGCTCGGGAAGCTGGAGGGAGCAAGAACGGGAAAAGGTCTGGGCTGGCAATCCTACCTGGATGGTCTGCTGTAGGTTTTTGGATGAATGCTGTAAAATAAACATATCTCTGGGTGTTGCAGCCAGTGGCCGGCAGTACCCAAAGTTTACAAAGTGTTTTTCACCTGAGTGGGTTTCTGTCCTGGCGTGCCCGTGGTGCTGTCCTGAGCTGTCCCCAGCCTCCTGCTCCCCAGCTCGGGGTTTAAGCGTCTTGAGGAGCATCCCGTAGCCTCCCTCTAGCAGCAGCAGCCGCCGGAGGGGGAGTTGCGACGTGAGGTGCCCGGAGCTCAGCGCTCCGGCTCCCCTGCAACCATTAGTCAGCAGCGCTCCCAGAAACATCCCAGCTACGACCCAGCGTCCTCTGCTGGAGCCTGCTCCCTGGAGAGGGGACTGGGAACCAGCGGGAAGCTCCAGCTGGAGGGGGAACAGCCCATGTCTATGCAGAGCCGTGCTGAGGTTGCTCTGAAAACGGTAACTTCGGGGTTTAAGCGTTTGTGGCTCGAACTTTGCGTCCGTTTTGCTCTTGAAAACTCTAACATGGAACTTTAAAGGGTGGCTGAATAGTTGGGGCTCTTTCCAACAGCAGAACCTCTGTGAGGATGCTGAGGAGCTCCCTGGGCTGCTCCTGGCACTGGGGTGGCCTTTGCTGGCGGTTGGCAGCAAGAAGCTGCTTCTTTATTCCGTGTAAATTCGGGGGTGAGCAGCTGGAGCCCCCCAGGTTGTCTCCTGCTCATTAGCCCGCTGCTCACACCGCAAATTAACGAGAAGAAGCTGTGACGATTTGCTCCTGCTCCCCTTAAACACTGCAAACACCCCCCAGCTGAGAAGTCTCCTTCCAGCGCTGGGTGAGGAGCATGTTCCTCTTCAGGGTGTCGTGTGTGCGTCCCCAAACAGCCCCGATTTTCCCGGAAAGGAGGAAAACAGCCCGTGGAGACCAGGGGAGCTGCGTGCTCCGAACTCAAGCCGTGTGCAGGTGCGATGGGGCTGGAGACCTGGGGTCCGGGAACCTCCTGAGCTACAGAAACGAGCTGGGGGAGGCCCGGGAGCGCTGTCGGACCGTAGCGGACCCGTAACGTTGCGGCTTTGCCGGGGTCCCCTCCCGGTGCGGCGGGAGCCCCGTCCCCGCCGCTGCCCCGGGGAACGCGGCTCCCCGGGGGTGACCCGCCGGCGGGGCCGGGGTTTGCCCGTTCTCCGCGTTCCCGGGACCGGCTGGACGGCCCCGGGGGCGGCGGGACCGGCGTGTCCCCGGTGTGATCCCCCCGTCCCCGGCAGGAGGCGCGGCGGGGCCGGAGGAGCGCGGCTGGCGGGGGCGCGCTCGGCTCCCCGGGCCCGGGCATCCCGGCGGCGGTGCGGGGACAGGAGCGGGACACGGATCCCAACCGGCCCGACCCGTCACCCGCCTCCTTTGACGTGGTTCTGGGCTCGCCGGCGGCAGCGAGGGGGGTCCCGTCGGGGCGCGACGCAATCGGGGCGATCCCCTCCGGGTACAGCCCCTGCGGGTGGGGGGCGAGGAGGGTCCCCCAGGCTCGTTGCCCGGCTGGGGCTGCCCGGGTCGCTGGTTCCTCACCCGTGCTCCGTAGATGCCTTTAATTAGCTAATGAGCGTCGCTCCTGCTGCAGCAAAGTCTGTGCTGGGAGTGCGGGATGAGGCTGCGAGGGCAAGAGGAAGGGGAATGTGCCCCAGGCGAGAAGTTTTCTTGGCAAAAGGAAAGAGAATGTGCCCCAAGCGAGAGGTTTTCTTGGTGGGAAGGACTGACCCGGGCAGCTGCTGCTGCTCTGGTTCTGTGCTAATTGCTGCTGCTGTCACCGCCGCCTTTGCCAGCTGGAGGAGTTGTGCCCCTCTGCCCACTCCTGGAGCTGCCGTCGTGCCCCATGTGCTGGGGAGGGATAAAAGCAGATGCTCTGACTTAGCTCTTAATTCACGGTGGAAGTTTTATGGCATCGTTAAGGTTCGCTGAGAAAGGCTGGAAAAGACACGGAGGTCTGGCCAGATGTATGGCCAGATAGGGTCATCTCTGCAGAGTGATCAAAGAGAAAAGAATTAGATGAAATGGTGGAATTAGCATCTAGATGGAGAGGAGATGGGGAAGGGGGGATATAAAATTGGTCTGGCCTGTCTGTCAGGGTGGCTTGGGCAGGGTCTGGTTCCCTGTGAGGGGTTGCAGGCAGCCTGGAGACTGCTGGGCATGTTCTTTCTGAGCTGCTAAAGGCTGAAGCTGGTGCTAATGGGCTGGGCTGGGCACAGCTGCCCTTGGTGGAAGGGCCAGGGGGAGGTTTGCTGTGCTGCGGCCTGGGTTTGGGGTGTTCTGGAGGCGTACAGATGCAGTGTTGGGCCTTCCTTGGGTTGGTGGTACACGCTGGAGTTGGGCACAGACAGAGAAAGAGCAGGCAGCAGCTTTAAAGTGCATGCAATTCTCTGTGAATTTGGGAAAATCCTTTTCTCTCCTCATCCAGCTGCTTGGCCAACTTTATCTTTGCATCTCTGCCATCGGCAGCCATGTGAACTTCAGTGGAGATCCCAAACAAGCATTTCTGTCAGGTCTGATTCGATACCTTAAGAGCTCGAGTGCAGCTGACATGAGGAATGACAGCACGAGTCCTTCCTTCTCCATCCACCCAGATCCTGTCTTCTGGAAGAAAGGGGGGGACTGGGGATGAGTCAGAGCCGGGGGAGCTGCTGAGCCAAAAAGCCATTTTTTGCTCCCAAACTCAGTTGCTTTGTGCCTCTCCCTGTTTTGAAGGGTTAGGAGGTGAAGCAAAACAAGTGTTTGCTCTGTCTGTGCTGTAGCTGCAGCTTGACAGGGCAGGTGCAGCTTGTCATTGGGGGAAAAAGACACTAAAAAGCTCCTCTCCCTGGAGGTGGGTTTGTGACGAGTGGCTGATCTGCAACGAAGGCAGGAAAAATGTTTAAACTCATGTTTTTTACGAGATTATCTCATAGCATTGGATTAAATATTGTCTCGCCTCTGTAATTATTATGAATGCCAAGAATGACATGAAGTGACTGATTACAGATGAGAATCTTTTTTGTGAGGAATTTTATTAGCCTTGTTTATAGGTGGATGTGTTCAAGTGTGGCCCCAAGGCAGAGGGAGCCCAAGACAGACCTGGCTAAGCTGGTGTGATGCTTCCCCAGCCACCCAAACCAGCTTGGAGAATAAGAATGACTGGATAAAGTTAATTGCAAGGGTGATTTTGATGGAGAAGTAGTCCTTGGGTGGTTAATTCTTGCAGGCCTTCCATGGACTCTCGGTTTTCATAGATTTTTTGTTTTTCCTGCAGTTCTTGAGCTGTTAACAGCCGATGTCTCAAGGATCTTCTGTCTAGCTGCAGATTTACTGTTCTTGCCCATCAGGGCCCCAGTCTAAGTGCTGTCACAGCTTTATTGCAAGCTGGCACTCTGTTGAGAAGTTTGCTCCAAGGTTACCCCGTTCTGGTGCATCCGAAGCAGGCAGCTGGGCCCTGGGAGGAGGGTTCACACCAGGCTGAGGTGTGAGCTCTGCAGCCTCGGTTCCCTCAGGAGGACACGTGGTCAGTGGTGGCTCCAAGGTTATTTGGGCTGCTTTCAAAGTAGCTGGATGCCTGCAGGAGAAGCCTTGTAGCTAAAGCCTTCTCTGCACTGGGCTCTCAGCCATCTCTGCATTTCTGACCCTAATGTGGCTCCTAATTCTGGTCTAAGTGGCAAGTGGTGCAGATGTGGATGGCCCGTGGCAAGGAAAAACTTTTGGGTTGTTGTTCCAGGGGAGGTTTAGGTTGGAGATGAGGAACAATTTCTTCCCCCAAAAGGGTTGTGAAGGGCTGTGCCAGGCTGGAGTCCCCGTCCCTGGGGGGGTTTCCAGGCTGTGGAGATGTGGAGCTGAGGGACACATCAGTGTGTGCCCTGGCAGGGATGCGGGAATGGTCGGACCCAATGAAGGTCTTTTTCAACCCAACCAATTCTATGATTATAAAAGAAAAGAAACCCCCCAAACCAGCACAAGAGGCATCGGCAGGAGCAGAGGAAGGTGGAGCTCAAGCAGTTGCTGAGAGCTGCAGAGGGGTGGGGGTGAGAAGCAGGACGTTGGTGTGTTAGGTGCTGGGTGATCATCAGGAGGAGCTGGGGCAGCAGGGCAGGTTGGAGAGCAGGAGAAATGAGGACAGGCTTTACGAGGAGAGGAGAAGATGCTTTGGGTATTTCCCCAGGGGGAGCAGGATCAAGAATGGCAAGTGGGTTTTAATGAAAAGGGAGCTGGGGAAGTTCTGGCTCCCGTGAAATGCAGCCCCAGACTTGGATGCCTTCCCTGCTGCTGGACTTATTCCCATCCTCAACCTCAGGAGAAGAAAGAGAACGTCAGGAAAGTTACAAATAACAACAAATTCAGTTCCTTCAGGGGCTTGTGAGGTTTGTTACCCACAAGGGAAAATCAGGGGGAACCTGGGAGGAACTTTCTGTCACTCTGTGCGACAGAGAAGGATTGTGTGTGAGGTGAGATTTCCCTCATCTGGAGGGTTTAAGAGCAGAGGGGTCTGGAGCTGGTTAGAGATGCAGTTCCCTCAGTTCTGGGGCCAGCTGATGGCTCAGCCATGCTCTAAAACATTTCAGCTTCCAAGCCTGTCTGGTTCTTCCTCTCCAGCAGGCCCAGCTTGCTGAAACTGCTGCTCTCTGTGCAGCCAACGTGTGTCTGCCATAAACCCACCAGAGGCAACAAATGATGGCACTAGAGTGGTTGGTTTTCTCTTTTTTCCCTTATTTTTCTTTCCCCTGAGGTGAGGTTTCTGATGGTGTGCAGCAGGCACTGCTACTAATTTGTGAGCTGGGTCTTTATTAATGCTCTTTGATCTTTCTGCTCTTGCAATTTAGACGCTTATTAGTCATCTTCTAATGAACTTCTGCAGCGAGCTGTAATTGGGTTGTGGAGGGTTGGGCGGTGCTGGTTGGGTGGGGGGTTTGGTTGGTGGGTTTGCTTTGGTGGTGGGTTTATTTGTGTCAGGTCCGAGAGCAGTTCAGGCTTTGCTGGTAGTGCTGGTTTGGGAAACAACCAGCTGGGGGGGTGACAAGGCTGGACACGCTCAGAAATCCTCATTTTTGTCAGAGGAAGGACTTTCTTCCACCCCTCTGGGATCTTTGCCTCCTGCTGCAGCAAACCAAGAGCTTGCCAGGGTTGTTGCATTCAGCTGCAGTCTCCTCCAGCAGTGTTCTTCCCAGGTCTCCACCTCATTATGGGCTGAATTTGCTGCCAAGGCAGGTGGATTTGCCTTGTTTGTTTAAAAAAAACCATAGAGAACACCAACCTGGAAATATAGAATGTGGAAATACGGAGTATGGTCTCTCAGGAATATGAGAGACGAGTTGTTCTGAAGTCCAGTACAACCTTTTTTTGAGGCATCGTCCTCGAAACTCCTCAGAGTTGCTGCTCCAAGGGGTGGGTTTGGAGGTTGGTGGCTCCCAGGAGGGTTGACTGGGGGAGTTTGCAGACTAGAATAGCTGATTTTACAGTGGAAATGGCTTTTCTCTGAGCCAGCATTTAACTGGTGCTCACAGAAGGTAGTTAGCACTTAGCAGAGTGGAAATCCCAGATAACTTGGTGTGCCAGGCTGGAACCTTGGGGTTTGGGGGGTGTTTCTCCTAATAAATGGGGTTTTCTGGATGTCCCCCCGTCCAATTAAACTTGATTGGGATCTCCAGCCAGTGCTGCTGCTGCTGCACAGGTAAATCCCATGGGAATTGCA
This sequence comes from Brachypteracias leptosomus, assembly GCA_013401335.1. Classification (NCBI taxonomy): domain Eukaryota; kingdom Metazoa; phylum Chordata; class Aves; order Coraciiformes; family Brachypteraciidae; genus Brachypteracias; species Brachypteracias leptosomus. Next base: position 113,765 of record VYZX01000018.1, read on the forward strand.
GAGGGAATCCCACCAGGGGTTGGATCCCACCAGGATCCCACTGAGCCCAGCGCTCACTTCTACACATTTCCCCTAAAAAAGCACTTCTGCCATATTTAGTGTGCTGTGCAGAAAAAGAGTAGGAAAGTTGATCCCCCAAATAAGTTTAATGAATCACCAAGTGGCAGCAGGAAGAGTCACTTGTGGTGTTTGGGTGGGGCAGGTCTGATGTGGCCCAGGTAGCAGCACTTGTGGAGAAATGACTCTTCCTGAGGAGATGTGGAGCTGTTCCCCTTCCCCGAGCTATTTCCTACTTCAGCTGAGCTGACATCTATTAAACATTCACACCCTCCAGAGTCAATTTAGGTGAACGGTGCTACCTCTTCCCAGGCTGAGAATTGCTTTGCATAATGCACCTGGAAAAAGCCATTAAATTAATTTTTCTGTGCCTCTCGGTCTTTGTTAGAGGCTGAGATTAAATTTATTTTAGGAGGGAATGGGGAAGCTCCTTTGTCAGCTGCAGAAAGGGGTGGTCAGAGCTTTTGTGTGCAGGGGTTGCTTTAATCACCTCCTCAATTTTCTTCCTTTAGCTTGTGGCTGCAAACTCTGCAAGTTTATTGCCATAAATAATAGCCTAATAACCTCCAGAGCCTGAGCATCGTCCAGCCTGGCAGCTGGATGGGTGTGTGCAAGAATGGCAGTGGCTTAGTCCTGTTGCCTCACCCCAATACCATTGTTGCTCTCTTAGAAGCTCAGATCTACTCAATGTTTGGGTGTAAAAACCCTGAAGTTGAAGATTAAGCTGTTAAGGGGCATGAAGGCACGGAACTGGCGCACATGAGGCTTGGGGAGGGATCATTAAGGGACAAGACCACAGCCCACTGGGGTCAGGCAACACTTTTTCCCTCAGTTTCTAGAGTATTTTTGGTGGGACTATGAAGGTTTTGGCAGGTTGGGTGTTCCTGTGCCAAGTCCTGACCCTTTATTTTACCAGGATGCTCTAAAGAGGAGTCGCAGGATCCCCCTTGAGTCAGCACAGGGTTTATGGGGCTGTGAAATCCCTGCGTGTGCTGCCAGCAAAGGTCTCCAGAGCAGCAGGAGAACAAAAGTGTTAAAACACACTCTTGGAGGGTGTGCTGGGGTGGGGAAGGGCCCTCACCACTCATCCCCTGTGTTACACGTGGCCACAGCGTCCCAGTTTAGACCTTCCCTGGCCTGGATCTGTCACCTGGAAGCAGAGGCTGTTTTAAAGTGCACAGAGTCCAGAGGGTGTTTTTTTCCCAGCCTCTCCTGCACGTCATTTAATTCTCCTTTATCTTAATGGCTGCAAGTAAAATGCCAACAGCTCCCCTGAGCAAACCTTGTGGCTGGTGGGTGCTTTAATAAGGGGGGAAAAATGGAGTTTTAAGGAAGGGCTGGGCTTAATTTGTGAGATGATGGTTTGGTGGGTATCGGAGCCCTGTCAGATGCTGCTCATGGATCAGAAGAGGAGGTGGGAGAGCTGCTGAAGGGGCTGATTCTAGCAGAACACAGGGTAGGTGGTCATGGGATGTTTTGTCACTGGTATGGGCGTCTCCTCCTCCAGCAGGGCAAGTGTGTGGCTGCCACCCCCTGTGGATGCTTCATCCCTGCGAGTTCAGCCACCTCTAGCTCGCTCGTGCAAGTCCCTGTGATGAGTTAATTTATTGTCCTTATTGAATGTCACTCTGCAATGAAAAGGCTGGTGCATGAGGGATTCAACACAGGACCTCAGCCGGGCCCATCTGGGGAGCAGCCCCATCCTTTTAATCAACTGATTCAATCACTCTGGTCCAGCAGGCGTGGGCTGGGCTCATGAGTCCCCAGGAACGAGGTTACACCCCTTCTAATTTAATAATCTGTGTTCAGAGAAGGGTCAAATTGCTGTTTGGGTAAGTAGATAACGAGGAATTTTACCCTCAGGACCAGGTTTGGGTTTGACCAGGTGACCTGTGGAGGTGCCTTGCAATTTTAAGTTGCTCTGACTCTCCATCTTTTTATCTCTTTACCAAGACAACTTGGTCAATTTAATTCCAGATCATTTAATTTCCCATAAATCTCCGTCTTGTGGAGAATGTGCTGCTGCTTTTAAGCTTTATCCCCCCCCTCAGTGCTGGTTGTGACTGGCCAGGCAGGGCTGGGGATTGAGGGGGGGCTGTGCTGCTCAGGGGAGCGTCAGCACTGGGGGGGTGTGCTCAGGAGGTAGGAGGAGATGGTGCCTGCACCAGCCAGGCCAAGACTCGGGTTGTTTGGCACAGATTTGCTCGAGATCAATGGCAGCCACCTCAGCACTTTTCTGGCCCTCTGTTCTTTCACTCTTTTATATAAGCCATGAATCCACCAAGCCTAGCAGGAACCTCTATTCCCGTGCAGCTGTGGTGCAGTCTCCCCTGTTCTGTATTGAAGGGTAACCCCACTGTTGACAGGCTATTGAGATTTCTGCACCCAAAGGTCAGCTCCCCCTGGAGTCTCCTTTCCTGGGGAAGGGGGCGTGTATTAAAGTTTTATAGCAGCTCCCATCAGGCCCAGCCTGGGGATCAATCTGGCTGCCCTTCTTCTCAGCCCATCAAGTGCAATGAATGCCTGAGGTGAGCAATAAAGGGATGGGAATTGGACCCTTCTGAGCCAGGCTCGTGCTGCGGTTGTGCTGAGGAGGCTCCTTCCAGCCCCTCAGCTGCCAGCACCCCCACGTGTCCCAGCTCTGATCCCATGGGATGCAGCCAGGGAGTGAGGGCGTGGATGTGGGGCTGCTCCCACAGCCAGAATTCCCTTCGCTCCACAGTCTGCTCGTTGCACACAATGAAAACAGAAATAATCTTTCTGTAGTGCAGGCATGAATAGGTAACCTCACCCAGGTTTCCAAAGGAAAAGGGTATTTCCCTTCCCAGGGATGGATGTTCCCTTCCCAGGGATGGATGTTCCCTTCCCAGGGATGCTTTTCTGTCCTTCCCACTTCTCTCCCCGTGTCTTTGCTTGGGATTTGCCCTTCGTTTAGCTCAGTGCAGCAGCTGGAACTGGAGAGTCCCTCCCCAGGGTGGGGAAGGGGCTGTGGAGCACCCAAGAACCATCCTTTGGGTGTGTGGGAGCAGACTGGCCCTGCAGCCCAAGGCAGCTCTGGGGGGAGCAGAGTTGGTGGGGTGGACCCAGCATTCCACCTGCCCTCCACTCAGGAGGGGCTGAGCAAACTTCTGCGGCCAAAAAACTGGGTTTCAGGCGGATCCATCAAAAAACTTTAGATAAGGTCAAGGCAATTATTTTCTTTTTTTCCTCTGGACTTACTCCACTGTGCCTAACACAATGGACTGCGCCTCTGGAGGCTATTATGCCCCTGGACATTATTATGTGCTAATAAGATTAGCTTAAAAGCTTGGAGGAAGTCACTAAATTTCTCTTTCCAGCGTGGGATAAGGGTTTTTTTTTCCCAAGCAGCATGGCTTTTCATAATTGATGGCATTTTTTAAAATGCCAGGAGGTGTCCCACTGAGCTCATCCAGGAGTGCAGGGGGGGAAAGGTACTATTGGGGGGGGAGAAAATAACACAGCAAACAAATCACGGGGTTTCTTCCAAGCCTCCTCTTGTCGTGGTCTCTTGGAGGGATGCTCCAAAGTGTCTCTGAGCACCAACATCCCAGCTCGCTGGGGTGTGGGGGTGAGTGGGGCCAGGACTGGCTGAGCTGCTCCTTTCCCCTCCTGTGAAGAAGCCAAACTGCCCAGTGCCTGGAGGGTGAGGAGATGTATTGAGTGGTGAGGGGGCTGTGAAGGGTTTAGACAGCTCCCACCACCACCCCTCCCTCTGCTGGGTGATGATGGGTCACCCTGCCCCAGGGCTGCTGCAGGGACGTGTGGTGGCTCCAGCAGGAGGTGACCCCTGCTCTCAATGGGGTGGATTCACTTGGTTGGAGCTGTTTTGTTCTTTGAGTTAGGGGAGGGGGAATGAGCTGGTGTCTCAGCAGCTTCCTCACTACGTGCAGGTGGCGTTTGCCCAGCAAAACAAACGTGGTGAGTGGCTTCTCCTCTTCTGTATGGACCTCCAGACCTTCTGCTCTGGTGGACAAATGAATCCTTAACCCAAAGACACACATGGGGTTTGGATTTCTCCAGAATGTCATCACAGTGCCCTGTGCAGATGGTTGCAGTTCAGCAGATAGCTGTGCAACCAGAGCCCTCTGCCTTTGGCTGGTACCACCAGCACACCTTGGCTTGCCTGCTAAAAACCCTGGGATATTTAACATAGGTCCCCTCGTTGGGAAGCCAAGTCGGGCACTCGAGGCTTAGGAAATGCCAGAACAAACCATCCCATGTGGACCTGGCTGAGCCTCCTCCTTTGTGAGGTGGCCACAGGCTTTTTCTGCTGTGCCAGGAGGACCTTGGCCACCTTAGGTGGCAGTTCCACCACCCTCTTTGAGAGCACGTGGGTTTGCAGGTGACTCACTCCACAGCTTTCCTTCAAACGCCTCAGAAGGGGCTGTGGGGACCCCACAGCCCTTTGAATTTAACTCGTCTTTACACCCAGCTCAGCAGAAGTCACCTGGAGACTCGATGGAGGATGCTCCAAATAGAGGCAAAGCTGGGGCTGGGATTTTTCCCTCATCCAGTGACTGAACGGGTGGGTTGAAGAACTGCCCCGGTGCAGCTTTGTTGCTTTTAGAGGAGTGTTTGTTTGCTAAATATTGAGACAGGTGTTTTTCTGCCTGATTTTTAAGTATTCGTCTGGATGCTTCACTGTCCTTGGTGCAATTCATTAAACTTCTCCTTAGGCGGCAAAACACCCCGAAGAGGGAAGATTTATGTTCCCACCTAGTAATGCAATTTAGAGTGTTGTAAAGGATCTGGGATTAGGTGGAAAATCAATTCTTTGGATAATCGAGGGGATTGCAGAGAACAAAGCTCTGGCTGTGGGTAATTGTGATGGAGGAGTCACAAACCTTCAGCCTCGGGGTGTTGCTGGAGCATCTTTAGGAGCTTGGCAATCTGCATGGCCCTACCTTGGAGTCAGAGAATAATTATATTTAAAAAAAACCCCATAAAGTTGTTTTGGTCTGGTTGAAAAGCAGCGAAAGCAAGTCTTAGATGCGCGGTTCCACTTGCTAGATTGCTTTGTTAAACTAAACTTAAGGTAATCGGGAAATTCACTTATTTATTACTTTTAGTGGTGTTTTGGCAGGGAAGTCACAAGTGAGGGATCTAAGCTCTGGTTCTGTTTGTAAACAGAGAACAAAATCACGTTTTGATGTCTTGGAGCTCCTCTCTTGCTGTTGGGGGAGTTTGGGGCTGGCGGTTTGGGAGGAACACAAAACAGAGAAGAAGTTTCAGAGGTGAGAAATCAGAGGGGAGAAAATCAGAGATAAGAGTGTAGAAGATGCAGCTGACTTGTGGTGATTGCTTCAGCTAAGGCCAGCAGGCTCCAGCCAATCAAAACTACGTGGCCAATAAGAAAATCATGATTTTGTTGACAAACGAAGAGCCGGAGTTTGAGCCTGGCTCAACAAGTTTGTTTCCAAACTTCTTTTGCCTTTCCTAGACGGTTTTGTACAAGGGGCACATCTGAAGCACCCTTTGGAGATCAGGTGAAGGCAGAGCTGTGATTTTTCAGGTAACCTGCAAAGTTCCACGCCATGAGAACCACTCATAGTGAAGGGCAGCAGGTAGATAAGCTGAGGGAGAAAGGGAGGTTAATTCCTTCAAGATTGCACGGCAGCTTTAATTAAAGTTTTAATCTTAAAATGCTGCAGAGAGAAATTACAACCCGCGTGGAACAGTCGCGAGGCAGAAGCAGCTTTAAATATTGAATTTTCTCAGTGTGGTCTCTGCTTGAGCAAAATTCTGAGGATGGGGGGAAAAAGAATCTCCAAATACCACGAGTCCAAGTGTCTTCCCTGGCTGAAAGGAATGAGAAACACCAAGGGGTGGAAGAGAAGGTTCTAAAGTCCTCCCTGTTATCATCACTATATCCACTGAGCCACCTTGATGCCGAGGAGCATCCAGACTAAAGTCCCAGTGATTTGTTTCACCTTCCCCAAAGTGTCCCTTGGAGGAACGTTTGGGATGTTCTCCGCCCCCACCCAAGATGTTTGTATTAATAGTTACTCCGTAGGCAACGTGTTGATGGGATGTCCAAGAGCTTGCAGCCACTTGGTAGGGTCCGACCACCCGTAGTTGTCCTTTATGGGTGTAGCTCCCAGTTGGTGTGTGCTGTTTAGTGGGACTATGGTCTTCCAAAGCCCATCTCCTGCCCGTGACGTGCAGGAAGAGCCAGTGATCTTTGTCCTTCTCTGTCCTAAATTGCTGTGAGTTAACCCAACCTCCTGCTCCACACCAGCTCAGTCAGGCAGTGAAGCCACAGGGAGCCCTGGAAGGATCTGAGAAGCTTTGCTCAGTGTTAGGAGGAGAAGGGTAAAGGGACAGGGTCTTAGTGTTGCCATCAGAGAGGGTGGAGTCAGGTCCCAGTAGGATGAGTGGCAGCAGAACCATTTTGTCCGGAGGAGACCTTTCAGATCACCAAGTCCAACCACGGATCTGTCTGGAGAAGCATTTCAAGGTGTGTCACTGATGAATCTAGGGAAGAAATGAACATTTCCAATATAAATCTAACTTGGCTGCCTCTGCTTTAGGGGTTTGTGGTGCCTGCAGCTGGAGCTGCAGCCTCCTTGTACCCCTTGCTGACGTGGCTGGGGCAGTAGCAACGTGTGCTTGGGTGACCCTCCAAACCCTTGATCAAGGATCTTGAAAAGAAAATAGGAAGTAAGTAAATGACAAGGAGAGAAAGGGGTCATGCTCGAACTTCAAATAGTGGAGAACTTGGGTTCTGGTCAGGAGGCAAGGCAGGTCCTGGGGAGTCCTGGGAGACCATAGAGATGCGGTTGGTCCTGAGAAAGGGACCGAGCATGTTGGGGGAGCAACTAGGAATTGAGAGCACACCAGCTTGGGGCAGCATCAGTTGCTCCCTTTCTTCTACTCCTACCTGAAGGAGCACCTAGACTCTAAGGCTTGATCCCAGCTTGGGGCTCAGCGTGGCCCCAGGAACGTTGCTGTGTGGCAGATAAATTCAGTTCTCCCCACACTTGTAAGCAGCCCCCAGCCAACCTGTAGTAGGAACACCTCCTGGCTGCATTGCAAGCGCAGGAGCCGAGCGGTGCCTGGGAAGTTCTTCCTCTCGCCGCTGTTCTCCATGTGCCTATCTTTGGGTTAGCAGCAGAAAGCAGCTTTTCTGGGGGGATCCTTCCTCTGCCATCTGTTGAGGGAAATGAGCAGTTGGCAATATGGTACAGCTGTAAATGGGTAAAGCCTTCCAAGCGCTCCACGTGTTTATACACAGACTTTGGGGTAACGGAGGAGAACTGATGAACACAACTCGCTGCTGCTTCTCCAAGCTGGAGGACAAGAGGAGGCGGCCTCAGGTTGCCCCAGGAGAGGTTGAGGTTGGAGCTGAGGAACAATTTCTTGCTGTGAAGGGCTGTGCCAGGGCGGTGGTGGAGTCTCCATCCCTGGAGGGGTCTCCAAGCCCTGGAGATGTGGTGCTGAGGGACAGGGGTTAGTGGTGCCCTGGCAGGGATGGGGGCATGGGTGGACTTGATCTGAAAGGTCTTCTCCACCCTACAGGATCCTGTGGTTTCCCTGTGGCTGGTAGCCAGCCTGCTTTTGCAAGGTGGGTGGTGGGTAATTGTGATTTCAGATGTATCTTCTGTGGGTGATAATGCAAGGATTGACATAGCAGACTCTTCATCTTGCTTGCTGTTGGGAATTGGGTGATTATTTCAAGTCACTCTGGCTCGGTGTGTTCTGAGGGCTCTCAGCTGGGATCGTTTGACAGCAGGGTTGCAACTGCTGCACATTGCAGTGCTGGGAGCGTTGGATTTTGTTCCAGGCTTCTCTTCCTCTGAAGTGCAGTGGAACATCAATTGAACTGCAGTTATTTCAGATTCTCGGGTAGGTAACTATATTGTGGGGCTGCAGAGCTCTTGTCAAGACAGACACTGTTTTATTTCCCCTCTAACTGGGAGAGCTGATTTTAAGCAGCAGCAAACATCTCTCCTCAGAGTGAACGAACTCTTTTTTTTCCCCCCACGTTTCATTTGATAAGTCATTTAGTACCAGCAGCAAAGCTGAGAACGTCGTGATGGCTCCTGGTGACACGCAGTGGAATGAGCATCCCCTGCCAGTAGCTCTGGGGTTGGTGATTAGAGAGGGATTCAGTTGAATTTCTGTCATCTGCTCTGCTCGTGTGTCACTCTGTCCACAAAGCTCACGTGGTTTGTCTAGAGTAGGATAATTTTGTGTGTGTAGTAGGTTATTTTTGTGTGAAACCCTCAGTGTGGTGTCTGGAGTGGGTTCGATGGTCCTGATCTTCTCCACGTGGCCCCTCTCCTGTTGCTCGGTCCTGCTCATAAACCCTCAGCTGTGTTATAGGAAGGTCTGAACTTTGGTGGCATTTCTTCCCTTTGCTTTGTAAATCCATTTTAAACTTATATATTCATGGAAAGGGCTGTAGAACGTCAGCTCTAAGAGCTTTGCAGGTGGAAGTGAGGTGACAAACCCCCTTTTGGGTTATCCAGAGTGTTTTCTGAGGTGACAGCTGCTGGGAAGGGGAGCACTGGGTCTGCTGGATGGTTTTGCTTGGCAGTGGTGAAGTGAACCTAAATACAGCAGATTTGGGTGAGTTCTGGCACCAATGTGTCCCCTGAAAGCATCAGTTCTGCCTTGGACCCTCATCGATCCCTCAGGAGGGTATTTTGATCTCTTCTCCTCAGTCTCCTGCCTCTTGTATTAAGGACTTGGAGATTTCTCCCCCAGCATTGCCAGTGGGGTAAGAGGTGCCTGATGGCATCAGGAGCAAGGGAAAATCCTGAATTTGTGTTTCTAGTAGAGGGTAGGAGAATATCTGTATTTCCACAACCACTTCCCCCCCTCCCCCTGTAGCTGCACCAGCTGCTTCTGTGCTAATGAGTCCTTTGGAGCTGTCAGGGTGGGTATATTTCCATTTACATCGTTCTCAACCTTCTCCCCTCCTGTCCAGATGAATTACTTACACTCACAATAGCAGATCCCCAGATCCCCCCCCCTCCCTGGCTTTACTGCTCCTTTTGAGAGGCTCTCCCAAACTTTGGTAGGTGTAGCTTTAACTAAACCCCATTAATTTGTTGTGTGAGTCAGAGAGTCGAGGGGAAGGAGGACAAATGGGATTTTTAATTGCACAACCCGTCCTGCGGAGGGGTCTGGCTAACCCACTGACTTCTCATTATACACTCATTTATATTCAGATTAACTTTGACAGCTGGCATTTTGTCTCTGTTACTGCCAGCATTTAAACTTCTGTAGCAATTTAGAACGTAGCTGATGTTGGCCAGGACAATTTATTTTTAATACTGAGAGGAGGGGAATTTAGTGATTAGAGATAGGGGCTGATAAGCAGGAGTGTGGCCAGAGAGAAGTGATTGAGTGACCACGTTTTGAGGTAGTTCTGGTTGTTCTGAGAAGCAAGTTTGAGGTGCACAGAGAAGGGCTGAGAGGCAATGGTGCAGAAATAAGGGGGAAAATAGTTCAGAGAGGGGTTACAGAAGCAGCTATGCTGTGGAAATGCCACAGATGAAGAAAAAATGTTGGTTTATGGAGGAAGCAGAGGTCAGTGAACATCAGCTGCTGATCCCTGCTTCCCAATCACTGCACTTGCAATAAAGTCAGGGCTGCTTTCTGGGCTCTGCCTTGGGTCCTGGGCTCTGCCTTGGGTCCTGGGCTCCTGATGAAGCAGAGGGGATGTTAATTTAATTGATGTGCTGAATCAGGACCTCCTGATGAATTCCCATCTTACAGAGCTCGTTTGCAGCTGGCTGAGGAGAAGGGGGTTTGCTCTTGACGGATGCAGCAAGGCTGGGAATTCCCCAGCACATCAAGTTTTGAACAGAAAACTGATTGCTTTATCTCCATTAGCATCACCCCCTGAAGGGGTCCGTGGCCCACATTCTGCTGGGGCTGGACAGGCAGCTCAACAGAGGGACTATAAAAACTTTTCCACCTGACCACCCACCATAATTCCATCTTTTTCTCTCCTTCCAGACACGTTCTGGGTGTTTCCAAGGATGGAGACTCCACAAGCCCTTTGAGCAGCTTGTTCCAGGTTTCTAATAACCTTGCAGTAAAAGTTTTCCTTTTGTTTAATCGGAATTTTCTGTGTTTGTGCCAATTGCCTCTTGTCCTGTCACCGGGAGGACTTTGGCTTCGTGTTCTTTACCCCCTCCAGGAATTTCTGTACATCAGGGAGATCTGCCTGAGCGTGAGCACATTAATTTCCACTAATTGAGCTCTGAGCATGGCAGATGTGGAGTGTTTTGGGGAGAGCAGAACAGCCTTCCCAGGTCCCTGCTTTTCCTTTGTGTTGCCTGCAAACCCCTTTTCCATGCCCCCAGCTCCCTGGCAATGTGACATCAGTGCAGCAGCCCAGGCTGCTGATTATACCCAAAGAGGGACAGAATTGCACTAAAGAAAAACCACCACGGCTTGATCCTTCCCCATTGATAAATTTAGAGCTTGTCATAGTTGTGGTGATGAAAAGAAACATAATTTTATACTTCCCCACTGCTCTGAAAACCAGCATGTAATTATTGTGGGAGGAGGAAAAAGCATCTCTGCCCTGCTCCTTTCCCCCCTTTCCCGTCGGTGCTGAATCCATCCAGTCTAATTAAACCCCCAGCACAAAGGGTGACATTTCATTAGTGAGGGGAGACGTGCTGGAGACAGAATTAGCCCAATTTTTAGGCAGATTTCCATTCAGAAAGGGCAAGGTGCAAAAATGCCTCCTGGACGTGTGGGACGAGCCTGTTGAGCAGCTTTCTGGAGATGGGATTATGAGATGAGGAATAATTAGACAACAGTCCCTCCCCCCTCCTCTGACTGGCTTTTTGTGATCCAGGGTGATGGAGACTCGGGTACCTGACATCATACATCAGGGATATATTAGAAACAGGATGAAAAGCAGGCTTATGAGGATTGCCAGAGAAGTACTTACCATTTTCTCTGTATTTTTCAGCCTTCGGTGGCTTTGTCAAAGCTGCCACCACCTTAATCTGTTCTTTTTTGGGGGGCCAACAAAAAGACAAGCAGTCTCCCCAAAAAACTCTTTGAATCCTCACTTTTGGCAGCATTTTTGGGGGGCACTTCTTGTCGTGCTTGGTGGGCACCTCAGAAGTCAGGTCCCTCTGCCATGCAGGTCGGTGCTCCTCAAACTGGGATGTGGTCAGAGCCCAGTTCCCCCAGTTGCCCCACCAGCTTTCCAGCTGGGTCTGTGGTCCTGATGTGGCCAACGTGAAGCAACCCACACGAAATAGGGTGAAATGGGGTTTTTGCAGCTCTGACGTGGGGGGTGAGGGCACCAATCCTTGTATTGGGAGACAAGCCACCAAGGGTCAGGCTGTGGAGCTCAGAGCCTGTGAGCAAATTAAAACCTTCCTGTGTTTTTTTTGCTGCACCCAACCCAATCCTCTAGTGAGGTTTGCCAGGATACGTGTTGAAGATGTGAGGGTTTGGTTGTTCTGTGGAGAGCAAAGCCTTGGGTGCCTTGGTGGAGGTGGTTGGGATGAAGCAAGGGCCAGAGGTCCCCCAACCCCAGCTCTTGGTGTTGCTGAAATTGTGATTCCTGACCCAAAAGAGCAGATGCTGCAGAACAATGAGGCTTGGCAGCGTGAATATCTTGCCCTTCTGCTTCAGCCATCAATCCTGACTCCTTGGCCAGGAACCAGGGAGATGAGCTCCTGCAGTAAGCCTGGAAATAGAGTGGAATGTAGTTTGGAATTTAAAGGTGATGTGAAAGGGGTTTCCGTGGCGTGGAAAGCCCCGTGCGAGGGGCTGTTGGATGGAGCTTGGAGAAATCAAAGCAGATCGAAGGAGGGCTGGACAAATTGGATTTAGCCTCGTTACTGCAACAAGGGGTCATCAGGAGCAATGCCTGCCCACCCTTTGGAAACGTGGCTCTCAGGGTTGGGGTCACACCTCACCCCCAGAGCTCAGGGACGTGGTGGAACGCTTCATTCTGGACTTGGCTCATTTCTAGACGTTAAGACGCTGCGTTTCTTTCATCTGGAGATGTTCCTTGATGTTTTCCCCTCTTGCCTGGATCTCGTTCACAGTTTGCCAGCAGGGTGTTGTGTCGGATGGAGGGAAGGGTTGGGATGGGCTGGTCCTGCACTCTCCTTAATGGGCCTTCTCTCCCTTCCAGCAGGAGGGATGAAGAAGATGAGCAACATCTACGAGTCGGCGGCCAACACCCTGGGGATCTTCAACAGCCCCTGCCTGACCAAGGTGGAGCTGCGGGTTGCGTGCAAGGGCATCTCAGACAGGGATGCCCTCTCCAAGCCTGACCCCTGTGTCATCCTCAAGATGCAGTCCCACGGCCAGTGGTTTGAGGTGAGTCTCTGATGACGTGGAAATGATGCACTAGGATGAGCTGAGGCAAAATTCAAATAGCGAAAATGGTGGAGGGAAGCAATTTGGAGCCTGTGGTGAGGTCTCGTAAGAGTCAAGGGAGGTTTTCCACTTTGAATCAGGCTCCTAATGACACTTGGAACTTCTCTTTGGATTGAAAATGAAGGTGGTTAAAGGATGAAGCATCAAAACCCTTTTCCTTTTAGCCCCTCCTGTCTCATAAACACTATATAGTAGCAGCAGAGGTAATGGTGGTGACCACCGTGCATGCCCACAAATACCATGGAAAAAGAGTATTTACTACTACAGAGGACCTTGATTTTCTCAGATTTTGAGCATTGCAGTTGAAGTCGGTAATTTAAATGAATGCCCTCTCAATTTGCCTCGTATGGCAGATGGGGTGTTTGGTTAAACCCCCACTTTGTGCCATTTTGCCTATTTGATTGATAAAGGGATGCTTTAGAGAGTGCAAATGGTAAACAGAGGGTGTTGGGGTGGAGTGCAAAAGTTTAAATGAAATCTTGATGGTTATTTTACTTAAAAACTGCATTTTGAGTGTCTGGGGCTAATCGAGCTCAAAGGTGTGGGTTTTAATGGGAAACATGTGGGAGAAAATGAGGAATGTATTAAATCAGGGTGGAGGGAGTGTGTCCAGCCCTGTCTTCCCAGCAGCGGCAGCACTCAGAGTAAGGTTGTGGGATCTATCAGAAGACAGAAATAAGAGTAGCCGGGAGCATGTGCAGAGAGCAAAATCCTAAGTTCAGGAGTGTTTTAATTCAGCATTTCCAGCCCAGTTTGTCAGACTGATCACCTTAATTTGGGGCTAGCTCAAAACAAGGTAATTCTAGTTAGCCCTGGAGAAAGGAGCATTTGGCTGCACTCGGGTGTAAACACTCCTAGCAGAAATTAACCAAGAAAAAGGGATTAAAAGTCACCCCAGTTTGGCAGGGACAGACTGAAACCCTTTGGGCCACCTCAGTTCTCTGGATAACTTTGAGTGCACCTCACAGTGTGTGTCAGTGAGTGGGGAAAGAGGCTTTAAATGACGTATTCTTACGTTGAACGGAGATTCCCTTTATTTGAGCTGGTTCTTCATTTGGGAAGTGGTTGAATGGAGCAGCTCTGGCAGGACAGATCCTCTCCCTGGCGGGATGCTCCTCTGGGGTCAGCTGCTCCTGCTGTCCAGGGTGTTCATTTCAGTGGGAACAAGGAGTTTTCAGTAGTTGGCGGTGCTTTGGAGCCAGGACGGCTCTGGGATGATGAACCTTCTCCTGTTCTGGCCAGCCTGCTCCCAGCACTATTGTTAATTAAGCTCCAGTTGAGCAGAGTCACTCAGGTGGAGCTGAGGGCATCATTCTGCTGGAAGAACCTTCTGCTGATGCCCAGCAAGACCTGAGCCAGCAGATTCACTCATGTTCCTCTGCAGGTGGGAGGGTGGGGGAGATCCCCAGCCCCTTCCAGCACGGGGGAAGGACCTGCAGAGGAGACCTCAGGGCAGGCTGCAGCTCCTTGTTCCCATAGATACCCCAAAGTGTCCCTGGTGTCACCATCTGTGGCTGTCACCAGCCCACCCCAGGAGCCACGCAACAGGAGAGCCCGTGGGTTGACGTGTTCCGTGACTCTACCCAACTACTCCGAAATAACGGGGAAAAGGGGGAAAAATAGCAATAAGCCCAAATAAAAACATCTTTTTCAGCTTGTGTTGATGAACAGGGTAATGAGTGAAGCATTCGGATCTCCCACAGAGATTTTCAGGCAGGGATTTGGGATTTATCCTCTGCTTTAAAGAGCTGCCAGGCTCCACGGGGGCTTCTTGGGTGTTTGGTGGCTTTGGGGAATTTTAGTAGCAGTCAGTGTTAGAGCAGATTCTGGATATTCCTTTTCTGATTTCACTCAGTGAACAAAGAGCCTGTATAAAATGAATAGTAATTAATGAAGTAATAAGAAGATGTACACACCGTCCTACAAAGACTTTTTCCCCCTGGCAGAAAAAGGGGGTTACAAAGCTCCAGGGAGATGTTTTGGAGCAGGTTACACACAATTTGATGCGTGTATTTGGTGAAGAGCTGTTAGGAAATTATCCCTAATCATTGAGAAGAAGCTTGTGGTTCATTCGGGGGGTTTTGTGGGGGTAGAGGGGGGTTAATAATTGGGAATGTTCCCCGTGTTTTCTCTGGGCAAAGCTTAGGATGGGGTCTTTAATGGAATACTGGGTTTATTGTAAATACCTTTGGATTCATGCAGAGCTGGGTAGGTGGAAGCCAACAGGGAAGAATGGAGCCTTTAATTGGAGCTACCAACTTGAGCAAAGAAAGGCAATGAGATTCCTAATGAAGCCCCCACGTCCCCAAGGTCCTGGCAGCCCTGGGGCCGGTGGTCTGGTTGGCTGACCCCTCGGGTCCGTGGAGCCCTGAGTTTGGGCACAGAGCTGCCCCCTGCACACCTTGCACTGATGATCTGTTGGTGCAGGGGTCGGTTACCCACCTTGGCACCCCAGTCCTGCTGCCCCCACCCCAAGGAGCACCCCCAGAGGATGCTGCTGAAGAGTTCTCCTTTTCCATTGATGCTGATGGTACCTCTTAGCTCCAGACCACTTGGTAGCCTCTATTGCTGCCAGGATTTGCTTTCTGCTGCTGCAAACTTGTGTGTGTGTGGTGCAAGTGACAGCTCAGGTCCCTCAAACACCCGGGAGGGCTGGGGGCAAGCCTCAGGCCAACCAGTATTTTATCTCCATCCCTTCTCAGCCTGCATTCATCGAATGGGAGATTTCACTTTCCAAGCCTTAATGTCTTGGAGGCATCCCTTTTTTCCAAGGGTTTGCCTGTCCTTAACTCCTTCAGGAGAAGTTCTCCACTGGAGGAGTCTGCTGGGAACTTTTCCTCTGTATATTCCAATATTCTCCTCAGCCCTGGGTACATTTTTACAAGCACAGCTGCCTAAACTCAGAGCCTGGAGTTGCATCTCATATTACCCTTCTTTTTAAACACAGGCAGCTCTCTTCCTCTCCCCCATCTTTTCCAGCTACTTATGCAGAGCCAGGAGCCGAAAACCAAAGGCTGTAAATCTCTGTGAGTTGGCAAATATTTGATGAGAAGCTGGTGCTGGGAATTTTCTCCCCCAGTGCCTGGTTCAGCAACATGAGCATCGTTAGCCCTTGATGAGATTTTTCTTTTTGCACCCCAGGTGGTAATAAGTGACTATTTATTTTAAATCCATTTTATAATTACTCTTTTTTTTTTTTTTTCCCCCCTTTAATTTGCCAGACCTACTTCCAGGAGCCTTTTCCCTCTGGGAGAGGCATCCATGGAGTTCTCATTTATCGTTGGATTCAAAATACTGACTTTTTATTAATAAAAGCTTTTTTTTTCCCTGCCTCAGAAGCAGGGCCCTGGAATTACTTCCCCCCAGCTGTGAATATTTTTATTATTATTGTACTTATGACCCTGAGAGCTGCTTGTCAATGCTGCTGCTGGATGCTTCTCTATTCACACTCCTCACAACTTTTTCACAGATAACTTTCCATGGAAACTCTGACTCTTATCTCGGGCATATTAATAAAATAAGAGCTTCCCAATATTTACTTTAAGGCCCAGCCTTGTAGGTTTGTTGTATAAATAGGGTAACAAAAAAAAACCCCAAACAAACATTCACCTTTGGGAACTGTTGATTGCAATTGACAGAGGGAGACACCCTTCAAATTTACCATTATATAAACACCTCCAGTTCTGCACAGAACTCTTATTCTCAAATCCAACTTCCCTGCAGTGCTGGTTTTTAATTTCTAGAGGCTTTTGCCCAGATCTTGGCTGGTTGTGGGTTTGCTGCTCCACATTAAATCGCAGCCTTGGCACTGAGATGCTCCCAGGGCTTGAATACTCGTGGGGTTTTTTAACTTTATTTTACAGACTTTGCTTTCCAGGCTTGATTTGATGTTGTCATGCTGTAAAGTGACCATGTCCTGACCTTCAGGTGCTGCAGCCTTGCCCAGGGAGCTGATAATCACATTTTTAATGGAAAACAACAGACTTGGGGTAGCTATTTCAGCTAGATAATATTTTTGTGTCTATTCTTTGGGTTGGTTTTGTTTTTTTTTTCACCATGGAAACTTTTGCAGTTCACCAAGTCTGGAGTTGAAGAATGAAAGGGATAATTTTTGCATTGATTCTGCTAAGCTGGTCTGAGCACTTTGGGTTATTTCTGGCAGGGTAACACTCAGAACCCCGAGGAATTCTTGCATCTTCCATAAACCTTGAAATTAAGGCAGTCTGTGTTTTTAAATACGTTTTAATTGTGTCAACTGGGAATCTTTTGAAAGGATTCTGGCAGAGTGGTTGGTTCACAGGGTTTACTTTGTCATAGTGAGCTCTTCCCAGCTCAGCATCTTCCAGCTCTCACCAGTTTAACTGGAGCACGGCTGATGGGGGATAATTAATATTTTTTTTTTTCATGGTATCACTGCTTTTTCTGCTGATTTCAGCTGGAGCTGGAGGCTGGTCTGTTTAGGGAGCTCACACTTTTATCTGGGTCCCTCTTGTGAGCTGTTGTATAATGGGGTGGCTCCTGGGGATGCCAATACGTCATCCACTGCCCATCCGTGGCACTTGCAGGGTTGGGCATTGGGAAGAATTTCTTCCCCCAAAGGGTTGTGAAGGGCTGGGCAGGGCAGTGGGGGAGCCCCCAGCCCTGGAGGGGTGTCCAAGCCCTGGAGATGTGGTGCTGAGGGTCTTCTCCAACCCCAACTCTTCTATGAGTCTGCGTTTCTAACCCATTTTAATCCTCAGTGGGATAATGGTAGAGGTCCCACGTGGTTCAGGTGGGACCCCCCATGCCCTGGGGATGGATGCTCTGGTCTTTGTGCAGGAGCTGCAGTATCTGTGTGGGGGGTGTTGATCTTGGTGTGTCTGGCAGGTTCCAGCAGGCGAAGGTGCAATAGATGAATGGATGATCTCTGCTGGAGGTGATCCCTTAAACCCCTCCAGACACCTGATGTTCCATCTCACCTATTGCAGCTTTACTTTAAAAATCCACGTGTGCAAGCCCAACCCTTTTGCTCTGGTGGGGTTTTTCCCCCCGTGCTCTTATCTGTGTCCATAAACTCCTTGGGTATGAGCTCTTAGAAACCCCTCTTCTATTTTGCAGGCAGAGGAAAGCAAGAACCTCCCCTGGGTCAGTCACAAAATCAATGATCCTGAGGCCAGTGCTCTGAGCAGCACTAGGGCTGAGGTTGAGTTGTAGATATCCCCCAGTGGAAGTTTTTATTTACAGGGTGAAGAAAAGAGAGCAAAGCACACCTGGGTGATGGGGTTTGGTATCTTTCACTTGGAGAAAACACTGACCAAGGCTTGTCACTTCCCCTGGCCAGGGCTCTCTTGGTTCACCACCTTCTTTTTTTTCCCCTTCTGTTAATAAACCCAATTATCCTGCAGTCTGGAGTGTGTTCCTGCAGCCATGCCTTCTAGAGATCAGCATTCGTGGCACATGCACTGAAGAGCAATTTGAAATTAAAAGGCTGCTTTAGACTTTCAAAAGCACCTGGATCTTATTTTAGAAGCAATTGCAACTCTGGGCCAGCACCTTGTAGGGTAATTTAAATTCTTCTTCTTCTTTATTTCACTTGAGTACTCGGTGAGGAATTGATTTGAGCAGCGAGGTGCTGAGCTCTTCAGGTTTTGAAGTACTTCCAATTCCTGATCACATCGAGCTGAGGATCGTGAGCTCTTGCAAGGCCAGACAAAGAAACCGAATCCAGGCTCTTTCTGATTTATCAAACTTCTCATTCCATGTGTTTCTTCTCTTTTGCTTCTGCCCGGAGGAAGTTCCTCAGGTCAACAGGGAGACATTTGAAAGTTTCCAAAGAAAATCCAATATAAAGTAGCCAGTAGTTTGGTGCCTGAGGAGGTCTTTTCATTGCTAAGATGTTCCTAAGCCCTGCAGTGAATTATATATATTGGTTAGAGGGCAGAGGGGAGGAGGGAGAGAGGAGAAACATCTTTGGGTTGTCGGGAGTGGGAGTGGGGGCCCTGCACAAGAGCTGAGCTCTGGGGATGGGGTGCAGGGGAGGAATCACCCCCTGGCTGAGGCTCATCACCCCTCACAGGCTAAAGGAGAACCTGGGGCTGCACAGGAGGTCTCCTGCTGGGAGTTACTGCCCTGGCCTCTTGGCTTGGAACCATAGGTCTTCACTGCAATGAGGACTTTCTGGATGTTTCCAGATGCCCTATGGAAATACAGGGATGCGATGATGCTCTACTCATATAAAGTGATGCTCTACTCATATAAAGGGACCCAAGCCACTCATCTCCCTCCTCAGCTTGGGGCTGTAGCAGTGAGCCAGTAACTCCCTGGAAAGCCACTGGAGGTTCACTGGGATGCGAACCACCAGCAAGAACCTGCCTCGTGAGGGTCTTACTCATGGGAAGAGTTTGCAGCCGCTCGTGGTGGTGCTGCTGGGGAGTGCCCACCAGTGTAGGGATGCTTCACAAACTGGGGGTGGTGGCAAACAGCACCAGCACCTCCCCATGCTGGGTGGGTCCCTTGGACCAGCTTCCTCCAGCCCCTTCTAATTCGCTTGGGGCTGAGCTCGGTGTATTTTTGCCTCCAGGCTGAGATAAATAAAACATCACAAGCTACGTGAGAGATTCCGCTGGAGAGCGGAGGAGGAGGAGAATGTAAAGTCTGAATATTTTGTTTTCTGTCTGAATCACTAATGTGCTACCAGTCGGTTTAATTAGAATAATTAGTCATGAAATATATAATTGGTCTGAATCTTCCTGCGGAGGATAGAGAGAGCTTTTGAAGAGGGATGTGGTTGGTTGGTACTGATCCTGCAGACATTTATGCGCTCTCTGAGCTCAGCGTGGACGTGGTGACATCCCGGGGAGCTGCTCTGCAGCTAAGGGACCTTCTCACTGAGCTCCATGGGGAGATGACCCAGTGAGGAAAAGGAGCGGCTGACCTTCTTCTGGACTGTGCTGGGTCGTTTGGTGTAGAGCAGGAGTGTGGTGAGGAGCGGCTGAGGGACCTGGGGGGGTTGAGCCTGCAGAAAAGGATGCTCAGGCAAGACCTTCTGTCTCTGCACAGCTCCCTGCCCAAGAAGTGCCACTGCTGGGACATGTCCTGGAGCTATTTTGGTCCAGAAGCACGTGAAAAGTCAATTCACCTTGTCTTGATTGCATGCTCCCTAATGACACCCCTTTTAAGTCCCTCCAGGCGCTGAGAAAGTGACGCTAAGAGACTTGTTCTTCTTGCCTTATTTGTTTCTTACATCAAAATTATTTCTCCCCCTGAGATCATGCAAGAGTTTCAGCACAGGTAGTCAATTTATTTATTGCCAGCAAAGTAAATTTATTGCCAGCAAAGTAAATTTATTGCCAGCAAAGTCCTGCAAAGGTAAATACCTGCTCTACATGCTATAATAGAAATATCTATACTATAAATACCTATGCTATAAACACCTGCTCTACAGGCTGTAATAGATCTATACTATAAATACCTATGTTATACATACCTGCTCTACATGCTATAATAGAAATACCTGTACTATAAATACCTATGTTATAAATACCTGCTCTAGAGGCTGCAATAGAAATACCTATGCTGTAAACAACTGCTCTACATGCTATAACAGAAATACTTGTGCTCTAAATACCTGCTCTACACGCTGTAGACTTGGTTTTCTTTATCTTGGGCAACAAAGACGAGCTGGAAGCTTGAGGAGTTTCTTACTCTTTTTATTGCACTCCAGTTACTGCCATTTCTCTCTTTTTTTTGGCACATTCTCCGGTGTCTCATATAAAAATGTGACTCAGCAAAAGCTGTGCAGGGATTTGTGTTACCGTGGTGAAGCTCCAGGGAGCAGAGGAGGAGAAACAAACCCAGGAGGAGGCAAGAGGGATGCTAGAAGGGGTTCTCCCCATCCCCAAGCCCCTCCTGCTCTCACTAGTCCCACCTTTGAGCCTGGCTTAGGGTCTGGGCTGGCCCAGGGTGGGTGCTGCCGGGCGTGGGGGAGCTGCGGTGGCATCTCCAGCGGTGTGTCTGTCAAAACCACCAGCCTGGCCCCTGGGATGTCTCTCTGCTGGTGCACACTCATGCCTGCCATGCCAACCCCTCCTTCCCCAGCCTGCTGGGGCTCTCTGCCCTCCCTCTTTGGGCTGTGCATCATACGGCGCGTCAGTAAGAGCTGGCAAGTGGGGTGACAAGTGGAGGGGGGAGTCGAGGGGCTTTGGTTTGATAGGAACCGTGCACCGTTTACACACCCAGCACTATCCTGCTCTGGTTTTGCAGCCTTTAGTTGCAGATCCTGGGGCTTCTACCGACCCGCAGCTTAGAAATAATCACCTTTTACAGCCTCAAAGCTGAGGTTTCTCAGGTGCCTGCTATAGAACAAGCCTCCTGCAGTGGTTCAGCCTGACACAGGAGCTGCTGAGTGTCCTTGTTGCTCTGCAAGGTGAAGGCAGATGGGTGAGTTTGGCTGGGTGAACACACAGGGTGAGCCAGGCAGGGCTTAGGAGAGGGGTTTCTCACACCAGTTGGAAATACACATGATTTTCGGGTGCGTTTAGCTCGCTCTGACCTGGAAATGATCTCTAAGCCCAGGGCACTGATTAATAAGGAGATGCTGAGGCTCCCAATTTGCAGACTGGTTTCCAGTATCCAGAAAAACCACTTCTGGAGCTCACCCAGTCCAGCCCAACGTTTCAGGAGCTGCTTCTGACCTGGCTTGAAAATTGGTTCTACAGTGAGACAAACCCATAAAGTTCAAATGTGATTTTGGACCCAGGTTCTCCCAGGGTTTCTGGGTTCGTGAGCTTCTCATTTTATTTTTTTTAAACATGGACTCATCTATAATTAGTGTAAAACTTCCATTTCTTTCCTCTTTCACTGTCTTTTTTTTGTCTTTTTTGTTGTTTAAGTCCTTCCACGTGACTATTTCATCCAAAGATGTCAGCGGGCCCCTGACATTTTTATTTTTTCCCCCTCGTTCCACGTTTTACCTTCTCTAAAGAGACTGAGCACATCGAGCAGGGAGGAAACTCTCTTCTCCAAACATGTGACTAGGAATAAACATGGGAAAGAGTAGAATTTATTTCTCTGACTTATGGACTGGGTCTCTAAGCAATGAGCTGCTCCTTGTCCCTCAAATTCCTTTCGTTGGTTTTGCTGCAGAAATATGGCATATATTTGATGTATATATAATATATATTTTAATTATATGTGATACTTATTGGAATGTTATCTTCAGAAAAAAAAGCTGGCGTGTATGTGGGGTGGTTGTTACAAGTGCAAGGTATTTGTGTCTTAAGTTTGGTGACCTTTGGTGTTTTCTCCACTTTAAGGGCTTTGTACCTAAAAGTGAGAGATGAACAAGCTCTGGTTCTTTGGCTCCCTCCCTCAGCAAGAGGGGAAAAGTAACTGGACATGGAGTTGTGGTTCCTGGTGCCCAGGATGGGGGGTTTGGCCAGAAGGGCAGGGTCTGGATGTGGTGGGGCTTGTCCTGGCAGAAGATGCTCAGCTCCGTGTCCTACCAGGAGGATGCAGAGATGAGCTGAGGCAGAGGCGGCAGTGGGTGATTTGCACTCGGGTTGTGTTTGTCAGACCCGTTCCTTGTTTGCCTTTCAGACCCTTCATTTGGGTTTTGTGCTTGGTTGCTGCCCCGTGTCCTTTTCCCAGCCCGGCAGCCCTGCCAGCTCCATGTCTCTTGCTTGTCTGTCTCCTCCTGCCATGGAGACACCACTTCTGATCTATTTATCATCCTTCTCCAATAGCCTCCCAGGGTGCCTCCTCTGGAAAGCAGCCAGTTCATGGTAACCTCTGCCATCTACATGGCTGGGAGAGAAAATCCTCCTGTCTCGTGATGCTTCCTGCTGTGGGCAGGGTCTCGGTGGGTCAGGCTCAAACTCATGCCCGTTTCTAGATGAGCGGCTCCACCCCAGCCTCAGAGGTTGGACCTGGGTGGCTGCTCCTCCAAGCTGCCCTCTAGCTTAAGTGCTGGTCTAGCAGAGATGGGCAGCAGGGTTTGCTTTCAGGAGGGCTCTCCAGCCTCATCACTGCCACGTCCAGCAGCACGGGGCAGCTGCTGAGGAGGAAGGATGTGCTGTGCCCCACAGGAGGAGATGTCATACAGCATAGGGCTTCTCTCACCTCCAGCCCTCCTGCCATCACCTCCACTCTTTTCTGGTTGTTTGTGGGTTTTTTGCTTTGTGTTTTGAGGAAACAAAAAGAGCGGGTTGCTCCGTGCAGGGAAACAAGGGGGGAAATATTTACCTAAGGTCACCAAAAGGGTGTAAATTCAGAGCTGTTGAGTATATCCCTGTTTTGAACCAAAGGCAAAAGCAGCAACCTGTGGGTTTTGCAGCCAGAGTTCCTATTTCAGAGGCTGAGGACTGAGCTGCAATTTTTTTACGGGTTTTAGCTGTAAAAGTGACACGAGGGCTATAAACACCTTTGATGCTTCCTTGCTAACAACCCTTTTCCAGCTGTGCTGTTTCAGTGGGGTGGGTTTTGTACAAACGAAGCAGTTTGGCAAAATGTGCCCAGTGAGATTAACCCCCGGGAGATCAGCCCCTTCCAAGGTGGTGCCTCCTCTATGAGCTCTGAGACATGATTATGTGCAGAAGCATTAAAAAACTGCTGATCGCAGCACCAACGGGGAAAGTAGAGAAGGGTTTTGTTCCCTCTGCCCAGCACGGAACCTCTGCAGGGTCTGAGCCTTTGGTTGACCATCCCATAAAGACTTTGGAGGTCCCTCTCCTCGGCACTCTGACGGAAATGTGGCCGCAAAGCCCTGGGTGGTGCTGAGGAGCATCAGGCAGCTGCAGAGCAATGTGCTTTGTTGTTTCACTGCCTCGTGAAGTGCATCCATCATGTAATTACTTCCCAGCACAGGTTCCCCAAAGTGCTTCATCTGGGGGAAAAGCAGAGAAATGCTGATCACTCCTGAAGAGCTCTGCTGGTGGAGGTGTACTGGTGGAGCAGAATGCACATCCCTGGCTAATTACTGCAACTTGTCTTTGTCTGTGTGTTTGAGGGGACATCAGCAGAAGTTTCAGCTGCTTCCATGATGGCTCATCCCCATTCATCTGGGGGAACTCAGGCTCTTGCCCCGTGGAGATGGATTTTCTGTGAGAAAACGGATGTTGTGGCATGAAAAGGGAAATCCTTTTAAGCTCTCTTGAGAAGTGTTACAGAAAGAACATCAGTGCAGTGAGAACCTGACCCAAGAGCTGCTGGTTTGGGCTGGGAGTGGGTTATAAAGTCCTTCAGGTGGCTAATCTGAAACCTAAAAAGCCTAGAAACCCAATCTGGCAACCTCTGACACTCAGACCGTGCTCTGGCTGGAGCAGGAGGCACCACCAAGGCACCAGCACTGCCTCCTTTGGCCTTGGCTGCCTGTTAGAGAAGCACTTTAACTTGTGACACCTCCGTGCCCGTTCCTTCCACCCTCTGGTGAGGACAGAGTCATGTCTCATAGTGACTGGTTCCAAAGGATCATCCAGATTTGGTTCTTTTCTGGATACCTCTCCTTGTTCTTTCCCCTTGCAAAGGATCCTCCGACTGGACAGGGTGTTGTGGGGCTTTGTCCACTTTCTGTGCCCTACAAGCAGATGTAGGACTCAGCTCTTCCTCCAGACCTCCCGTGGGGCGGCTCCAGAGCCTCCCCAGGCATCCTATTCCAGCACTGTCACCCTTTAGGTTCATTCCATCACCCTTCCCATTGCCTCTAACCTCAGCTTTGGGTTTTTTGCAGCTTCAGCACTTAAATTCTCATAACCAGCAGAGGTTTTCCTCCTCTTTGGAAGGAGCCCTTTGCAAGTTTTTGGTCAGCCCAGTTTGCCCAGTCTTCCCCCAAAACTCCTGTTTCCCAAAGCTGTGATGGTTCTTCACACCTCCAGGTCTGAATACAAGCAGCAAACCCCAGCTGGGTGCAGCTGAGCAGCAGGATTTGCTTTGAGCATCTCCCAGGCTGCACCTCTCCGTGCACTGCCATAAAACCGTGGTCCCCTTCCCTTTGTTGGGAAGGTTCCAGCCATTTCTGGAGCCTTCTGACGTTTCCCCCCTTGTTCTAGAGGATTTCCCATGAAATCCAAGGCAGACTGAAGTGAGGCAACGTGACAGCTGCTGTTTTCCCCCATCCCCAAGGGCCGTTGTCCTGTCACGGAGGAGATGAGGTGGGTTTGATGGGGCTCCTTCCTCACACATCCACGTTGTCTCTTACTCATCCCTGCGGTTTTCCGAGGTGTTCACACCTAGTTTGATTATTTATTCAGCCCCAGTTCTGGGAATTGCAGCTGAGCTGCCGGGTTTGTGGGTCTGTGGCTCCTCCTTTTCATTGCTGGGCAATTTGCAGTCTTCTGGTAACTCCTCAGGTCCCAGGGGGCCTCCGAGATAAATGGCAGCAGCTCATCCAGCTCCAGAAAGGCCAGAGCAAAGTGAAGAATGGCTGGTTTACCAAGGTGTTCTCTGATCCTTTTCCTCCCCGATTGGAGACTGACACCTCGCTGCATTGCTGCTATTGATTGTGACAGCTAATTGATGTCTAATGAATGATGATGCACAAAAAAAATGATGATGCACATTTTAAATCTCTGCTTCCCAGTGACATCCCGGAGCGAGGTCCCACTTTCCATGGGTGGCAATAATTCACCCCCATCCAGCCTTCTTTAAAATCAGAGCCAACCTCATTAGCTGGCTCTCCAAGCCTTCCCCAATTAGAGGAGTTAACTGAAATTGTCTGTGCCCCAAAATAGCCCAGGCTGCCTTTGAGATGTTGGGCGACGTGTAACTGTAATAACTTAAAAATAGGCCTGGAAATCTCATTTTCTCTTTGGGCGACGCTGGTTGCCATGGAGTTCAAGTAATAGGTTGTGATGCTTAACACTGAATTAATTACTACTTCTCACTCACGGAGAACATCTAATTATGCATATTCCCGAGGAGGGGTGTTTGGCATTCCTGGGGGAGAAAACATCTCTTTTAATGCTCTCTGTACCTACTCCTGGAGCCAGCTGGGGTCTGTTCCATGGGTAATCCTGGGGCACATTTTCCCTGCGGGTTTTTAATTGTTTCCTGGTTGAACAAAGTTTGTCGGTTTAAATATTGCCCTAAAATAAACTCCTTGAGTTTTGAATATTTACATTCCGTGAGCACAGGGGTTTACTTAAGTGCTGCCAGTTTATAGTTTGGCAGGTGGAGGAGTACATAGGACAACATAGGGGTTTTTTTCCCTTTTCTTGGGGAGAACAGGACTTAGCTCTGTGGCCCCAATATTCAGAGGTCAGAGCAGGTCATGGAGAAGAACCTGATGCTTAGGGAGGGATTTGTTGCTTTTAGGTGGTAAATTCCATTCTAGGGCAGATGTTTGTATTTTTGCAGGTATTTTGGCTTTAGCAGGCTAAACTGAGAGTCACCCTAGACAAAACAAGTGAACTCTCTGCTTCTGCCTGGAAAATGCCTGTAGGAAGCTTTTGGTGAGGACCAAACGACTGACGCCAGTCGAGTCTCACTGTTGTTGGCTAGAAAGGGTGAGGCGTCGAATTATGGGTGTCCTCTCACCCATCTCCAGCAAATTCTCTCTGCCAGGAGCTGTTTTGGTGCAAAACCTCACCGAAGTGGAGGCTGGGTGAGCAGCAGCCCCTTTCTCTCTCAGCAGCCCCACTCTTTCAGGTCCCGTCCCTTGGGGTGTCCCCGACGGGTGGGATGTGTCCCCTCCCTCACACCTCCGTGGCAATCCCAGGCAGGGGTTCTCTCCCTTGGCTTTCCCACCTATACCACAGTCAGAGCTGCATTATCAAATCTCCAATCAATAGTCTGTCTACCTGCTGGTCTCAGGGTTCCCCCTCACCTGCCAGTCCCTCCCTCTTGTCTTCTGCTGCGTTGCACTATTGCAGTTCTAAGGCTGTTGTGTTGGTGGCTTCTGCTGTTCTGGAGGAAAATACAAGCCAGTGAGAGAGTTGTGCTGCTTTGATATCATCTCTTTCCTGTGAGTGCCAAGTTTGCTCTTGGGAGACATACTAGGAAGAAGCTCCATCCAAGCTCAGGCTGCTGCTCCTGCAGGCAGGACCTGCAGGACTCTGGTGGCTCCAGTGGTTGGTGGTAGGACACCACGGCCCCGTGGGAGGACATAACATCCTCTGTCCCACGGGAACTGGCTCGCTTTGGGTGGATTTCAAGGAGGTGCTGCCTTTGGTGGTGGCTGCCAACAACATCTGCACTTTAGCTCCTCGCTTTGAGCCGTGTTCCTCTTGCTTCTCCACTAACTGGGGATTTAGATGCACCTGCACCTTGACGTGATGCTCACACATCAGGTTTTTTCCACCCTTCACGACACCCAGAGCCTGCCCCAGCTTCCTCGAGCTCCCCTCAGCCATCAGGATGAACGCACCCTGTGAAACCCCCCTGGCCTCATTAATATTGTAAGGAGGTGAGGTGCCAGATTTCAAATTAAATCTCACTTGGCTGTATTAAACAGAGTGGAATCCAGCCGACCTGAAAGTTGTCATTAGTCTCCAGAATGCTTTTAGGAAGACAAATATATGTTAGGGAATAAAAAGTGTAATTAGAAGAGGAGCTCTGAAGGAGAGAGGGTTGTATTTAATATTTAAACCCCTAAGTAGTACCGTAATGGCGTTTTCTGCCAAGAACATCCTTTTATTGCATATTAATGCAATTAAAATTACATCACAGGCTGCTAATTTCCTCCCAGCTCTGTCGGCTTGGAAGCAAGAGTGAATCCTGCTGATTAGTTTGGAAATCTCCCAGATGGTGTGAGGAGTGCTGCAGTGGGGCAGAGCCACCGGGATACCCTGGGCTGCTTGGAATCTCCTCTTCTGGAAACCATCAGCGCTCGGTGGCTTGTGGCCAGCAGAGAACACCCCCTAAATGTGCTGATATTTAGGTTATTGAGCATTAAAACGTGCCAGCTCAGTGACATGAGGCAGAAGCTGCTCTGGATGGGCTTTATTGGGCTTTAATGGAGCAGCAGGTGCCATACAGAATAACGCACAGGTTCCTTTTGCTGGGGAAGGTTGTCCAGCCTTTTCTGTGCTTTATTTCTGTGGCACGACTCTAATTTCTGCAGCTCCCCCCCCTCCCTGCTCTCCCTTGTGATATCAGGAGCTCTTTGGGCTTCAGGTCATCCCCGGGTGCTCCCGCAGCTCTGGGGAGAGCTGGGATGAATATTTCAGCTTTGGTGGATTAAAAACTCCTCTGTCGTTCGTAGCCACGGTGCTCAGCCCTGCCCAGATCAAACCTGGGGTTCCAAACAGGCCTTTTTTGGGGTGGTTTGCTTGGGATTTGGAGGGGAGAGGAGCTGAGAGCAAAGCCTGAGCAGCTGCTCTGCATCCCTGCATCCCACCTCTGCATCCCTGCATCCCTTGGTTATTGGCATCTCCACAAGGATGCTTCCACCAGGTTCTTGGGGCGGAGGTTATCTGGAGGAAAAAACAACTGGGAATTAAATCAGTTTCATGATTTTATATCTGACTGCCACTACCTCAGGTTTATGTAATGCAGGTCTTTATTTAACTCATTGCTGCTTTATATTAATAGAGTTTTTTCGTGGCTGCTGCTTACGTGAGCTGCCTGCAAGTGAGATCTGAGCCAAATTGTATTTATTTGGGAATCTGCCTCAGCTAATCAGCTATATTTAGTGAAATGCTGTGATGTGCACTAGGTTATAAACGCTGGGTTTTAGGCTGCGCTGGTTTCGTTTGGACTTCACATATATTCAAATTAAATAGTAGTGATTACTGGGACTTACTGGTGTTATCTAGCTCACTGCTTTGCTGAGGAAAGAGCCACAAAAATGCCACTTGGAAGCCTGGTTCAACTGGGGCTTGAGCAGGGGCTGATTGATGTTTACATGGGCTTTTAGAGGGGTCTCTTGATTTCAGGCTATAGCCTTAAAAAGAGCCTGAGAGCTGCAGTTACTGCTCATTTTTACATCACCTTTGATTCCAGCGCTCGAAGGCTGTTGGGGAGTGGATGCTGTGAGAGCAGCTGTCCCAGCCCAACCCCTGGGAACACAGCCTGGACTCAGGAATAGCTCACCTCGGGGTTAAATTACCCTTTTTCTCCACGACTTCTTTCCATAAAGAATGAAATGTGTGTGTTTAAAGCTCCAGGGTATCAGCTGGGCTCGAGTATGGGCTGTGCAGAGCCAGGACGGGCTTAAGGGTGTGCTTGAGGCTGAGCTCACCTGGATGAGGTCCTTGAGCGCTGCAGTTTATACCCTTTTATTAATCCGATTATATGCTGTGGGCTTTCCTGCCTTTCTGACAACCCTCCTGCTGGTCAGGGGTCATTTTCTGTGTCAGGGAACCTGTGTGGAGGCTCCTGGGGCGAGGTATCTTCTTCTCAGCTGAACGATATCAGCGCAACCAGGCTTCAGATGTGCAAGGAGTGAGTGTCCGTGCTCGGGGGGAGCAGGTGGGTGACTGAGACGAGTCCTCCTGCTGCTAAAGGGGGGAATTCAGAGTGAGCTGTGAGCAACCTGCACTTCTCTTCCTGGCTGACACCTCTGCAGGTTTCCAGCGAGTCTCTCGGGTCGCTGGGAGGCGTCTCTCAGGTCTCTGCTTCTGCTCTCACGGCTCTTTTTTTTGGGGTGGAAGGAATGGGAGTTTCAAATGGCATTACCCAGGTAAGGAGGAGGTGTGAGGAGAGGGTTTATCCTGCATCCCAGCCAGCTGAGAAATCACTCCAAGAAAAGAACTCTGAGTTTTGAATCTGCCTTCAACCCCTCCGTGAATCCGCACCCTTCAAACACCCTCTTTGTGAATTATTTGGAGGGTTTGGGGGTTTTTTCTGTCATTCTGTCAGTTCCTGCCTGTCTCTGGCTGGCGTTGTGCCTTCTCTCAGCTCGTGTGGCTGCCATCTGATGATGGATGGATGTAGCCATCTGATGATGGATGTAGCCACCTGTGTAGCACCGTGAGGGATGCTGCTGGAACATATGTTTGCTCCTCACCCCCAGCCAAACCGTTTCACAGCAAAATGATGTCAGCAGGGACCAGAGCCATGGAACTGGTGCCTTGCCTGGGCAGCTCTGCCACCAGCCAGGGATCCATCCGTGTCCCTCAGGAGCAGCACCTGGTTTGGCTGAATCAGCACCAGCTCGGGGCAGAAGAGCTGTCCCCAAACAAGGGAGGAAGGTCTGAGACCAGAACCAGAATTCCCAGAAAGGCAGAGGGGTTTTTTTCCCCCAGAAAGGTTTGAGCAGCTCTTCATGTTTCTTTTCAAAGGCAGGAGAAGATTTGGGTGCCCAGCACCGATTGGTGTCCTGATGTCTTGAGCAACCTGGTCCCACCACACCATGACTGCAGGGGACTGTTGGGCAGGTTTGGGAAAAGGCTCAAGCTGTTGGGAATAGCTCCAAGAAAACTGAGACAATACATTTGATCTGACATGACCTCCTGGACACACGATGCTCACGATGTGTAGCAGCTCTGGTAGAAAGGGAAGACCACGCCTGGCTGGAGATGTATTTGAACCTCGTCCAGCAATGCTCTTCTCTGCCATCCCACAGCCCTTCTGGTGATGCCAACACCACGTTGAGAGCCCCTGCCCTTCCTGGGGAAGCCTCTGGAGCTGGAGTCTCTGCTCCTTTGCAGACGTGGTGACATTTTGAGCTTTCTCCATCAGCGGAAGCTCCCCAGGAGGCTCCTGCCTGAACATCCCTTCCTAGAGAGCAGAAAATGAGGTGAAATCAATTTTCCTCCTGCAAGGAGGGAGAGGGGATGGGCAGTGTTGCCTTTAGCTCTCAGAGAAACCCAGTTTTGTTTACAAAACTTCCCATTTCATTCCCCCTTTTGGTTCCTCTGGGTCATTCAGGTTTCCAAACCCGGGGAATCTTTGGTCAGGGGCACCAAATCCTCTGTAGGAACAACTAAGGCTCTGGCTCATCAAGATCCTAAATAGCAGGAGTATTTCTCTTGCATCAAACCCCAGCCACTGTTGTGGCAAAGTCAGTAATCAGCGCTGAGAGGTTTGATAACACGCTGGTGTTTAATATCCCTGATGACTGTCAGGTCCCTGAGATGTTCCTGGCAGCTGCTGCAAACACCGTGGGAGGCAGGTGGAGCCTTTGGGGGCTGGAAGAGGCAGGAGAACATCTCTCCCCTCCTCCCTGTCACCCTGCCTTTGATGCCTTCAAGCTGAAGAGCTTTCCCTGTGTTTTGTTACCTTGCTGTTCAGATGTGATGGGTTGGGAGGAGAGGAGGAGCCTTCGTCTCCCTTCAGACATGGTGGACCCGGCTGTTGTGGTGTGTTTCTCCCCCCTCTTTGCAGGACAAGTGAGATGTGGAGAGTGTTGAGTGATGGGAATCCATCAGTGATGGGTTTTGAGCTGGGCTTTGCTCCCCTCTGTGTCTCACTTCTTAATTGTTGTCTCAGCTGATGTGTGCTCCTCTGGATGATCCTGGGAATTCCTGGAAGTCTTTCAAAGCTCCTCTGAATGACTTGGGGAATTCCTGGAAGTCTTTCAAGGCTCCTCTGAATGACTTGGGGAATTCCTGAAAGTCTTTCAAGGCTCCTCTGAAAGATTCTGGGAATTCCTGAAAGTCTTTAAAGGTTTCTCTGAATGATTTTGGGTATTCCTGGAAGTCTTTCAAAGCTTCCCTGAATGATTCTGGGAATTCCTGAAAGTCTTTAAAGGTTTCTCTGAATGATTTTGGGTATTCCTGGAAGTCTTTCAAAGCTTCCCTGAATGATTCTGGGAATTCCTGAAAGTCTTTAAAGGTTTCTCTGAATGATTTTGGGTATTCCTGGAAGTCTTTCAAAGCTTCCCTGAATGATTCTGGGAATTCCTGAAAGTCTTTAAAGGTTTCTCTGAATGATTTTGGGTATTCCTGGAAGTCTTTCAAAGCTTCCCTGAATGATTCTGGGAATTCCTGAAAGTCTTTAAAGGTTTCTCTGAATGATTTTGGGTATTCCTGGAAGTCTTTCAAAGCTTCCCTGAATGATTCTGGGAATTCCTGAAAGTCTTTAAAGGTTTCTCTGAATGATTTTGGGTATTCCTGGAAGTCTTTCAAAGCTTCCCTGAATGATTCTGGGAATTCCTGAAAGTCTTTAAAGGTTTCTCTGAATGATTTTGGGTATTCCTGGAAGTCTTTCAAGGCTTCCCTGAATGATTCTGGGAATTCCTGGAAGTCTTTCAAGGCTCCTCTGAATGATTCTGGGAATTCCTGAAAGTCTTTCAAGGTTTCTCTGAACGATTTTGGGAATTCCTGGAAGTCTTTCAAGGCTCCTCTGAAAGATTCTGGGAATTCCTGAAAGTCTTTAAAGGTTTCTCTGAATGATTTTGGGTATTCCTGGAAGTCTTTCAAGGCTCCTCTGAATGACTTGGGGAATTCCTGGAAGTCTTTCAAGGCTCCTCTGAAAGATTCTGGGAATTCCTGGAAGTCTTTAAAGGTCTCTCTGAACAATTTTGGGAATTCCTGGAAGTCTTTCAAGGCTTCTCTGAGTGATTTGGGGAGTTCCTGGAAGGTGGGATGGTGGTGACAAAGCCCAACATCTGGAGCTCTGTTGGTGTCTCAGTGCAGATGTGCTGGGGAGGGCTGAGAACCCCAGGCTGGGGTTTTGGCCCTGCAAGGAGGAAGGTCCAGTTGGATGGAAATAGGAAAGAAGGAAAAACCTATACAAGCATGGTCTGGTTCAGAGGTTCTGAAAACTTCATCTGCTGATTGAGGTGCTCAGGTCCTTCATAAGTAGGAAGGTGAAGTAAGGACAGAGCCCCTCAGAGTTGCTCTTTAGTTGTTGTTATTCCACAGGTTGCTCCCATCTGCCCAGTTACTGGAGTATTTTATAACCCTGGAGCAATTCTGGCTTTTAATTACCTCATTTAAATACCCCCTTTAATTCTGGTGCTGTCTCCTGATGCCAGTGATGCTCGTGGTGCTCACACCACTTCTTTCCCTAGCTGGTGATACCCACCAGGATAAATCCCTGTGGCTAAATGACTTCTGCAAATATTTTTTTAATCATCTCCCCGGACGTTTAATGAGGGCAAGGAGCAATAATTATAATTTGTTGACGTGAACTTTATTGATGTATGGTTAATATATGCATGGTGGGCTTGTCTTCCCCTTATTGCTTTGAGACAAGATGTTATTCTTGAAGGAGAAAAGGGAACCTTACCTCAAGGTTGAGTAGAAAGGTCCTTGTGTTTGCAAAGTCAACGCAGAGACAGGCATCTAAAATGTGAAATAAACCCAATCATCTTGGTTTTAGTGCAGGTGGAGGAGGTTTAAGGTTTGCTGCCACTCCTCCAGGGCTCTGTCTGCTCTTGAGCAGTGCTGGGGGTTTGCTTTGGTGTCTCACAAAGCCACCCGCGATCCCTTCGCGCCGTGTGGACGCTTGGAGTCCACGTGTATCCGGGCAAGAGGAGGCTCCAACCCTAGAGAAAACCAGGAGGGAGGTTCCACTGGTTGGGTGCAGTGTTGGTAAACAGTGTGTAATTAGCAGGCGTTGCATCGGGTGGCTAACGGCACTTTGTCAGCAGTTGCTCAGGAGAACAGATTTGGGAGCAGGTTCTACGTGTGGGGAAGTCTAGAGGCACATCTAAATGAGCTTCCACGGGCATATGGGTTTACAGCAGCTCTCCTGCCTGCTTGAGGCTGCTGCTGCTGCTTCTTGGTGAGAAGCAGAGCCTGTGGTGGAAGGAGGCGTGTTCAGCTTAGGATGAGGTGGACGTTGTCCTCCCTCCTGTCCCTGCGCGTCCTTCTTGTCCCTGTGGACCAGCCAGGATTTGATGGGACGTGCTTGGGTCCTGCCTTCCTTTTCCCAAAGAGGGTTAGCTCTGGTGGGCTACCACGGGCTGGCACAACTGGC
The DNA here is from genome assembly GCA_013401335.1 of Brachypteracias leptosomus. Taxonomy (NCBI): domain Eukaryota; kingdom Metazoa; phylum Chordata; class Aves; order Coraciiformes; family Brachypteraciidae; genus Brachypteracias; species Brachypteracias leptosomus. The sequence continues at coordinate 146,996 of VYZX01000018.1, forward strand.
AGATCCTACCAAGGTGAGGCTTGCTGGGGCTCTGAGCAGCCGGCCCTAGGTAGAGATGTCCCTGCTGGTGTAGGGAGGTTGGACCAGATGAGCTCTAGAGGTCCCTTCCAGCCTCAAACGTTCCGTGATTCTGAGAAATGACCAGTGCCTGCCCAAAGGTTTACCTGGTTCAGCTGCTTCTCCTGCAGTGGCCAGTGGTGGTTGCATGGAGAAAGGTGCTGGACACAGGGACAATATTGGCTAATGCTTTATTTAGTCCCATTTCTGAGCATTTGTCCATCAGAGAGTCATAGGTAGAGGTACAAGAGGTACCATGGATGGTAAAGACTGGATTTCTTGATGAGAACTGACTTAAAGCAGCACAGGTGGAGGAGCTCAGGTCTTTGTGGTCTGCATCACAAGTGAAGGAGCCCAGGTCTTTGTGGTTTCCATCATGGATGGAGGAGCCCAGGTCTTTGTGGCCTCCATCACAGGTGAAGGAGCCCAGGTCTTTGTGTCCTCCACCACAGGCTGCCCCAGGAGCTGGTTCTCTGCTGTGGAGCCCTTCCCTGAGCTGCCTGTGGCTGGGTTTTGGGGGAGCAGGTGGGGCTGGTGGTGTGCGCACACGGTTTGGGAGCGACGTGAGCTAAAATCGTGTGAAGTTGCAAATAGAGGTGTTGACGATGAGGTTGGCAATAGCAGATGCACTTGACAGGAGGTGTGGGTAGCTGCTTAGTGCTCAGGAGGAGAGCATCCAGCCCCCCTGCTCCTCAGGAGCTTTATGGGAGGCTGTGTCTGAAAAGCACCTTCCTCCTCCCAGCTGGGTTGGAGATGCATCCACTGCTCTTGGAGATGCGTGTCCCCGGCAGTGTGGTCCTGAGGCTTTGCCGCTTCCCCCTAAAGCCAAACTCAACAAGTCTTCTCCTGTAACCACTCAGTGCAGTGCCAGAGACACCATCCTGCTCGTTGGCCACCTCTCGGGGTGCTGCTGGGAGCCTCCCAACCATCTGTGCCCTCCTCACACGCCGCTCCAGTGCTCCATATGCCACCTGACAGGCTTCCCGTGGCACTTTTTTGTGCCACCTTGGGAGAACTCCCACTTCTTCTGACAGAACCTGGCGTGTGGGAACGTTCTGCCCTTCAGAAGGTTTCACAGAGGCTTCGTGAGCAGAGCTTTCCAGAAAGAGGGAGGGTTTCAGAGCTACAGCAGACAGTCTGCCACCATCGGGAGCCAACAAGATGTTCCAGTCTTCTTGCCCCCTTAGGTCTTCTGGCAGCTTTTTTCTGTGCCATATTTCTGCCCTTGCTGTCTCTAGGTAGTGACAGAAGGCAGAAGGTCTCTCAGAGGAGTCTCCGTGGTCTCTAACATGGGGAGTGGATGAGGTTCTCACTGTTGTGACTCTAGGGAGCACCTCTCCACGGGTACCATCAAAGTGGCCCCTTCCCTCTGAATCTCTGGGTGACCCCCCCATAGCAGCCGCCTCTGGGACGTTTTATCCAGAGAAAATGAAATTTAACTTAAATTTTGGAATCTGGGGTGGACAGCCCCTGCGTTGACCTCCCCTGGTGCCCCCCAGGGCTCCCTCCCAGCACCACCAGCCCAAGTTTGGGTTTGTTTTTAACCCAGGAGCATCTCAGCAATGGAGCAGCATGAGGAAAACACCCACTCCAGCAACCTGCTAGAGATGGTGGCTTGTTTTCCCCTTTATTTTTCATCCTGCCGTTGGCTCTATGGCTGAGGAAAACCTTGCAAAATACACTTGGGTTGGGAGCTTTTTACATAAGTCACCTCCTGAAAAATAACTCGCCCCTGGCCTCCCAGGCTCCTTTTCTGAGCCGAGCTGTTTACCCAGCTCTGTCACGTTGTGAGAAGATCTGGGATATATTAAGAGTCTGGGTGTGCAGCAGGGTGGGTTTGCTTTGCAGGGGGAAAAAATCCAAGATATCTGAGGAATTTGCAATTAGGTGGCAGATTTTGGGCTGCCTCACAGTAAGAAATGGGATTTAAAGCCACAAGTGTTCCTGCAGAGGGTGAGGGGGTGAAACCCGTGCCCCTTTCCTGAGGTGGGTGCCGTGATGCTGAAGATGCTGAAATGTTTTCTCCCTGATGCCAACTGCATGTAGGGTGTGATGGTATTTCTAGAATGCAGGTGAGAGACTTTTAAAGGGTTTTTTCTTGAAGGTTGAGATGAAAAATCCTGTTGCCTCCATCTGGTGTAGGAGCAGATGTCAAGAATTGCTGTTGTGAGGGAATTCGCAGGGGTTTATCTGTGATTTTCCATGTGTAACTGCGTGTGCTTATGGCCAGGGCTTGTCCACAGAAGCATTTAGACCTCTGGGATCACCCGGTCCAACATCCAGCCCACGAGGTGGGCAGGTGGGAAAAGCTCTTGTGCTGCTGTGCCCAGCATCACTAGCTGGAGGCACAATTAGAGCCACAAAACAAGCTTGATTAGCACCATTGAGGTAATTGTTGGGGCTCAATCACTGCAGAGAGGCTTTAAAATGCCACCTAGCACTGACTGACTCCAGCAGGACCCACGTGGGGTTTAACCAGCAGTGCTGGGGTGATTTTAAGAGCTACACTGGTACATAATTAAAGAATTAGGGAGTGCTCCAATTAGAGAACACTGAGGTGCTTCTGGCCATCCATTAAACCCAGGGAGGCTTCTACAGGTATGGAAGGAGACACTTAAATCCTTTAGCCTAAACTAGCAGCACTTCCTAATGTTCTGGGGAAGCTTAGTGCCTGAGGAGCCTTCCAAAGCCTGGAGAATTTCATATATACACCAATAAACAACTTTCCTAGAATAAATAGAGCGGCAGGTTAAAAAAAATTAAAAATATCTTTTTTTTTCCCAAAAAAAAAAAAGTCCTGGCAGCAAATGTGTTGTGGTTGTATTTGTAGAAACCCTGAGAAGCTTTGCAGTGATTGAAACCCATCTCTCTGTTGTGGATTGCTGGGTGTTGGTGTGTCAGAAACATGGATTTGCTGTCAGGGGAGCAGCATCTTGAGGAATCCAGGCTCAGAAAGACAAGATCCAGGCTAAGCTGGGTCGATGGGGAGAAACCAAGAAGGAGACTGCTTGGGTTTAGCATTTGTTGTGGTTTTTTATTGGAAGCAAGTTGGCTTGTGGGTTGTTTGGGGGTTTGCTTGGGGTTTTTTTCATAAACAACACATGTACCTGTATTCATTCTGCAAAGTTGAGGGTCCTCTGTGTCTGATTCATAAGTTTGCTTCGTAAGGATCACAGCAAATGATCAAATCATGAGATGATGGCTGAAATCTTCTCCTCTGAGCTGGTCTCTGGTGCCTGTCCCTTAAAAATCCTGTGCTGATTTTTCCCCTGTTGGATCAGCACTTGGCTTTCTCTGCACTAGCTTTTTAATGGAGAAAACCCAAATACTGAGCTGGATTAGCAGAATGTTGCCCCTCCCCGCCCCAAAACCCACTCTGGAAGGGAGATGAGTGGTTGACATTCCAAAAGGCTCATTAACCATCCAGTTGCTGGGGATTAGATTCCTAAAGCCATCCTGATGGCTGCGTGCAGCTTCCAGCAGGTTTGTTGGGAGCTGGCATTGAATCCGTTTGAATTACAGTGATTAATACATTAAATGTTTATTAGCAGGGCTCTGTAGCTATAGGGACTGCCAGCTCTGCATTTTGGGTTTCACTGATGGGTTCAGGCTCATCCCAGATGTTGTTGCCTCTGTGTTGCACATCTGGAGTCTGCGCTCTCTAAAGTGGGAAGCAATAATAGCTCTGGCTGGCAGGAGCTGGAAGACAAGGAGATTAGCTGGGAAAGAACATGCAGAGATGGGAAATTGGTTAATTATAACAGCAGAGAAGTCAGATGAAGTTTTGGGGGGAGAAAATGAAAAGCTGAGGGAGTGCTCTGAAAACGTTGAATAATGTGAGAATCTTCTCCCGGACCAAAAGTGATGCAAACACCCTCTGGAATGGGGTGGCAGGTTGGATTAATCGATTAATTAAGCACCTGAGATCCTTCGAGAGGTCCTGAGTCAGGAGGGTGCTGTCTGCAAAACCCCTCCCAGCACAGGGTCCCAATCGCCCAGAAGGATCCAAACTGGTTTAACTGGGCTGTGTAAATGGTGCAGGAGCTGAGGGAGGGCTGGTGTGTGTTGTGTAACAGTTCATTGCCTCCCTGCCGCTGATGCCTGGGTGACATAATTGATTTAGCAGTTACACCATTAAAAGTAAATTAATAAATCTTTAATTAGGAGCAATGCGTTTCTTAAACTAACATCTCGAACTGGGCCTGTATCAATTGACATAATTCATTAACCACCATGAGAATCATTATTAGTTATGCTCAACCTACCTGAGCCTGGGAGGCAGGAGATTTCTCAGCATAAATAAATCACCCGAAGGCTATTTATAGCCAGGTAATTAAAGAACAAATTACTGGAGTGGCTCAGGCTGCCTGTTTAGCACGATGTAGCCCCACCACTAGTCAGGGATCTCCCCACCAGAGATTGTCCCCTGCTCTCCATCACCTTCTGAGCAGTGACAAGCCCAGCGCTGGGGGTGAGAGCAGTATTCTGGGGGTGGGTTCAGCAGCAGCCTTGATGCTCCTCCAGAGCATCCCCCAGGGACGCCGCGGCAGTCTTATTGCTGCTCTGGTGCAGGCAAAGGTGTGAATCAAGAGGGTACCCAAAGTGGGGGCTCCTTTTGGGGCAAAGAGCTTGAAATTGGGCTGAGAGGAGGTGTTAAAATATCATGTGCGTGGGGAAGAGCAGCCAGGTAATTGAGACACACCTGGGCAGAGACCTGTCCCTCCAGCAGCTGCTCCAAGGACTGATGCACAGTGTGTACTATTAATCCCAGAATCACACATATTTATTATAAATCACAGAATCCGAGAATCACACATATTATAAATCCCAGAATCACACATATTATAAATCCCAGAATCAGGGAATCACACATATTATAAATCTCAGAATCCCAGAATCACACGTATTATAAATCCCAGAATCACACACATTTTAAATCCCAGAATCACACAATCTGATCTGTCTCCTGCTTCAGAGCAATGGAAAGTAACTGAGAAAATAGAAATAAGGAGGCAGAGAACAGTCAGGGGTGAAAATAAGTCTCCGGATGAAGAACTTTTCACCCAAGCAATAATAATTCTTGTTTTGCTGCGATTCCAGTTGTTTTAACAGAAGCCCCCCCAGGTCTGGGCTGTTCCTAGGTACTCATTTTTGTGGTGTTGGAAGCAGGTCTGTGCATGGCTGTGACCTGGAGGTTTACAGGCTATCTAATATTTATATCCCATAAATAAATAAAAGAAGCTGCTTGCAGATCATTCCCAGGCCCTTCATGTCAAATGCTTCCCTTCCAGCCAGCCAGGGCTTTGCCAACGCTGAGCTTAGAGCCTAAAAAGAGTTAAAAACCTATTTATTGGTTTCTTCCCACTGCTTCCAAGCATCACTTAAAGTGAAACCGAGGGCCAGGAGTTAGGGTGACCTCTGCAGTGCCTTTTTGTTTGTGGGATGGAGATGTGATGGTGTGAGAGCACTGTTAATAACGGGGGGGAAAAATTATTAATAACTTCCTCGGGAGGCACCAGGCAGAGTGTAAATTGCTTTTTCTGCTGGGTATCAAAGTTTGATGCAAGGCACCAGGTCATGGAAATTGTCAGTCTTGTTAAAATTCGGGTGACCTAAAAATGCTGCTGCCCCTTCACCTCTGGGTGTTTCTGTGGGCTCAGCTGAAAAATGTGATTCCTGTGGATTTAATCAGGGTTTGTAATGACTTTTGGTGCAAGTGCAGCCTCCTGGTCTCCCCTCGTTTGCCTGTAGGATGTGGAGGGAGCAGGGGGTTGGTGTGTTGGTCTAAGAGGTTGCTAAAGATGGAAAAGGCACGAAAAGGGGGCTTGGGGGGGGGCGAAGAGCAGCACCCACTCCCTAGTTAATAGAATTTTCAGGTTTATGGCTTTTTAAATAGGTTTTTTAAAAAACATTTCAAGAGTTGCAGCACCAGGACAAATTTTCAGACCGTGGTTGTGTGGACCAGAGATGTTCCTTGGTCCAGGAGGCAGCTGTGTCATTGTTGGCTAGAGCATCACCATGCCAGGGGCTGGAAAGTCCCCCAGAGAGAAGACAGGGAATCCTCCCCAGCTCTTGGCTGCCCCCCACCTCACAGATGTCAAGTAGCCACCACTGAGAACATCTTTCAAACCCAACTTCCAGCTCTGACAGGAGGACTGAGAAAGCCCAAGGCAAGGAGTCCTTTTCTCTCTGTTTTAATCCCTGCTGCTGAGCTGGAGCTTTCCACCGTGGAGCCTCCTTTGGTGTCCGCTGCCACTCACCGAGCCCCAAGGGGAAGCTCATGGGGTGGCTGCATCCAGATGGACCTGCCAAGCAACCCTGGCTGCTCCACGGGGAGCCACCTTCTGCAGAGTGACAAGATGAAGAGGGAGAGCAGCGTGAGTCCCTCCCAGGAGGTGGAGGTGCAAGTCCTCTCCTCTGGAGAGGTTGTCCTTGAAGGGGAAGGGCAGGTGAAGCTGTTCCAGGAGGCAGATGTTGAGGTCGCGGTGGCAGCTGAAGGGCTGCTCGTTTTGAGGTCAGCTCTAACTGCTGGCACAGCCCAAAGGTGCTCGTAGCTGTCACTTGTGTCTTCTGGAAATCTGTTCTGCTGGAATAATTTGGAGAAATTCCTCGTTCTAGCAAAGTCCAGGAATAACAGATGGCTCCTGTGTCAGGCATCAGCAGATCCTAAAGCGGTGGCCATGACCCCTGTCCGAGTCCTGCTGAGAAATCCCCCGGGATTAGGCTGCCCAAGAGTTTGGTGGTTTCTGTAGCAAGACCAAAAGTTTAAGTTCCACTTGCTTGTCACGTGTTGCGTGAAAATGATGGAGATTTAACGTGGTCGCTGGGGTTCTTCTTCATTGTGTGTTGCTGGGGTTCTTCATTGTGTGTTGCTGGGGTTCTTCATTGTGTGTTGCTGGGGTTCTTCTTCATTGTGTGTTGCTGGGGTTCTTCACTGTGTGTTGCTGGGGTTCTTCTTCACTGTGTGTTGCTGGGGTTCTTCATTGTGTGTTGGAGAGCATTCAAGCTGAGAAGTTGTAGCTTTCAAAGGGATCATTGAATGTTGTTGTTGTATGAAAATGATGGAGATTTAACGTGGCTGCTGAGGTTCTTCATTGTGTGTTGGAGAACATTCAGGCTGGGAAGTTCTACAGGCTGAGAAGTTCTAGCTTTCAAAGGGACCATTGGAGTGGTTTGATTATTGGGTCTGCTGATGCACTATCTCATGAGATGACCACTCTTCTGCAAGGGGATTGATTTCCACTTAGAAGGGATCTCAGGGACACCCCATCAAACTTGCTGGTCATCTGGCACAGGGGATGTTTCACGTTGTAGCTGTAATGGGGATTTCTCACACTTGGAGTGTGAGAGTCTTGAAGTCTCCGCTGTCCTGTCCCACTTCTCCTGTTCTTACTGAGCTTTGCAGAGCTGTTACCAGCTAGTCCAAGCCCAGGGACTAAGGACTGACTTAGTGAGGCTGCTCTGCTTTGGTGGTGCTGTCATGTGGGCACAGCTGCGTGAGGAGGCACCAGTGGTGGCCCTGGTTGGCATCTGCTCCGTGCCTGGTAGCATCTGCTGGGTGGTGAGCTGAAGGACCTCAGCTGCTCGAGCTGTCAGTCTGACACCTCTCATGAGCGCTCAAATAAATCTGTGCTACCAGGAGCTGCTTTTTTTTCCCCTCCCAGCTTTGATTTGCTTGACTCGTGGTGTCCTTGCCCATAACTACGAGCGAGGCTGATGCTTCGTCAACTCTGAGGAGTGAAACAAGTGCCTGTCGTTTTATTTTATTTTTTTTTTTAGCACAGCAGATGTTCCTGATCAGGAATCAGACACAAGATCTTGTCACTCTTCCTCTGAGCTATTTAATTCCTCTGTCCCGTGGCACACCAGCCACCTCCTGCCTCGTGACTGATGTGCCCAAGGATCAGTTCCTTTAATCTCACAGAATTATTGGGGTTTTTTTTTTTTTTGACTGTGCCAGAGCAAAGAGAGTGGGAAGAAGGAAATTGCTTCATTGGTAACGATGTGACTGATAATACATCGTAATGAAAAGTGGCAAAGGTCCACCTGAGAGATGGGAAGCCCAAGTGCTGGGCTTTGAGAGAACTTTGTGAGCACTTTTTGGAAGTTTAGAGCTGGTGGTGTTTCCTTAGCAGTGGTAAGGCTCAGAGGTAGGGACGAGCAGCCTGTAACCCATCAGGTTCTTGCAATGCGACTCGACAAGGTGGAAAAATGGGTATATTTTTAGCAGTTGTTTGCTGTGGATCTGGTTCTCCACTCCCTAATCACGCAGGTTGTCCAGAGTGAGTAATTACTGGGGATTTTAGTTGCTCTTCCACTTGATAAACCTGTATCTCTGTGCTGCAGTTCTGTGGTGATGGATGGGTGCTGCTGGGGAGGTGCCTTCCATGGCCGCTCCACGGTTGATTTCCCAGGTACCAGCCCAGCACAGGACAGTCACCGTGTCCACACACAGCTCCTGACTCTGCCCAGGGTGGGACAGGCATCGCTCACCCCACAAAGGATGCACGCTCTGCCCCAGGGATCTACCAAAGATCCACTGGAAGGGAGAGGTGAGGGGAGGTGGCCTCGCCTTGTGCCCATGGCCAACTGCTGCTGCCCATGCGGGTTGGAGTGCCCATGGGCACAGCTGATCAAACTGTATTTGAGGAGCCCGGTGCAGCCCACCCCTGGTAGACAGAGGAGCCTTGTGGTGCTCAGGGTCACTCAGGAGACCTCTCCTCCTCTTGGCAGGTGGACAGGACAGAAGTGATCCGGACCTGCATCAACCCCATCTTCTCCAAGCTCTTCACGGTGGATTTCTACTTCGAAGAGGTGCAGCGGCTGCGGTTCGAGGTCCACGACATCAGCAGCAACCACAACGGGCTGAAGGAAGCGGATTTCCTCGGGGGCATGGAGTGCACTCTGGGCCAGGTAGGGGTCGCTGGTGTTTCCCCCCCCACATCACCCTTTTTTTGGTGTATGGACGTGAAACAGCTCGCTCGGTTACGTGGCTGATGGGTGAGACCTGCCGCTCCTGGCAGGATTCTTGATGGGTGCTCTGAAGGGGATCATCGAGAGCTTCTGCTGCTGCTTTGATTTATGCAGCATCGTTGCTTCCAGTCTAGGAGACTGAGCACCTCTGGTTGGCTTTGGGCAGTGAGAGCCCGGGCCCATCACACCTCTCTTGAGAAACAGGCTGGTTTGGGAGAAGGTTGTTGTTCCTCACACTCTGCGGGACTTAGAGCGAGCTGCAAGCCCAAGGAACACTCACAAACACACTTTATCCACACATGGTGATGTGGGTTGGATTCCTTCCCCTGGCTCTCCAGAAGTTGGGTGTCCAGCCTAAGTTACTCCTCTGGTCCCCACCTTTAGTTCAGTGGAGAGGAACAGTTCCAGCAGTGGGTTCATCACTGCTGGACGCACATCACAGATTAGGATAAATTGCCTGCAGGAGATAGCTGCCCTTCCCCAGCAGCTATCAAGGGAGTCTGGACAGCTGCCTTAGAGTAGATACCAAACTTTTTAGGTGGCTAAATTGAAGGGTGATGAGTCCTCCCCACAGGATCGATATCTAGGGGCCATCAGAGCCAGGTCTGCAGGGAATTAATTCCTCTATTGCTGCCTGGTGGCACGTACAGTCTCCTGGGCATCACGGGTCATTTCTGACTGGCAGACTTTACGTTCCACAGGGTCTCATAACACAGACCTCAGCTCTGGCCATAAGGGCAGCACCAAGGATGGTCTGAGCTGCGTGTAAATTCAGTCTCCACCCTGGTGTGAGGAGCTCAGGCTTTTGTTGAGATCATCCCTGGTGGCGCTTCCACCTCAAGGTGGCAGCTTGGCATGGAAGGTGCTGCAAAGCTTTTGTTCTGCCTGTTTTCCCACCTTCTTTGTTAGTCCCTCGGCCCCACCACACACCAATCTCTTTTAGATCCCCCAGGCGTTGGGTCAAAGATGCTGAAAGAGGAAAAGGGAGACAATTAATATGGCCTGGAGGGATTGACTAGATGGAAAGCTCAAGATGAGGATGCTGCTATTTAGTATATTTACAGTGCACAATAAGCTCTGGGGGTTTTGACAGACTTCTTGTGGCCTTACTGAAAATCTCTGGGGGTTTTGACAGGCTTCTCGTGGCCTTACTGAAAATAAACTCTCCCATAACATCAAGGAGGATGGGAAACAAAGGAAGTTATTGTAACGTTCTTCTCCCTTTACTGGCTTGAAAATGAAGGGAGGAAAAAAAATGTCTTTGCTGCTGCCTGTAGAATAAAGTCTTTATAAGGGTTTGATCTCTATAAATAGCACACAGCCGGCTTGCTTGTGCTGTGATTTTAATGGTAACCAAGAAAAAATAACAACAGTGTGAGATCTGTTCTCAGAGGCTGCTGAGGTAGGAAGGGACCTCTGGGGATGATCTGGTCCGACCCAAACACCCCAAACCCGAGTTTACGTGTTAGTTCCTTCATGTGTTCTGAGCCTCCCTAAAGCTCTCTGCTCAGGTTTACACTCCATAAACTCTATAAAGCACTGGAATTGCATCACCGAGCACAGCCAGAGCTCAAAGCTCCTACAGCCAAAGCCAATTTCTTCACCACGGGGGAATTAGTGTCAGGGGGGTGGCTTAGGAACACTTCTTCTCCTCTGGAGTTCCACCCAGAGGACTCAGCCTTATCCTGAAGGATTCACCAGAGTTATTTCAATGAATAGTCATTTTCTGGGGAGAACTGAACAAAGTCATTCTTGATCACTGCTCAACTGCAGCATTAAGTTAGAGGAACCGGTAAAGTTGTTATTCCTGGGAGCCCCCCCAGCTCTGCAGCCTTTGTGGCTTTTCTTTCACTACTTTTCCACCTCCAAATCAGTGTTTCCATCCCTTGCTTGGCTCCTTTTAAAGCACAGAAGGGTTAAAATATTGTTAGGATCCACAACCCCCTTACTAGTAGCACAAGGACCCTGCCGAGTGCAGATCTTTGCCTGCCAAGAAGCTCCCAAGTGTTATTTAGAGGTTTAATATTTCCCGTGCAGGCATTTGCGTGCAAATTGCATCGAGGCTCTTCCCCCTCGGTAATGAGCGTTATTGTTTCTGGTGAGCTTTTAATGCCACCTGCCATTATCAGATCATGCACTTGGAGATGAGTGGGAGCTCGGTGTCAGCAGGTGCCCTGGCTCTCCAACTGGAGAGGGGCTAAAAGAGCCCTGGTTGCACCTGGATTAATTAAACTGCAGTTATCTGGATGAGAACATTCGTTTAACGGGCTGTTGACTCCATGACGAAAGACCCAGGACCAGTTTTTTCCAGGTGTCTGAGTTTCTCCATCTCATTAGGTGTCTTCGGGCCTCCTTGGGTACCCAAAACACCTTTAAATACCCGGCCTTTGACCTCCCCCAAATGAAGCTGCTGGGTTCATTAGTGGGAGGGGTGATGTGCTGTATTAGACAGGGACGTCACGTCCTAGCAGGGAGCAGGAGCACATCATCAGCTCGGGGCTGTCCACGGCTCACCCGCCCAGTTAGACACCCCAGGCATCCCTGGGCAGCTCTTGGTTTGCAGCAGCACCCCAGTAAGATGCTCCGTCCTAGGGGAATCTCGCCAGCCAGAGCTGATGGAGCCTCTCGTTCTGCTTTGGCTTTTATCTGGTTCTGTACAAATGACTGCAGCAGCCTTTAGAGAAGTAATTTAGAATTTGGTCGGGTGTTCTAATGAGCTGTTGTTATTGTTATGACTGGCTCTGAACGGGCTGCCACGCTACATCCTAATTAAATTCAAAGCCCTTTTCTGCTATTGATAAGCTGTTTCCCGTAACAACATTATTTGCTGAGGGGGGAAAAAGATATCCCTGTTTTAATTGGCTATTTTTAGGCACGGGGCTTTATCAAAGACAAGGGGAGGGGTAATTCAGCTGTAAGTAGGGTGTGAGCTGATCAGCGCTGTGGGGAACAAAAGAAACCTTGGAGAAAGGTGAGTATGGTACAGAAAATACCATGTGTACAGAGAGGAGGGTTATAGCAATAAAACTGGCTCTGCCAAGAGATTCTGTGAGCACTTGGAGTGAGGATTCCTCCATTATGGACACGAATACCTGAGTTTGTTCTTCTGCAGGGAGTTCTGGGTGTCTGTGGAGGGGGGAGCTCCTTCCCCAACCCTTTTTTCCATGAGGTCAGAGCATCTGTGGCATCTCCCCACTTTCTCTTGACATTGAGAGGCAGCTTTGACTCCCTTTGACTCCTGGAGGTTATTTGGTGGGCTCAGAAGTGGCGTGAGGATAGACGGAGAGATGGACACGAGCACATCAGAGCTGCACACACCTTGCTGTGCCAAACACCAGCCCAAGGATGGATGTCTGAGGAGGGAGAGGCTGATTTATGGGATTCCCCTGCTCCTGCCAATGCTAAATCACTGGGGTTAAAAAGCCACAGAGAAATTTTCTCGTTAGTTTGATTTGTCAGCGTTGTGATTTCCGTGTGATGTTATCGGCCCAGGAAGGGCCACGCAGAGAAATGTATTTTAAAAGGCTTTTAAAGAAGTGGGTAAAATAGGTCATTATATTTCAGGGTGCTGATTAGTCACGGCTGGGAGAGCAAAGCCCTGAGCAGCCACAGCTGGGGTCGGTGCCTCTGAGCCTTCATCCAGGGCTGCAGCTCTTCACGCCTCCAAAACATGAAAGAAAACACAAAGAACCTTTTATAGGTTTTACACTGGAAATAGGGTGTGAATCCGGGTTTAATTACAGCCATAGAGCAGCTGTTCAGATCTGTCCTTGACCTGCCTGGGCTTGTACGTGAGAAGGGGAATCCAGATCCTCTCCAAGGGAACCTCCCGCCCCATGGTAAGCGTGTTGTGGAGTGTGATGGGGTTCACCAGGGCTGAGCTGGATCTGCCACCTGGGCTCTAGGAAACAGACATTTCCTTTCTGCACTGAAGTTCTGGGCAAAAAACACCTTCTTTTCTTGCAAGTTTTTGAAGCGGGAGCCAAGGCAAAGGCTGCTGGCAAATGAAGACCTGCAGTTAATGACCTTCTTGTAGAGCCCTCCTGCCAGGTCGGGTATCTCTGGAGCTCTGACCTCAGACAGATGCTCCCCAGCCCCTCCAGTTACCCCAGTTTGGGACTTTCTGGCCCTCCCCCAGGGCAGCAAATGCTTTTTGTGATGATGCTCAGCAGGAGATTCACGCTGGCGCGTCATAAATGTGATGTCTAATTGATGGCAGGTTCTTCAGAAGCAGCCCTTTAACCAAAGACACTGGTTTGTGCAGTGCACGGAGAAAAAGGGCAGTTTAGTGCTGAGGAAAAGGGATTCCTTAGCAGGAATTAGAGGATTTTAACAATCATTGCAGTGGCAGCCTGGGGATCCTCAACGGCTAATTACAGTTTGAGGCAGGGATGCTGGCACGTTGTTACCAGATGGGAGGCTCGTTTTAGTGGCCACTTAATTAACAACTGCTAAAGCAATTGCTCCCAAATACACGTGTTTACATTTGCAGAGTGCTCCCTGTGTCACACTGATGCTTGGAGAGGGAGTCCCATTAATGCCACCTCCAGAGGGGGACGTCAGGATGAATGATCTTACAGAACCATAGAATGTTTGAGGCTGGAAGGGGCCTCCAGAGCTCATCTGGGCCAACCTCCCTACCCCAGCAGGGACATCTCTACCTAGGGCAGGCTGCTCAGAGCCCCAGCAAGCCTGAGTCTTCTCTGGAAGCCCCTGAGCTCAGCACCCCCAGGAGAGTTTCGGGTCTTCTACTCAGTTTGCACATCCCAGGGAAGGGGTCTTAGGGATAAATGGGCTCTGCTCCCCAGCTGCCATCATCTGGTGTCTGGGTGGTTGGTTGTTGGGGAAATAGAGTGATTAATGATGTGGGGAACAGCGTCTTTTGTCAGCATCCCTCTGATAACATCCATCTGAAGCACATTTATCAATTAATTGGTCAAATTCCTTTGCAATGCTGAGTTCAAGGGGAGGTGAGCAAAGGAGACACCTTTGGAACTGAAGCTGTGGGGTTTCTTGCTTGCTTCTGTCCTGAGTTTAGGGCTGACAATACTCAGAAAATAAAATAAATGCCTTCTTTTGGAAAGGGGCTTCATTTTCCTATAGGAATAAATGGGGTTTGGAGGCATCTCTGATGGGTTTGATGGTGTCCTTCCACTGCGTCCCACCTCCAGGCTTCCTGGGGAACCTTTCTTCTCACTCATGGTCTTGTGGTGCCGACTCTGATGGTGGATTAAGACACCACCTTGATACAAGACAAAAAAAAAAGGCACCATAAAAAAGCAAGCCCCACAATCCACGTATTTACTCCAGCTTCTATTTTTCCCCCCCTTTGTTTGTATTTTGGTGCAGATTGTGTCTCAGAGGAAGCTCTCCAAGTCCCTACTCAAACACGGGAACACAGCGGGGAAGTCGTCGATAACAGTAAGTCCTTAATGCACTCTGATTTTCCTGCTATTTAGAGCTGTCTGATGTGACTAATTCCCCCTAAAAGCATCCTGCGAAGTCGCCAGGAGAACCCTTGATGGAGAAACGTGTCTCAGTTGTTTCTTTCACAGATTACTTGTGCTGTTTCTTGTTGTGAGGAAACAGCAACAAATAATGTGACATTTGTAGGAAAACCACAATATTTACTGTTAGTAAGGTGCTCGGGTGGCAGCACAGAAGTTGTGCTGCTCGGTTGCTTTCAGCTGAGGGTCTAAACCCTTCAGGAATGGATTTTTGACCCACTTTGACCCATGAAGGAGCCACTTTCGCGGCCCTTCCAGGTTCTACCGACTCAGAAACGCACACACACAGCGTCTCCAAATGGGGGGGTTGATGGGATTGGGTGTTTTAGCTGTGTTTTAATGCAATTACAGGCTGGGTACTCACAGCCCCATGTGTGCATCACTGTATTGCCTCCTTCATCTTCCTCCTGGCTGCCTCGTTTGGGAGATGGAGCTCGCCTGAGCTGAACCCAGCAAGCTCCTGACATTTGCAGCTGAGACAAAGGCTGTAATAAAATATTCTGCTTGGGGCGTCTCTGCTCTGCTGCCTCCTGGGGTTCAGAAGGATGGTTGTTTTTTTTCCTTGATGTGCAATTAGCCAGATGAGTTTCTTTTGGCTTGATTGTTTGGATTTTCCTGCTGCCTTCGGCCACAGAAAAGACGTCAGACTGTGGGAAATGCTTTCTGAGGGCCATGGGGAGTTTCTTTCTTGGATGTCTTCGTTGGTGCTTGGCTTAAAAGCTTAAAGTAAACTCATTTTGGGGTTGGAAAGGGATCCCCTGCTCATCTGGCTGCAGAGAACCAGGAGGGAGTTTCCCTCCCGGAATATTTGGTGTGGTTTGCCTGCTGGGGTTATCTGGGTGTGCTTCGTGGTGTCCACCCCCGTGGTGTCCCGGAGGACCCACCCACTCTATGGGGGACACAAATGGACACAAGCACTCCAGTTCAAAGAGTGTTCTGACAAAAATGAATGCTCTGTGATATACAGGAGATGAGAGAAAAGGAGTTAATAGTCCCTGCTGGCCTCACCCTGGGTGACGACCATGAAGTATGGACCTTAGTGACTTGCTTTGGCTTCTGGCCAGTGGTAATAAAGAGCAAGTTGGCTTCATTCAAACGGAAGAAAACTGACAAACTCAGACCAAAATGACTGTGCGAGGAGCTTACTGTCTCCACAGAAGGTGTCAGGATGGATTATTTGTCATTATTTCTGGACGTGGGGCCATGCCAGGTGCCTGTCAAGTCTGGAAGCTGCAAACACTGGCTTCCTAACCTGCTCAGCAGCCTGAATTAGGAGTTTTTCATAGGATTTGGAAAGTTCCTGTCTTTGCTCAAATGTTATCAGCCCTTTGACCGTGTAATGTCTCACCAACACAATTTTATTACACGGCTGTGGGATGAAACCAGAGCGTTGTTCAGCTTCTCCAGCTGGAAGCCCATCAGTGAGGGTCCATCATACTCAGTTAAACATATTTGTGAAGCTTGGTGTGCAAATCTTGGAGCACTGCTGGTCATGCACAGCTTAAGGCCTTCTAAACCATCAGACTCTGGAAGAGAAGCGTTGTCAGGCTCCTGTCAAACAGAATAGTTCTCCATTTACCCTGCTAAATGATACTGATAAATATATTTAAGCCTCAAACCCGGCTCATACAACTCTTGTAGAGCTTTTTGGATGCTGTGAGAGTGGGATTCTGTGTTGTCCTCTCTGAGGAAAAGCACTTGGCCAGAGGAGGGGGCTCCTGGTGGGCGTTGATGCCTGTCCATCAACGGGTGATTGACGAGGCATAGCCCAAGTGACTCAGGTTTGGAGGTTTACTGAGGTCAGCCAAGCAAGAGTCAGCCCTTCACAGCACTGCTCTGATTGGAGAGGACCTTTAAGATCAAAGATCAAGTGTGAGAACTTGTACCACGCTCAAGTTTCCTAAGGGGGTCTCCAGGAGGGAGATGATGGGAGATGATGGGAGATTGGAAATGATGGGAGATGATGGGAGATGATGGGAGATGATGGGAGATGATGGGAGATGATGGGAGATGGGGGATGGCTCCTTCCTCCCCCCGTTGTCCCCACCCCAGGCTCAGCTGCCTCTCCCCCTTAGGTGATAGCTGAGGAGCTGTCTGGCAATGACGACTACGTGGAGCTCTCGTTCAGTGCACGGAAGCTGGATGACAAGGTAAGATGCTCCACCAAAGGTGGAGCAAGAAAAGATGCTCTGACCAAGGTAAGATGCTCCATCCTCACCTCTCCGAAGAGTTCCTGCAGGTAGAATCTGGTCAGATTTCCCCCCCCCCAGGTAGTTTTTGCCCCCTATTACTAAACACCTCCGAGGTTTCAGATGGATGCTCACAACGAGGCTTTGCAGAGTAATTAAAAACCCCACAAACTCAAGAGAATCTAATTAGACACGAGCCACGTTAATTACGCTATGACCAGGACAATTTGATTATTTAAAATGCCACCGATCAGGAGTGCTTAGAGGAGTGAGCTGCCTATAAGTATTGGGAGATGCTGTAGTTGGAGTGTCTTAAAATAAAGGTAGAAAACTTCGTAGCAGCCCAGTCATGATATTCCCCTGGTCAACAAGGTGCAGCTTGAGTGTGAGAAAAACTCTTTAAAGCTTTTTCCAGCTTTAATAAGAACACTCTCGCTGAGTCAAACACTAATCTTCATTATAAGCAGGACCTCTTCCTGAAAATATCCATTGTTGTTTGCCTATGTATATAAAATAAGCAAATAATAATAATAATAATAATAATAATAATAATAATAATAATAAAATAATGATGATAATAATAATAAAATAATTATAATAATAATATGCATTATATATTCATATAGTGCATCTTCAGTATTGGTGGTTTTTTTGTTTGTCCCTTCCTTCTGAAAGGAATTGGGTTTTCTTTTTTAACAGGGAAGGGGTGATGTGAGCCATGATCCAGCATTAAAAGCTTCCCCTTTAGGTGGTATTGCCAGCACTATATAATAAAGGAACTTAATTTAGATGTAAGAAGGCTGAGGGTTGGATGCAAGTCCCGGGGCAGATGCTCTGCAGTGCAGGGGGTGGGTGAACCTCAATGCCTGCCACAGATTTGCTTGTACTTGGAGGTACCAAGTAATTTTCTGCATTCTCCTGCTCCATCACCTTACCCTAGGCCATGCTGTCACACCCTGAAGAGGACCTGCTTCTCCAGCCTCCTCTATCCATCTCACCGGTGCCTGGGTTAGGTGGGAGCAGCGCAATGTCCTGGACAACTAACTCCAGTTTGGAGAGGGTGGGCAAAGGGTGGGAAATTCAGCCCCGCTGCAGAATGTGCTTCCAATGCCTGGGGTGGGAAAAGTGGTGCCAAAGGACCAGGCAGGTACAGAGAGGGAAAGGAACAAGGCAGGTGGGTGAAGGAGCCTAAAGCTCAGCAAGCAGGGCTGGCTGTAAGCAGGGAAAAGGCTGTAAAATGACATTTTACAGACTGGGAGCAGTGGAAATCCTGGTGGAGCGAGGGCAAGGATGAAATATTGCAGCACGAGGTCTCCCCAAAGCCAGGCTGCCCCTCCTGCTTCTTCAGCAGGCAGGGAAGCACCAGGGCACCGTGCCTGGAAAGCTCAGAGAGAAAGGAGCCTCCAGAGTAACCTGTCCTATATTTTATTGCAGGATTTTTTCAGCAAATCCGACCCTTTCCTGGAGATTTTCCGGATGAACGATGATGCCACCCAGCAGCTTGTTCACAGGACTGAGGTAAGGAACAGGGGTGGGCTGTCAGGAGGGGCAGTTCCTGCTTCCCACGGCACAAAGGGTGTTCCAGGCACCCACATCTCTAAACCCTTCTGTCTCTTCCCTAATTATTGACTAATCGGTATCAGGCCGTGACTTATGAGCATAATGCAAGATGGCACTGAAGCCAAAAGCCCAGATTGAACTAACCCAGCAGATTCCTCTGTCTGGAGACCAGGAGCTGCACATATTTAGCCCAGACAGCACCATCTTTGCCCACTGAAAATCTGGCACTGTCTCTGTGGCATCTCCTCCACCTCCTCCCAGGCTGCTGGAGCTGAAGAGGTTTATTTTCTGGGTGCTTCCCGGTTGTTTCCTATGTCCCAGTGTCTTTCCTGCTTCCACGGAGCGATTGGCACTGTCCTAAAGCAGCAGTTGAGTTCCCAGGAGCCTGTTGTGGATCTCCTGGCACGGCAGACCCTGTGTCTGAGTGGGTGCTGCCCATCCCCATTGCCCAGCCCTGCCCCCATCCCATGGCTCCCAGCTCAGGGGTGCTTTCCATGACCTTTCCCTCGTGCACTATGCACCAGCACGGGGCTGTTTCCCATCTCTGCTGCTTTTTGGGGCTTTCAGAGGAGTGCTGGAGGGTGCAGGTTGCCCAAGGGCACGGATCCCAGACGTGCTGAGCTGAGCTCTGCTCCCTTCTCCTCCTGGTGAGCACCCTGCGTTGAGACTCGTGGCTCTAGCTGCCATTCTGTCTGGACACGTGCAGATGTTAAGGGCTCCCTCCCTTCCTTTCCACCCACAGGTTGTGATGAACAACTTGAACCCAGCCTGGAAGACCTTCAAAGTGTCAGTGAACTCTCTGTGCAGCGGGGACCAGGACCGCAGGCTAAAGGTCAGAATCAATTCCTACTTTACGAGTGGTTTTACTGTAGGAAACCAAAGTTTGTCTCCTTTTTGCAGCTGGAGGTTGCTGGGGAGGTGCTCACAGAGCTCTCTGCGATTGCCACGATCAAACAGAGAGTGCAGAGAGGTGTTGATCTGCTGCAATCAGCAGATTGGGCTCTGTGCTTATTGCAGGCGCCTCAGAGCAGGATGGGGCTGGTGGTAATAATCAGCTGGGGGCTTGGAGCCCAGCATCATTTAACTGCTGGAAGTGGCTCCAGGGAATTGGCACCATTTCACCTGCTGTTTTCTCACCTTCGTGTCTGCAGCCCCTCTGTAAAAGAGCCACTGGATTAGGAGACCTCTTACTCTATGGTGGCTGCAAAAAAGAGTGTGTAGTGGTGATGTGCCGTAGTCACGGCAGGGTCAATAATCAACAGAAAGGCTGATGGGTGGAGCTTTGTGTAGAAAAAGTCTTTTTTTATGGCTAATTTGGGTTAAATAGAGGCTGGATCCACATCTTCTAATTAGGTTTAAGTTAATACTAAATTTAAAGGGCACTGTCCCCACCGCTCGGCCTCTTGGAGCTGACGGAAGCACGCTGGACCCCAAAGTATGTCTTTTTTTTTTTAATTATTATGCCAAATTCTCTGGTAGAATCTTTTCCTCGTCCCCTGCAAAGTGTTTGTGTGTTTGGCCAGTGCAGTGGGATTGAAGGAGAGTTGGAGCAGGTGAGGTAGAGGATGAGGTGCAGGGGGAGAACGGCTCTAAACTGCAGGGAAAATGAACATTGTTGGCTCGAGAAGGTGTCTGATGCAAATGGAGGAGTGCAGAGGAGTCATTCATTGTGGTGTGTGTAGGATGGCAGTAATGGGAAGTGTCAGGATAATGACTTTGTTATCTTGGGAGGCTGCAATTTCATGGATTTGCTGGGTAGGTTAAACACCTGTCAGTTATTTGCCCGAAACAAGCAAACGACTCTGTGTTGTATAAGCAACACAGGAGAGGGGGAGGAAAATAAAAGGAGATGGATCTTAGGAGCACAGTGACTATTGCAAAATAGTCCTGACTCTGCAGGGCTGGGTTTTGCTTGGAGAATACCTGGTTTTACTGGTGTGTGCAGGTGTTTGCAGGTCTTGTTTGGGTATCACAATGGGGATTTGCCTGAAAGAAAAGGATTTGCAGAAAAGCCAAAAGTGGTAAGATTTGCACCAGATCATTTTACAGCCACAATTAATTTTAAAATAATAAGGAACAAAAAAAAAAACCCCTCTTTGAAATTCAAGCCCTTTTGGTGGGTGTGAGAGGATTCTATGATTCCATGGAAGAGCAGCCCCCAAAGTCACTGGGGTTTGTCAGGTGACTTCTGTTTGCTTTCTATATGGACCATAACTGAGGAATTTGGTGGCAGAGGGGACAGAGGGGTGGGAATGGCAGGAATCTGTGATTTAGCACCCTAGGAGTGTTTGTACTTTGATTTCCTGAGCGTTGCAGTCGTTCCCCAGCCGAATCTGTGGGTACCACACCATGGTCTGATGTGGTACGAGGGATGGAGGTGGCAGAACCGCCCTGGTCAGCTCCGTTCCACTGGCAGAAGTTTGCTCCTTGTGAGCCCTGCACCCAAAACGTGTTTAAAATGCCTGGTTGGAGAGATGAGGTGAGGAAGGTCATGGAAAACCAAAGCAATTAGGGCGTCCCTCAAAGCTCTTCTGCTGGCATCCCCTACAAAATATGCTGATTTGACTTCCCCACGGGCTTTACAAAAAAAATAACTCTCGTTTTGCTCCATTTAGCCCTGGTGCAGGGAGCAGTTGTTCCTTGTAATCCTCTCAGGCTGCCTTGTAGAACTTTACTGCAATTATTGCTGCTCTAGGTTTTGTTATGGAAAGGGACATATTGGATTTATGAACCTACTGAGCTGGCAGACATTGGCAGCATCTGAGGAGTCTGGCCACACTTCTCCTAACTCCCATCCTAGCAGTTGCAGAGCTCCTCTTTTTCTAGGGTGATGCACACTGAAAAATAATCACTTTTTGGGTCGATATTAGATATTTTAACACCTACCAAGACCTTTAAAACAGCAAAGCGTTGGCCTTTCTGATGTGGATTTTCATAGCCATGATTTTTCTGGGTTTTAGTGGTAGGTCACTGTTAACAAGGTCTCTCTGAGAGGTCTGCACTCTGCTTCAATTAATAATCCCAGTGTTGCCTCCTCTGCCTGGAGGATGCTGTTATATAACGTGAGCCTTGCTTGCAATATTAATAGAAGGAGCTGCACAGCCCACGAGAGGGGTTTGGATGCTGGGTGCAAACAGGCGACCACTTTTATTAATCAGAAACATATTATTAATTTAATAACCCCTTCCCCAGGGGCTGCTGTGGGTAGGAGGTTGGGGGTAACCACGTTTCCTACGTGTTGAATCTTTCATGCAAAGTGATGATGGATCATTGGGGGGAAGAAAAAAAGTTCCTTAGAGGTCTGTCAGTGTATTGGGGGTGAGGGAAAGCAAATGGCAGTGGTTATTTTGGTATTCTCTGGGCTATCACTGGCCTGCTCTCCAGATCGATAAGCTCTCAGTGACCTTTAATACTCGACTGTGGCTCTGCCCATATGAGTTCATTACGAACCATCATCCTTCAATGAGCCCCCGGTATCTCCGAGAGGTAGAACCTGTGGAGAGGGGCAAGCAAAGCTATGGAGACCAGCAACACAAGTAAAACATCCAGACTAATCCATCAGTGCTTTTATTCTGTCGGGGTTTGGCCCTCGGGGGGCGTTTGAAGCCCTAGAAAGGGTGTGGGGTCAAGAGCAGGGATTTGTGCAGGGCTCAGAAAAGCTCGTGGCATAAAGTTGGGGGATTAGAAGAGCGTGGACTGGAGGATTTCATGCTGGTCCTCAAGAGAAGCCTCATTTGTGGCTGTTTTATTTGGGCTTTTCATTCCCTGCAGAAAGAGAGGTACCAAGAACGAGTCCCAGCATAGGTTGGGCTTGGTCTTCGTTTCAGTCTGCCCTGATTAACCACTCAGCTCTACACTTTCCCCTGCAATTTACTCACCAAATTAATGCCAGTGGAGCCAGTCACCCCCTGCTTGCTTACCCTGGTGCTGCTCAAGAGGTATTTGCATGTGGAGTCCTTGTGGAAAGTCTTTAACTCAACCTTTACGTGGCTTCGAGAGGCACCCAAAGATGCCTCCCAGTGACTTCTTCAGGAAGATGCTTCATTTTCACTAGGTCAGGGCGTTTTCCTGGAATCTTTAGGACAATCACCTCACTCCTGGAGGGTGCAGATCTTTCTGGTTCATTAGTCATTCTAAGGCTGTGGTGACTCTCCAGAGGAGTTCCTGTAAAGCTGGCTGAGCACCTGATAATTTTAGATGAGAGAGCTGGTGGTCAAAAGGGCCACCAAGAAATTAGGCTTAAATATGGGGATGTGGCGTATATTTCACGAGCTGACAGAAGTACTGGCACAAGTGCACGCAGAGCAGGAGTTTTAACTCACCCTTCTGAGAGGATGATATGTTATTTTGAGGCTGATTATAGAACCAATGACACGCCGTAGGAGCCACTTTCTGAGCCCTCCTTGCAGAAATGCCCTGGACCTACTTTTCCAGTGAATGATCATTAGCATGCTGCAGCCCTTAGATGTTCCTCTTGCTTTCCCCCTTGTTCTGCCTCCGTGCCTGGGGTTGCACTGATCGTTAGCACTCGAGTGCCTGCTCCCGAGGTCTGCAGAGATGGTGGGGAGTTTGCTCCTCACCCTGCTCCATCACTGGGGGTTCATCCATGATTTAGCAGTGGGTTTACACCACGAGCGCCTCCTGAATCCATTCATCACAGCAGCGTGGCCGGGATCCTGATTTACCTGAGCCTGTCAAGGACTGACGGGTGAGGAGCAAGGCTTGAGACCATCCTCAAAACAAAGCTAAGTCCTGACACGTGTGGGCTCAGCTCACAGGCTCCTCTTTTTTCTCTCCCCTTTCCTTGGCTGTATCCTCAGTGAAGCAGCTGGAGGTGTCAGGAAGAAAGCACCAAATTGCAGGGAAGGTTTAGGAGGGGGAAACAGACTCGAGAAATGAGCTCGGTCCTGGTTTTGTTAGAGTCAAGGGAGCTCCTCCCGAGGACTTTAATCGGCACTGGTTTGTGCTCCGTTATTACAACTGCTGGATAAATTAATTGCCAGATTAATTAATCTGGACCGGGGTTAATTGATGTTTGTGCAGCGCTTTGAAGATGAAAGAGCTCTCTCAGTGACAAGTGTTGTCACAACAGTTCGGGGTGCGAGCAAGGGGATGGCACAAGGGAGGGATCATCTGATGCAGAGCGGTTAAAAGGAGCTGATAGTCCCATCTCCAGGGCTTGGGCTGCTGGGGGAGGTGGTGGCAGAGGGCTGGAGAGCTGGGACATGTGAATAAAACGGGCAGCAAGAGACAGGAGCCTTCCTCCCGTGCATTGGGCAGCTCTGACAGACCCAGTTTCAGGGTTCACCCTGTAAAAGGAGATTTTTTTGACTTCCCATCCCTTAGCAGAGCCCCTGATCCGTGAGCCCTGGGGCAGGACTGAAGGAACTTGTGTGGAACAAGGGCAGAGAGAGGACAAGCAAAACTGTTGTGTGTGAATTGGGCTGGGTTAGGGGATCCGAGGAGCCTTTTCTCCATTTCTCTTTTGCAAACAAGAGAGGATCACCTCCAAATAATTGGTACGCTGCCTTTATTGTGAGCTCCCTTCCAGTTCCTTCTGCCTCCCTGGTTCCCTCCCAAGACAAACAACTGCAGCCTCGCTCTGCTGTGCAACCATCAGTGTGAGAAGAGTCCTGAAGGGCTCTCTCCCCTCTCTGGAGCTGTCTCTGGAGGTGACAACCCCCGGGAATGGTGCAGAGGCTCCTGTGAGTCCTTCTGGCTCCAGACCAGAGGGGTCTGGGTCCTTCCTTCTCCCCAGTTCCCAGGTCATCTGAGGACCCCCCAGAGCCTGGTGCTGGTGGTGGGAGTGCAGACACCAAGTGCTGCCATTTCCAGTCAGAAGAAGAACACAAATCTCTGCTTTTCACTCAAACAGCCCGAGATTCAGTCACCCCCCTAAAGCATCTAGAGCTGCAGTGAGAGGGTTCGAAAGTCTCACTCTTGTACCTCTGCGTCCACAGCACGTTTTGCTCCATCACCTACAGCATCTCTTGATATTAAAAGTGATGGGAAATGGAAGTATAACCAGTTTTTCATATTCCTTTCTCATTTCTTCCAGCGGAGACTGGGAAGAGCAGTGAAGGCAATTTCCAGACAATCTCATTTCAGGCTCTCCTAAAGCAGCAAAGCTGACACGTAACCAACGTAGACAGACCCTTCCTTTCTTCTCAGATCTTTTTTCACTGTGTAAATTGAAAGATTACACACTCACGGAAATTCTTCTCTTGTTAGGTCCTGTAATAAACGCTTGCTTTCCCAGGAACAATATATTTTTGCCACTTAAATAGGGAGCTTACCTTAAAATTCTACTCATAAATCCTGTCTTTATAGCTTATACCCAAACTTGCTGCCATGGAAAAATGCTTACACACTGTACTTTATATACATATATGTGTGCGACTAGGTAACAAAATGTGTATTTTAAATGCAGAGTCAAATTTCAGGCAAAATAATATATTTGTTTAAAAAAACTACAGTGAGCATCTTCAGGGAGCTAATTATAAATGAACATTTGTGATAACTCTAGGCAGCATTAGGGCAGGAATAGCTGTTAAATATGTCTAGTATCTTAGATGTCTCAGTACACGGGGGTCACTTGAAAGGCATGAACTTTATCAGAGAATTTATTTTGTTAGCTGAGAAATTGTGACCCTGGCTGGCCCCTGGCATAAGGAATTCTCTCTGTAGCTTGGGGTTCCCCCCCCCAGCCCTGGTTACACCCACCCAACCCTCTGCTGCGTTTATTTCTTGTGTATATTATGGATTTTTCAGGAAAAAAATTACCACCCCTGCACAAAGCCCCTGCTTGGTATCGGCTATTTCTGCTTTTTAATGAGTCCATTCCTAGTTGTGAGCAGAACATCTGAAAACCCGATGAGGGGATGTCTGGCTTGTTTTTACAGGCTAATTAAAATTAGGCTGTTCTCATTACACAGCCACGATCCTTCTCATAGGCAGGGAACAGCAGTTCAGGCTCCTGCTCTTCAAAATATTGGAAAAAAAAATACTTTATTAGAGTTGTGCCAAAAGTGAGTGTTTGGCTCGTGGCCGAGCTAAGACGTGGGGGTGAAAAATGTGACTATTATCAGATTATAAGGGTGTTTTCTTCATAATACTACAAACTATTGTGGATACAGTAAGTGAACAGAAGGGAACCTCGGAGAGGGAGATATTGCAGCAGTTTTTAATAAATGGGTTGTGTTGATCCAAGCAGAGCTGGGATTTATCACTTCAATGATTCGTGGTAGGGGACACAGGCTGCAGGACACAAGCTGGGCATCTGACAGAGGTTCCTGGGGGTCTCCTGCCTCCACAACCAGCCTGAGCTGTCTGGGAAGGGTCAGGATCTGGCCACGGGGACTTCAACAGGGCATGATAAGGAAACCCAGGTATCTTCCCATTTTCTCTTGAGGAGGGGATCCCATTCGGGGGTTGGACCCGAGGCTGTGGTGGCATCACCCCCCAGTGGCACTCTGGCCATCGGTGGCTCTGCTGCAGTGATGTTCCATGTCCTGCCCCCAAACCCTTGTCCTGTGCCAGGCTGGTGCTGTCTCCAGAGCACGAGATGATGGAATCCCTCATCAGGATGCAGCGGGTGCTGCTCCAGCCAGACTCATGAATATGCAAAACTTGCACGAAATAATTAAAAATCCCCAACTGCCCCTTTTAATCGTCTCGTGCACATTCCAAAATTCAGGGTTGTGATTTTCTGGTAGCCTGAGCTTGTTTGTTCACAGCACTTGAACCCTTAATCTCCTTAGGAGCTTGAAACCCTCGACGCTCCATGGCTTTGGGGTGACCTGCAGGGGTGAGACCCGGGGTCCTGGCACCCCCACGGTCCCTGGGGCTCTCCTGGGCTGACTCTCTCCCATTTTCCTGGCTGCCCAGAGCATTACACACCTTCTTGGGGAGCTGTTGGCATTTGAGCTCCTTCCCTTGGTCTTTAGTGGTGCAGAGACAGGGGCTGGCTCTGCCTCCCCTGCAGCTCCTGCTGCTGAGTTCCTTGGGAGGAGGAATAAGCCAAAGACACTTAGTTTTGTGTAGGCAAGCAGCCCCTTAGGATAACAGCTGATATATGAGCTATACCTTAGCTTATTATAGAGAGAGAGAGAGATATTTTTTTTAAAATATATATATTTATCTCTATATATTTTTATATATATATATATATATATATCTCAGCTTATGATAATAGCCCCTTATAGCTGAGGTTTTCTGTCAACCCAAGAGTTTTCTCTGCAGGACATTACTTTAAGCACTCTTAAGTGCAGGCAGAGGTTTTCCTGTGGTTAATTTTTTTAATAGATATGTGTATTTGTGTCTGAAGGAGCTCAGCATTAGCAGAAGTGCTGGACTCAGTTCTGCCTGTGGTATTTTGGGTATGGGATGCACGTCTCCCAACTGCTGCAGCTGCAGGGATCCTTCCCAACCCTGAACCCTCCAGGTTCCAGTGAGTCCTGCAAAGCACAGGGGTATTTTTAGTCCCTGATTTGTTTGCCAGGACTGAGAAAGAGGAAAAGCTGCAGCTTTTGTAAGCACTGCTCTGCTGCTGGCTGCCAGGACAGAGCTTCTCTCCATCACCTTCCCTGCTTCACCCATCCCTCAGCTCGTGCTGCTCACAGGGCATCCACGCCCACAACATCCCAGCATTGAAGAGGTTTTTCTTGTTGGAAACATCCACAATTATAATTTCCCAAAACATCATCCTGTATCTTGCACAAAATCAGTGACGCCAGGACCCTTTTGTGACTTTAGAATCTATATTTTGGCCAGACTCTTCGTCCAAAGAAGTGGCCCTGAGACAAAATATGGGGGTTTTTTGCTGTTCAAGAGAGCGTTTAATACATTTTCTGCCTGTGCTTTCCAGCTGTGGGATTGGAGTCCCCTCATGGGCTGTAGAAAAGCGTATTTTGGAGGGGTGCAGGTCATACAGATGAAATCTGTGCTTTCCAGCTTGGGACCCATGAGTAGCATTTTAATTTTATACCTGGTATATTTTGTAAAGGAAGCACCCGGAATATATTCCAGCGATCTTAAAATACCTCATAAATTTGGAATAGTGCTTGGGAAGTTAGGCTGTGTGATGAAACAGTGGTTTTACCTGCAGGAGGTGGTGTTAGGATGAATGTAGCAGCACTGCCAGGAGCCACTGTCCCATTTACTGTCATTTCTTACCCGAGCATCAACACCTGCAGTCAATGGACGTAAACAGGCTGGTATCTGGGAATTAATTGTGCTTGGAGTTTATAGAAACGGCGTAATAAATGTCTTCTTTTATTTCCCACTTTGCTTTCTCAAGGGCTGAACAAGCTGCCTGCAGCTTCTCCTCCTCCTTGACGATCAATCTTTGATGTGGCATCGTGGTGCTGGTGGTAATTCCTTAGTGCCTGTCCCTGTTCCAGCCCTCGGTGGTTTTATCTGTCAAACCGAGGTAGGAGGAGCTGGAGGAAAAGCTGCCAGCTTGTTTCCTCTCCTTCCTCTCTGCCCCAATTAAAACAGAGGCTCAGAAATGGTCCTTAGTTCCTTCTCCATCCTCTCTAGCTTGGACCCATCTCCAGCGCAGTGCAATTAATGAGGAGTTGTTCCTGTGCTTTACTCCAGTGTCTTGGGAGGGGGGGGATTTGTTTCAGAACTCAGGATTCCTTCTGATTCTCAGCTTTTTGGGGTTTTTGATCAGAGAATGTTCACAGTGCTGTTTGAGCCCAGCAGCCAAGCACCAGGCAGCTTCTTCACTCCTCCTTTCAAGTCCTTTTTTGCTGAGCCAATTCATTCCCCTGCTTTGGTTTTGGCTTCTTTTCAGGGAGGCCCCTTTTTTTTCCAAGGGATTTTCATTTTTTGAGAGTGATGTGGATGTTTTTATTCAGTCTCCATCGCTTCTCAGTGATTCCCCAAAGGGGCTCTGCTTGTTTCGTGCATTTCTGGGTTGTGAGAGCGGCTGTTGCACCTCAGCTCATCAGACAGGTGGATCCCAACCTGTCAAGAAGCACTTGATTTTAATATTAGAATATATTTTATGATATATATTACTTTATATATTATAATCTATTAAAATAATAGCTCAATTTTAATATTTTAATATCTATGCCTAACCTGGGGCAGTCTAGGAAGGTTTGACTTTTCCAAGGGGGACGTTCTCAGCACCTTCTGAAAAGGTCCTAAAGGGTCTTAGGCTGAGGAATCAAAGTCACAGGACTCCAATGAAAAACGTGGGGTTGTGAAATTATTTCTGCATCTCATCTGTGTTGTTTTGCCTGTGTTTACACCCAGACCCCTCTGTGCTAGACTGTTAAATTGAGTTGTTAAATCAGGGATCCTTGTCCTGGGTGGTGACCAGTTAATTGCTGGTTTGAGGAATCCCTCTGGTATTTTTCAGTACTTCTAACACCCTGCAAGACCCCTCTGCTGCCTGTGTTTGGTTCTGTAACTGCAGCCAGCGTGCTCTGGCAATAAATACCCATTTTTATGGGAGGGAATGAAGGATTAGGGTCGTAACCACTGAAAGGAGCTGTTGCTTTTCCTTCCTCCTTGTGCACCCATTAAACACGTTCCTTTATTTCACAGTTTCAGTGTGTGGCACTAATGTATCTGTCCTTAACTCATTTATCGAGTAGGTTTAGCATTCAGTATTTATTCAGAGCGTTTCCTTTGGGCACAGTGAAGTACTTTACAAGGAGTTATGGACTTGGGACGTGGAGCTGGTTAATAATGACAGAGCCACCCTGGAGAGAACCAGAGAAGGTAGAACCTGGACCCTGCCATTGCCTTGGTCAAATGAATGAATCAGAGCTCAGCAAGTTACACAGCTGGAATTAAAGGCTTTTTTTTAATTATTTTAAATAGAATCAGAATCAAATACTACCCCTTATCTTCTGTTCAGGGTCTCAAATTTATTTTTTTATGTGCAAATACTCCCTGTCTTTGATGTGTGAGTTGAGAGTCGTGGGGCTGTAGGCACAGTTCTGCCTCCTGGGACAAGTCACAACAGGGACATCATCACAGAGGCAGCACAGCCAAGAAATTCTGACCTTTTCCTGGTGCCAGTGGATGGGAGGAATGATAACAGGCATGTGAATAATGTGGTGGAGATGCTGGAACCAGATCCACGGTGTGTGATGGAACGAGGGAAAGGCTGATGCCACCATCCCGTGGTTAAATGAGGTGGGGAACTCGGGTTCAAAACCTTGCCTGGAATGAATATTTAAAGCTTTTTGCAGAGAAGAGAGGCACTGAGCATTAAGTATGTCCCTTTTCCCTCTGGGTGCAGCAGTGAGATGGTGAGGATTTAATTACGTGTAACAAGTTGACGTCTTCCTGTGAATTTCATCACTTATTTCAGCTCCTGCCTGCATAGTGCAAACCTGAAATGAAATTATGGCTCCAAAATGAGCAAGCTGCTTCCAGGGTGAGATCAGTTCTCAGTGCCTTAAATCTCCATTAAGGACCATGTCAGCTCTTTATGTGCTACTGGAACTCGGTGGGCAGGCAGAAAGCAAAATATATGGCAAATATTGGGGGCATTTCTATCCTATATGATGTCAGCTTGTCTGGGAGACAGGTTTCTCTCTATCCCATTCATATAGAAGGTTTTTCACCTATTTCTCCTTATTTCCTAAGCAGACTCAGCCTCACCTTAATGTCTTGACTGACTGCTAAGTGCCAGTATTTTTCCCCCCCATCCAAAGGAGGGTTCCCTGGGATGGTTTATCTAGGAGACAAGAAGCCTCCTGGGAGATGCTGTTTTCTGTACACGGCAGAGTCATCACAAATGGGAATATTTGTGTGTGTGCACGTGAGGGGTGGAGAGGAGCCTGTGCTGACTGCCGAGCTCCTGTGCCGAGCCTGCTGCGTCGGGTGGTTTAGGTCCAGCCTCAGATTTAATGTATTTTTCATATATGTCATAGGGCACCTTAAGGAGAGTGGGGCTGGAGCTCCCTCTTGGTCCAGGTAGCTCTGTGAAACCAGCCCCCTCCACCACAATCATCCCTAGACAGGGCAGGGGCAGCTCTTGGGAGGGTGGTGGGTTCCTGCCAGGCTGCTTTGTAAAACACTAATATACTATACTAATAATATATAATATACTAATATACTATTTCTACTTTGTCACCAGCACTTTGTCAATACAGTAGCATTCCTGAAGATGTCACAGCTTGATTTTTCCACCACTGTCCCTGCCCTCCATCCCTTCGCACAGCAGAATTAACCCCACTGTGGTGTCTGCTTTACTCCTGGTTTAAAGAGAGACATCCCACACTAAATAATTGCAGATTTTTTCTCAGTTGTTCCCTCTCCAAAGGTCAATGGGACATTCTGAGCTGGGGCAAATGGTCAGCTCCGTTTTCTCCAGCTGGCGTTGAGAGTTTGCATCAGTTGATGCCTCCTCAGCTTTGCCTCCTCCTAAGACTTTTCCTGCATATGGCTAGTATGAGATTTCATGTTTTATATGGACAGAGCCCTTCCCTAAGTAGGTTATAGGCTCCTCTGTGCTGCTGCCTCCTCTCAGGAGCGATGTTGTTCCACTCCATAATGACATGATGGTGCCACCTGCAGACCAGAGCCCTGTACAGGTGGTTCCAGCTAATATATATAATATAATATAATATATATAACAGCACCCTACAAGGTAATAAAAGCAGCCACTCATTTGTAGGAGTCGCTGCCTTCTAAGAAGAGCTGATTTATTCCCGTATCTGTAATAAGAGCTTAAAATTGTCACTATTTTCCTAGCAAACAAGGTCAGTGCAGCCCAAACCTTTGCACTGGTGACTTGTCAGGGGCACCCAGTGAAGCTCAGCAGGTACAGGAAAGCCTGTACCCTGTAAGCTCTGTCTGAACCCAAGACACGTCTCTCTTTTAATTAGCAGAGTAAAATCAGAGTCACTGATTAACGTCGTTCTCCTTCATCTTGCCCATCTGTCTGGTGGGGTTTTCTCTTCCAGGGAAGCCTGTCTCCTGGAGCCAGAGCACGTCCAACCAGCAAGCAGTTGGCTGTGAATTCTTTACTGCTATTATTTTGTGGATTTTGACATGTTTTTCGGTGCTTTTTCCTTCTCACAGTTGGCATATGAAAATAAGTTATGTGCAGAGCCAATGTACATGACCACGTGGCCTGGGAAACGGGGAGAAGAACGATCCTAATGCACAAATCCTGTTAGTTCTGGTTGTTTAATAGGATGAACTTGGTATTTATTCCTTTGCCAGTTGCTTTTCTTTGTGGGAAGTCTTGCTGCTCTGCTGACCACTTAGAATAATCCCTTTATTCTGCCTGAATATCCTCCTGGCTGTG
This sequence comes from Brachypteracias leptosomus, assembly GCA_013401335.1. Taxonomy (NCBI): domain Eukaryota; kingdom Metazoa; phylum Chordata; class Aves; order Coraciiformes; family Brachypteraciidae; genus Brachypteracias; species Brachypteracias leptosomus. Next base: position 178,564 of record VYZX01000018.1, read on the forward strand.
GGGTCTCCTTTTTTCCCTGCGGCGTGGTGGTTGTTTAATAGCCAGCCTGTTGATCCCAGCACGTGTTGTCCTGGGGTGTCCTCACCTCCTTTAACCACAGTGAGAGAAATTAGGAAGAAATAGGGATTATAATTTATTATTACATTACGTTGAGTTCAATGTTTGATTCTCCTCCTTCTTCCGTTGGTAATTATTTTAACAATGGCTTCATAATTCACCTAGCAGGGTGAGGAAGGAGCATCCACCCCTACGTCATTTTCCCTGAATGACATTGCACATTAACCTAACAAAATGTTGACGTTGGGGAATGGATCATGGGCTCAGTTTTAACCTCCTTTTATTCCCCTCCAGTTATTTGGGGTGTATTTTTGGTCCTATATGCACTCTAGGGACCTGATCGCACATGCAGAGTATTACTCGGATATCTGAGCACTGTTTATTTGGAGTACAAACAAAGCTCAGCTATTGAAAGTCTGGGTTTGGGGCGCTAGCTGCACTCTTTATGTCTGGGGTTTATTTTTCCTGAGGGTTCACAGGCAACCAGCCATTTTCTCATCTAATCTCATCCCTTCTGTACACGTCGGGAGGGCAGAGAAGGAACCAGGAGGATGGGCAGATACCTGGAGGTGTGCGCATCGTGCTGCCGTGGGAGTGGGAGGGTTTCGAGTTGCTTTCCCCAGCTTAGTCGTCTTCAATAATGAGAAGGGGCCAGACCTGGATTTCCCTGAGCTGAGGAGAGGTGCTGGTGGCACCATCAGCAGCAGAGGTCTTGGCTCGTGGCTGCTGGCAGCTCAGTAACTGCAGAGTCCTGCTCAGGAGCAAGGCTCCATCTCTGGGCTGAGCTGTGGCAGCTCCTCAGGAGCTCACAGGAACCCCGCCACCCCCCAGCAGCAGGTGACCCAGCTCCAGATAACCCCTCCCTGGGCTGCAGGGGCTGGGGACATGGCAGCAATTTAATTGCTTGTGCTGGAATCCGGCCAGCAAACAGGGGCAGCTCTCCTGGCCTTTCAGGCAGGGTTTTGGCAGCTCTCAGATGCAGCAGCAGCAGGAATATTTTGCAGCAAGGTTTGAGCCCATCCTGGATCTGGGGGGTCGTCCCCACCCTGTAATATATTCACTCAGGTGGCTCCTCCGGTGGCTTTTCCCCCCACCCTGGCTCTTTGGGGCAGCTCTGCCACCTCATTCCTGCACCACTGATGATGCCCATGGGCTGGTTCCTTCCTTTGGCATTAATCCCTTATTCACTCATTTTTAAGCAGGAAAGGTGGTCGGACCCAGGATTATTTTCAGAGCTGCCGAATGTCTGTTGGAAATGTGATAATTAATGAGAATCCCACAGATTGACTTGATGGGACCTTTTATTGTCCCTGGAAAACACGCAAAAAAATTCACATGGGTATTTTCATCCGGGAAATCTGAGTTTTGGGGCTTCTCACCTCTGATTCTGGGCACTTTGGGTCTGAATCTGTCAGAATTCTGTGGAGCACCGAACTTGCGAGAAATTGCTCACAAGTTAAGCACAGAAAGTCTTCCGAGCAAATATATGATTTCACACAGCCCATCGTGTTTGGAGGTGGCTCAGAGGAGGCAGGAGACTGGATTAATCCAATAAATTGCTGTTTGCTCACGCTTTGCATATTTGGCAGAAAAAAAGGTGGTGTAAGGCAGCAACTTTCTGGAGGGTTCTGTGTGCAGAGGGATGTTTGGCTCTTAAATCCTCCCAGAAAACTGTCACATCCCCTCTCTTGGTTCCTGAGGTTCCTGGGGAGTCAGTGTTTACCCAGCATCACGTTTCCTTGCTCAAGGAGCAGGGAAGGATTCGTAGCAAGCAAGGTTAATATATTGCTCTAAGTGTTGATTTGGGCCCTGTGTATACCCTGTAATGTATCGGAGTCTATAGATGATACTCTCTCTATATATATATATATATATACGTTGTATTTTGTAAGTTTATTCTAGATTGTTTACATCAGTATGGAATCATAATTATATTCTTATGTATTTGGTGATATTTATATTTTTACTTATATATTTTTATATACAAGAATATATATATTATATAGGGTGCTACTTATTTTTCATTTGATGCTATTTATATTTTTTTAC
>VYZX01000019.1:5948-28161 GCA_013401335.1 Brachypteracias leptosomus
CCCAGCCCCCCGAGGGGCCGGGCTCCTAGTCCCCCCCACCCAGTGCCCCGGGGACCCCCCTCCAAGGGGAGAAGCGGGGCTCCCCTCGCCGTGCCCTGGCACCGATGCCATCCAGTGAGGCTTCGCCCGTGCCCGCCCGGCAGCCTTCAGCCACCTTCCTCGCCTGCCCGGCCCCTCCTGGGATGGGGTCCTGTCCAGCAGCACTGGAGTGATGGGGATTTGGGATGCTCTGGGTGCTCCCCACCACCGGCGCCGGGACAGTGCAGCCTTGGGACACCCCGCTTGCCTCCCTGGCACCCTCCTGGACAGGGTCTTGCCCACCAGCATCGGGGCAATGTGGCCTTGGGACACCTCACTCACCTCCCTGGATGGTGTCTTGCCCACCAGCATCTGGGCAACGGCACCTTTGAGATGCCCACAGGATTTCCTGGCTGCCAGGGCCTGGGGCCGGCTGCTCCTCCTCGGGCTGGATCTCCTCATTCTCTGCCATCAGTGACCTTTTTTAGCAATAGTTTCTTGTAAAACTCTGTAGCATAGAGCTGGCGCCTGCCCCGCTCTGGGCAGAAGAAGAGCGGGACCACTCTCCACGTGGTGGGGTCCAGCCCCTCGCCACCCCCCAGCCCTTGCACCCCACCAGCTCCACTCCAGAGAGCGGGATGAAGGCTGGGACGCACCCTCACAACCGTGCCAAGCATCCCACTCCCACCAGCAACAGCCTCCTCTGAAATCATGGTGCTCTGTCGGGAGGAGAGAGGCCAATTCCCAGCGCCTGGGAGGCTGCAGCTCCTCTGCTCCCCTGTTCCCAGGCAGCTGTGCCCACGGGTGCCCGCGTGATGCCCTTTGTGCTGAGCACAAGGGCCGCTGTCTGCGGCGTGGAGGTAAAACTGCATCCCGGGAATTAAACATGAAGCATCATTAAAGCACAATGTTCTGTGGAGAGCGAAATCGGGCCGGGCAGGATGCTGAGAAAGGGAAATAATTATCCCCGAGGAAAAGGCAGGCCCGCAAAAGGTGGTGTTTGTCATGAGCTGCCACCAGCTTTCAATCCATCCCATAAATTATTCACATCAAACGTTTCCGGGCAGAGACAAATCTCTCCAGACAGCCCGACACAGGAGGAAAGTCATTTTTACAGGCGGTGTGATTGCCTGGGTCAGGTTTGATTCCAGGGCTCCCGTGTCCCCGTCGATGCTGGTGACAGCTTCATCTGCCTGGGGTCATTTCTATTGCTTCACAGCCAGCTCCTCCTGTTGCTGTGAAGGGCCACGTGTCCCTCTCCTGTCACCGCGTCCCCCGTCCACCTCTGTATTTATTGTAGGGTCCTGGGGAACAACCTCAAATGGCTTCATGCCTGCAGCCCCAGCACCTTCCCCTGGGACTAACCCACGCTCGGGGTGAAGCGGTGGCTGAGCTCTGCTGTCCCCCAAACGGGCATCACCTCTGCCCACATCCCTGGGGCACAGAACCCACAGGGTCCAGTGAAGGGCCCTGGCAGGGCTGGGAGAGCAAATACCATCGTGGCTGTCATGGAGCAGCCCTGGGTGTTGGGAAGGGGAAGGCAGGACTGCCTCTGCAAGCCTGGATTAGAAAATAAACCCATTAGAGGAGAGAAACCACCATCATCAATTTTTGTCACCTTAAATCAGATGGAATTGGGCTTCCTGGGCTGAAAGGCAGAGCCTGGGTGGAGGTTGCATCTGCTGAGCACCTGCTCCATGTGAGCGTGAGGAATGTGCCTGTGGATTGGAGCTTGAGACACCACAGAAGGGGAACAAAGTGCAGGGAGGAAGGAGCACCATTAAAGGAGCTCCCCCAGCAAGCACTGGGTTGGAAGGGACCTTAAAGATCCTCCAGTTCCACCCCCCCTGCCATGGGCAGGGACACCTCCCACTACCTCAGTTGCTCACAGCCCCAGCCAGCCTGGCCTTCCAAATGTCCAGGGATGGGGCTTCCCGCACCTCTCTGGGCAACCTGGGCCAGTGTCTCCCCCCCCTCCTGGGCAAGAACTTCTTCCTAACGTCTCATCTCAATCTCCCCACCTCTAGTTTTGAGCCATTCCCCCTGGTCCTACCACTACCCGACATCCTTGTGCCTCATGTCTCTTTGTATAGAACCATAGTGAGCAGAGGGGAGGGCCCCGAGCATCCTTCCCTGTGTAACGGGGATGTTTTGTTCTCCTGCCTGAGTTCCGTGGCAGTTCCTGGCACACGGGGTCCCAGGGATGCAGCAGCTTCTGCAGGGTAATTAGAGACACGGGGGGCTCTGGCTCTGGGGGTGTGCAGGGCAGGTGCCGTCGGGCTGGGCGGGCTGGCAGATGGCCTGAAGGGCTCTCCAGGGAGCTCGAGCCATTACCAATAATCCCGTGTCTTTCTTCAAACCTGACGTGGAAGCCCCTCGTGGAGCTGCAGGAGGAGGGAGGGAGGGATGGGCCCGTGCCAAGAGCGCACGTGTCGGCCCCGAAAATTAACCCGGGGGGTGTTGCTGCTGTGCTCCCGTGCATGTTAATGCTCCACATCACAGAGCCAGGGAATTGTGCTGGTTGGAAGAGACCTTGAAGCTCCTCAAGTCCACCCATTGCCCATCCCTGCCAGGGCACCACTAACCCCTGGCCCTCAGCACCACATCTCCAGCCTTGGAAACCCCTCCAGGGATGGGGACTCCACCCCTGCCCTGCCCAGCCTGGCACAGCCCTTCACAGCCCTGACCAGCAACAAATTGTTCCTCAGCTCCAACCTCCACCTCCCCTGGGCCAACTTGAGGCCCTTTCCTCTCATCCTATCACCAGGTTAACCACCACTTTGGTCAGCAGCAGCCTGGACAAGGACAGACAACCAGAGACCCAGACTTTACAGCCACCACACTCAGTGTGGCACAAGCTGATCAAGAGCTAAAGGGTGGGGGCAAGAGGATGGGGCCAGACTCTTGTCAGTGGTGCCTAGTGACAGGACAAGGGGCACCGGGCACCAACTGGAACCCAGGAGGAGAAAGTTGTTTGGGGTGAGGGTGTTGGAGCCTGGCCCAGGCTGCCCAGAGAGGTTGTGGAGTCTCCTTCTCTGGAGAGATTCCTGGACACAATCCTGGGCCCCCTGCTCTGGGGGAGCTGCTGGAGCAGGGGGTTGCACCGGAGCATCTCAAGAGGTCCCTTCCAACCCCACCATGCTGGGATTCTGGGATTCTCCCATCCCCACCATCCTCTGACCTGGAGAAGAGCATCCTCACCTCCCACCTCTCCGGGGAGCCGAGGGCAGAGCCCCAGGAGCCCCAGGGGTCGGGCACAGCTCCACGTTGGGCACTTTGCCCCCTCGGAAACCCGGCTCCTTTCCCAGCTGCTCCTCCAGCTGCACAGCACCACGGCCCCGCTGGGGCTGAGCCGCAGACAAAAGGTTGTTTATCAGGCCCCGCAGCCTCTGCCGGCAATGGCTCGGTTTAATTAGCCCCATCAAAGCCGGCTGCGGCTCTGCCTCCTGAAAGGTTGCAGAACATGATTAATTCAGGCAGAGAAAAGCAGCCGCCCCCCGCAGAGAGGGGCCCCTGCGATAAGGGCAAAGCCCTTTCCTCTCCCCAGGCCCCCCCAGCCAGGTCAGGGGCTCCTTCCCCAAGCTGTGGATGAGCTCAGGCTTCTGGAGTGATGGCCCCACTAAGCCCTGGGTCTCTCTCCACATCCCACCCCTGCTGAGAGCTCAGTCGCTGCCTGCTCTGGTCATGGGCATCACCCAGTGCCCATCCATGGCTCTGCAGGTGGCACTGCCCACCATAAACCCCAGGGATGGGCAGGAAAGAGCCCCAAGAACCAGATCTTGGCTCAAAACCAGCTCCTGCAACCACTGGGGGGCCACTCACCGACCCTAGGGAGATATGGGGGATGCTCCAGCTGCCCCCAGTGCTGGATTTCTACATCCAGTCCCCCCAGCTCCCACCTGCCCACACTGGAACTCAGCTTTATCAGCTGCATTTGGAGGGAAAGGGGGTTAAAATGGAAAAAAAGGCTTTGGGGGAAAAAGAGAGAGAAGGGGGGGATCACTTCCCTCCTATTTATGCCAGCCTGGCTGCACACAGCATCCCCAGGGCATCCCATACCCCAGAGAGGCAATTACCAGGGCCAAGGTCGGGGCTCATCTCCACTTCATTTTCTTGATATGGCCACATCTTGTCAGAAAAGTGCTGCTGCTGCTCAGGGGAAGGGGCAAAGTGGGTTCCCAGCATCAATCCCCCTCTGCAGGGAGGGTGGGAGCAGCCCAGGCAGAGCTTTGGGGCTTTTCAGGGTGGGGAGCAGGGGGGTCCCCTCAGCAAGCACCAACACAACGCTGCTGTCAGGTGTTTAATTCAATCTCATGAACATCCCTCCAAGAAATCAAACCACAAGGAGAAAAGAACAGTCTGGAGCCCTGGCAGGACAGCTGAGCTGCAGCCCCAGAGTTAACAGAGCTGGGAGGAGGGGAAGAGGTTTCCAGGAGAGCTCAGGAGCCCCCCAGGTCTCACCCGTCCTCCCCGAGCTGTCTGGCAGAGCCCAGCCAGGCAGAGCCATCCAAGCCTCCTGCAAAGGGCTGATGGGAGCAAAACACCTTCTCTAAACAAAGCAAATCCCACAGCTGACTGATCCCCCCACCCCCAGGAGGCCCCAGCTCAGTGCTGGGCTCAGCTCCATCAAAACCAGCTGCCTCCTCAGCACCCACCACCCAAATCCCCAGGGATGGGGGGGGCAAGAGCTCCACCAGTCAGGTCCTGGCTTGAAAAAAGCTCCCACAAACACAGGGGGCCACACAAGGGCCCTGGGGAGGTGCAGGGGATGTTCCAGCTGCCCCTAGTGACTAATTTCTATGGTTTTAACACCATAAATAAACGACCCAGCAGCCAAGGTGGTGCCAGCACGGAGAAGCAGAGGAGGAAGGGCCCAGCACCCAGGGGCAGCATCACTTCAGCTGAGCACCCACAGAGGAGCACAGAAAAAAAGGGACCTACAGCCTCCTCTTTGGTTCTGTGCACAGGGAAACCTTTATAGCTGGTCTGACACAGGCAGGTGGAGAGGAAAAATGCTGCTGAAAAGATCCAAGTCCACCAAACAGGGAGAGAAGAGGAGAAAGTGCTTCCCAGGAGACCTCCTCACATGAACATGTCATCGTAGCCTGGAGGGGGAAGGTGGTCGGGATCCGGCCTGGAAAGAAATTGAGAGCAGAAATTGAGAGTCAAGGCAGGGGTGAGAGCTCAGTCCCACAGCAGCAGGGACCAGGCAGGAGCTGGTGGGGATTCCAGGCACGGGCAAGGACCTACCCGGGTCTGCCAGCTCCTGGGGGGCCAAAGGGGTCGAATCTGGCCCCTGGTGGAACTGCTCCTGGGGGGAGCCGGCCGGGGATGCCCGAGGAGGGGTCGATGCCAGGCCGGGGGAAGCCAGACCGGAGGGGATCCACGATCATCCCCCCACTGCGGCCCCTGGGGAGAGGAAAGAGAGCAGGAGACAGGATTGGCACTGGTGGGAGAGAAGCAAAGTGCATTCCAAAGGGGCCTGGACACGTTCCTGGGCCCCCTGCTCTGGGGGAGCTGCTGGAGCAGGGGGGTTGCACCAGAGCATCTCCAGAGGACCCTTCCAACCCCACCATGCTGGGATTCTGTGACCATCCCCTGTGGGAAGCACTGGACCCCCTGTCCCTGTCCCTGCTCTCCCAGCCCAGCAGCACGTCCTGCCCTGCTCAGTGTCACAAGAGCTCGTGGACCCATCCGGGGCTCCCCCACCCTCCCCAAAGTGCTGCCTGGAAGTCATCTGCTGACCACAGCAGCCCCTGGGAGCTCCCCCATGCTGGGAGCACCATTCTTCAGGGCTGGGAGCCCCTGGACATGGCTGCCACCAGCCCAGTCATTAACAGCGGTGCTAATGAGTTCCATTAGGCCAGGCTGGCTGCCCACAGTGCCCAGTGACAGCCAGACCCCACCAGCACAGGCCTGGGGGAGGCTGAGTCTCCAGCCCCAGCACTGGCAGGTGTCACAGCACAAATCTGCTTCCATTTACAACCCTTTTTTTGTCATTTCCAAAGAAACTTCTCATGAAGGGCTGGAGACAGCGAGAGAAACAGGGACCCCCCACAACTGAACTCCCTCTCCTCCTGGTTTTGTTTCCTTCCAGACTCCAGGCCTCTCCTCCCAGCCAGGCAGGACATTTTTAGCTGTCCCTTTTCTAGCCAAACCCACGGAGAACCAAGTCTTGCAAGAAGGGGAAAAAATGCAATCCCCACAGGAGAGTGGTTCCAAGGAGGACTCCCCTGGGCCGCAGGAGCCTCTGCAACCACTGGGTTTTGTCTGACTATGTGCTTTTAACTGGGCTGGAAGATGACAGGTTCTCCTTGCCCAACCAAACCAAAGGCACCGAGCTGCATCTGAGCAGATGAGGCCCCCAGACAGCCCTGCTCCTGCCCAGGCTTCCTCTGAGAGCCTCGGGCACCTCGCCACCAAGACTCGAGAGGACTCAGCTTCAAGCCTCCCCTTTCTCCAGCCTGCTGGGCTCTAGACACAGCAGCTGGGAACATTTTAAATTGGAGGCTTACATTCACTTAACGACGTATTCAGCTTTGATTTACTGCAGGAATTACTGCCCCTTAAATGAATACAAGCTGATGATTAAACAGGCGCAGATTGGGACCCATCATCTCCGCGAGAGACGGGATCTCCTGATATTGGAACCACATGGAGCAACTGTCAACTGGCCTCTTGCAACGTGCACCGAGCAGCTCTCCCACCACCAGCCACGCTCAGAGACACTTCTCCAGGCTCCTCAGCCAGCTGGAGTCCAGCTGTCCCGAGGGCAGAGCAGGGGGTGCTCCCTGGACACACAAAGCACGACCTCTCCCAGCCATACTCACCCTAAAGGGTCCAGGTCTTCCCCACCGACAGCAAAGGGGCTCAAGGGGGAAGGCCTGAAACAGAGAATGCAGAGAGATGTTCAGTGAAGCTGTGGAGCAAGCAGGAGAGAGCGGGAGTGAGCAGAAGAGAGCAAGCAGGCAGTGCAGTGCAGGCAGTGTGGGTGCTGATGCCATGCTCGTGGGTGCTCTCCCCCATCCGTGGGGCCCTGAGACCTGCAGGACCCTGTGTGAGCAGCGTTGGAAGCCTCCCCATGCTCCAGGGTACAGCTGGTGTGTGTGGCAGCTCCTGGGAAGCTTGCTGAGATGAAGGAGGCCCCACTGCTCCCACTGCTCCGGGCTGGAGCTGTCTGTGGACGCTGGGAGTTTCCATGCCAGGAGCTCCCCAAGCAGTGCTGGGCCAGGCCAGACTCTGCAGCTTGTCCCAGGCAGGGACACAATGACAGTCCTGCTTCCAGGAGCATGAGGACAGCGTGGTGGGGAGCCTGCAGCCAGCTGTCACATCTCCTTGCCAACAACATGGTTTCAGAGCTGTGCTCAGCTCCAGCCTGTCTGCCCAGAGCTCCCCGAGGAGCATCTTGCACCCTGAGCACCAGCAGACCACAGAGAGAGGTGACACACAAGGCAGAAGCCACAACAGGTCCCCCAGAGATGGCAGAGCCACCAAAGTGTCTCCAGCTTCCAGCCAAAGGGGATTTCAGCTCGTGGGGGGAGTGAGGGGGGGCAGCCTGCCACGTGTGAGGGATGGCTGGGCACAAAGGGACCAAGGGAGGATGGAGAAGTGGGTGCCATGTGTCCCCCCTCCCCAGCTTTGCCAGCAAAAGGTTTCATAGAATCAGAGAATAGGACCACACCCCATCTGACAGAAGGACCATCAGCAGCCACCCTCTCTTCACTCACCAGGATGGAGCCCTCATGCCTGTTGGCTGCCGGGGAGGGACCCTGAGGGGGTCAGGATCCTTCTTCTCAGCCTCTGTCTCCTTTTTGGCCTTCTCTGCAGGGCCCCTGAGGGGAGCAATGATGCCTGAAGAGATCCTTGTCCTCAGCTCCTCAGTGTTCTTGTACACCCTGCAGGGAGGAGAGGCAAGGAGTGAGCTGGGGAGGCCACAGCACCGGGGTGGGAGGTGCTGGGTGGGCTGTGAGAGGGGTGCTGAGGGGATGGAGGAACCCAGAGTGTCCCTGGCACAACCCAGCCCAGAGGACTCCCTGCAGAAAACACCAGAGAACTGAAATTACTTGTGGAAGTCGTCCAGGTGCTCTGGGTTGATGTAATCAGCCACTGCCAGGGTCACATCTGCCACCTTCTGAGAGCTGCGGTCCTGGCAAGAGACAGGTAAAGGGTGGAGTCAGCACCTGGCAGAGCTGGGGAGGAGGGAAAGAGCAGGGACACCACAGCCCAGGGGCTTGGGACACAAGGAACGGGCTGACCTGCTTCCTACCACGGCCCTGGGCTGTGCCCAAATCCCCAGGAGCAAACTCCAGTGTCCAGAGTCTCTCCCTGCTCCCTCCCCCAGTCTGGGATGCAAAAGGTGAAAGCCTGAGCAAAAACACCCCAGGGAAGGTGCTTGCTGGGGAAAGGAGATCTGCAGAAAAGTCCTGAGCTGGGAAAGGGACAGAAATGGGGCAACCCCCCTGGTCCAGTGTGTGAGGCAAAGTGCTCACTGTCCCAACACAGCCAGTGCTTCACCAGGACCCCAAACCTGCAAGGCCCAGCACGGCTGCTCACCATGACGTTGAGGATCATGCTGTCTTCCACCATGATGGCCTTCAGCAGCAGCTCCCGGGCATCGTCCGTGGACTGGTAGCGCAGTGTGTACACCTCCTTGTTGGCCTCCCAGCCAGCGGGCAGCAGCTCCGACTTTCTTTCATCTGGACCTGGCTGCAACAGAACAGACAAGATGCTGAGGCCCTGCCCGTGAGCCCAGCAGCTGTCTTGGATGCTCAGAGAGATCCAGGAGGGATCAACAGCGGAGCTGCCAGGGAGCACTGCCCCACATTGTCCCCTCCTCTGGCACTGGAGGGTTTCTCTGCCAAGACAGTGCCCTGTGAGCCCAGCACTGCACCCCCAGCACCACACCAGGCTCCCAACCCACTATACCCCATTTTAGCACTAATCCAGCTCCACACTGGCCCCTTCCTTGGTATTTCACCAGCCCCCTCCAGCTCTGGGACCCCCCTGGCACCACAATTTCTCACCAACACTGCACTGGACACCCCCCTTTTGGTAAGGGGTTCCTCATCTCAGCACCAAGCTCCCTCCACACTGGGACAACACTTGCACCACATTTCCTCCCCAACACTGCCCTGGACACTCCTTATTTTGATATGGGGTCCCCCCTTCCTGGTATCACACTGGGACTTCCCACCCCCCAACACCACAACACCCCCCCCAGCACCGCAGCCCCTCTCTCCGGTCCCTCCCAGCAACACTGAGGCCCTTCAGACCCCGCACCGACCCGGGTGTCTCCGATACCCGCGGCTCCCCCCGCCCCGGCAGCGTTCGCCCGGCTCGGCCGAGCGTCGGCGGCGAGCGGCGCTAGGAAAGGCCGGGGATCGGCTGCGGCCTACGCGGCCTCCGGGGCGGAGGAGCCCGAAGCTGCCCGGCCCGGCCCCTTACCTGGTCGCCGGCTCCGAGGCAGCGGTAGCCGTGCCGGACTAGCTCCCAGTGGATGCCGCAGACCAGCGCGTCCTGCGGGCGGGTCACGGCGGCCCGGGCCCAAGCGTAGAGCGGCTCCAGACCCGCCATGGCCGCGCCGAGCAGGCGGGGCCGGGCCCGCGGGGGAGCGGCCCGGGAAGGACGGCGAACAGCGGGGCCGGGAAGCGGAGCTTGGCACCGGGCAGGCCGGGGCGGCACCGGGCCGGGCTTCACTAGAGGGCCCCCGTCCCCTGCGTAAGGCCCGCGGAGCCTCCCCCGAGGGCCGGGGTCTGCCCGGGCTTCCTTCCTTCCTTCCTTCCCTGCCTCCTCCGGGCCCTGGAGCTTCCTCAGCAGTTAGAGAAGAGTCGGGATCTGTGGCAGGGTCATAGAGTGATAGCGTCACAGTCTTGTTTAGGTTGGAAAAGTCCTTTAATATCATGGAGTCCCCCCGTTCCCCATCCCTGCCAGGGCACCCCTAACCCCTGTCCCTCTCCATGCCTTGGAAACCCCTCCAGGGATGGGGACTCCACCGCTGCCCTGACCAAAGCACCGTCAATGGGTTTATTTCATTTCCACAGCTCCTTTCTCTAGGCCACGGCATTTACCAGGAAAGTCTGTGAGCCCTGGGGCTGTTTATCCTGGAGAAGACTGAGAGATCATCCGAAAGGTCCCAACCTAAAGCATCCTATGATTCAATAATTCTATGATGCTCGAGGTCCCTTCCAGCCGGTATCCAGTGATTCTATGATCATCTGCTGCTTTCCCAATCCAAGCTCCGCGGAGCTCCTTGGGGATCCTCATCTTGACTTCATTATGCGTCAATTAATTAACTCGCACTGTTCGCTCTTTCCATTTCCCCCTCAAGAAGTCACTGAGGCTGAACAATCGACCGCAGGACGGCGGGTCCCGCCTGCCCAGCAGCCTGTTTGCACGAATCCCCCCCACGGAGCCATCACACCTCCTGCTACTCCCACGGCTGCTCCCAGCTCCACGGAGAACAGTCACGGCCGTGCTGGACTCGGCAGCAAAGCTGCTGCTGATTTCCACAGAGCTGGGATTTCAGTAGGGAGGAATCGGATGGGGATGTGATGAGAAGAGCAGGAAATGTCTCAGCTGGAGCCTTTCCAGCGCCGAGGCTGTGATTGAGAGCAGCAGGCAGCGTGTCCTCCCCGCGGGCAGTAGCCGCGGTCACGGGCTTTGACGGAGCCACATTTCACTTTCCCGGCACAGCTCAGCCCTGGGTGGGCGAGGAGGGGACCAGGGGCTTTGTTTGAGTGTCTCCTCCCGAGGCAGAGTTTGAAATCGTGAGGCTCCCCACAGAGATTTGATCCCCAACCCTGTATCCCAGCGATGTGAATGGGCTTCTCCTGACCTATGATTCTATGATTCTATGGACCCGCTGCAGGTGCTGGGGTGTGGTGGGTGTTTGGGATCAGAGGGAGCTGGCGGTGCCTCAGTGGAGTGAGAGGAGGCAAGATTCACACAGAAACTCTGCCAAGTCCTTACCAAGTTTTTGTTTTCCTCCAAACTTGCTGCCATCCCCGTTCATCCACCCTCTAACCCATCATAGAAGCATTTAGGTTGGAAAGGACCTCTAGGATCATCAGGTCCAACCTTTGTCTAACATCTCCCTGATCCCCAGACCATATCTAGGAATCACCACGTGCTTCCATCCGACCACCAGCTTGTCTTCCCATGGCCTCACCACCTTAATCTATTTTCCCTTCCTTGTGTCACGCTGGCTGCCCCAGACCACACAGGAGTGACTTTTGGTGCCGAGTCCCCCCCGTGCCCGAGCAGCCCCTCCATGGGCACAACACGGGGTAAAACGGGATGTCTCCATGTGTCCCCTCACCATGGGACCCTCCTGACTGTGGGGTCCCCACCATACCTGAGCCCCGAGCCCGGGGCTGGCTGCTGCCACATCAAAGCTGCCTTTCCAGCACCCGCGGTGCCAGCTCTGCCCCTTTGGCTCCTTCCTCTGCTCCAGCGTCTCGCTCGCTCTGGGGCTCTGATGATGAAAGCCCCTGGCCACATGAAAGCAGCTCCCCCAATGTGAGTGAGGGGCCCGCAAGCTGCCTGGGAGGCCATGGCAGCCCCGGCTGGGAGGCAGCGGCCAAGTCATTAACGAGGTGGCGGCCAAGTCATTAAGGAGCCGGCTCGTTAGTGCTGCAAGGCAAGAGCGTCACGTTGCTGCTGGTGCCATCGTCGGAGCAGCCACGTCCCCTTGGGGGGCTGCTGGAGCAAAGGTGGGAGTGGGAGAGATGCTGTGAGAGCTGAGAGAAGCCCAGAGCAGCCAGTGCCCTGGACACCTTCCACATGTTCACAAGGATGTTTTCCTCCCTCTTTTGCCTGGGAACAGGATCTGTGGGGCCGTGCATCTCATGGAATCATTTTGATTGGAAGAGATCTTTAAGATCATGGAGTCCCCCAGTTCCCCATCCCTGCCAGGGCACCCCTAACCCCTGGCCCTCAGCACCACATCTCCAGCCTTGGAAACCCCTCCAGGGATGGGGACTCCCCCCCTGCCCTGCCCAGCCTGGCACAGCCCTTCACAACCCTGACCAACAACAAATTGTTCCTCAGCTCCAACCTCAACCTCCCCTGGGGCACCTTGAGGCCGTCTCCTCATGTCCTATCACTGGGTTAACCATCACTTTGGTTAGCAGCAGTTGGGATGGAGGTCACCCAGCCAGAGACCAGACCCTGTGTGTGCTGCCTGTTGACCAGCACCCCCAGGTCCTTTTCTGATGGGCACTTTCCAACCACTCTTCCCCCAGCCTGGATCGTCGCAGGGGGTTGTTGTGCCCCAGCACTTGGCCTTGTTAAACCTCATACCAACGGCTTTGGCCCATCCATCCAGCCTGGCCAGATCATTCCGTGAAGAGCTGCTCCCTGCAGGAGCAGGACTGGGGGCGATGGATATCCCAGGGGTGCTGGGGGCAGGTAGAGGGGATGCATCACCCGGGGTCACCTCCGTCACTCAAACCGCAGCCTCCCCTGACCTTCATACTTTCCGGCTGCCTCACGGCCCCCGGTGGGTGCTCCCAGTGCCGTGTCGTAACCAGCAGAAAAGGAAACAGATTTCCCAACCGCCCGCCCTGCTGGCAGCCTGAACCCTCCCTGCTGGGAGCCTCAGCCAGCACCGGGACCACCCGCTCACCCCGTGCCCTGCCACGGGCACCGGGTCTGACCTGGCACCCAGCAGGAGAAGGTAGAGAGGGACCGTGGATAACCCCAGGCTGATGTTCAGGCTGCTGCTGTTTGAGAGCATCGTCCCTCCCACAGGGTCAGATCACTGGTGCTCCTGTCCCGTGGATGGGGAAGCCCACGTGGATCACCTTGACCTGGGTGAGCAGGGCTGGGCACCAGAGCTTGGCACCACTGGGCTGCCCACACTGCTCTGGGCAGGCAAGGATTTCCTGGCACACAGAGGGAAGGGATCCCCACTGCACCCCGGGGCAGACTCCTCCACCCTCTGCTCAACCATCTGGGGCTCACTGGCACATAAGGAGCCACCTGAGGGTGACCAAAATCACCGTGCCAAGGGACATGGGGTGGGACAGGTCACCAGTGGCACCTGGAGTGGGCTTCACCCCTTGCTTCTGAGGTGGTCGCCGTGGGAGGAGAGGTAGTCACCCCATGAAAATGTGACCTTCTCTTCATTTCACCCAATCCCAGGATGACACAGAGGCAGGAGAAAGGGGTTTTTCTCCAGGGATGAAATTCAAACCACATGCAGTAGCAGGAGGAGGGACCGGGGCTGGTCGAGAGCAGGCTCTGAGGCCAGACATGAAGGCAATTAGTGCTTTTGGGACACGCTGGAGCTGCGCTCGAGCAGGAGCAATCCCCGGCAGGGGGAGGCTGCCAGGAGGGTTTGAAAGGAATTAGGAAGCTCAGAACCCCAGAGCTTCCCAGAAAAGCCTGTGGTGGAAAGCTCGCTCGCAGGGAGCACGTCGCACAAACACGGCCGTGACTCATGGGCTGGATGGAGCTAAACTCGATTTTTCAGAGGTCATCACGCCCCAGTCCTAACGAGCTTCACCCTCAGCAGGGCTCCTGTGCTGCCTTTGCCCTCCTTAATTCAGGGGATGCCCCACACGCCTGAGAGTAACGGGGATGGTTCCATGGGATGTGTCAACCAGAGACACCAACACCCTCCTCAGGGGCAGTGGTGATGGGGAAAATGAGGCGTAGAGGTCTTGGGTCCTAGTCAGAGTCTTCACCCCATCCCTGCAGCCCCAGTGGGCGCTGCCATCCCCCCCCTGCTCTTGAAGGGACCTGGGATGTGAATCCAAACGGTCCAGGACAGCCCTGGAGGAACAAAACAAGGCAATCAATCACCCTTGCCTCACTCCCAGCCCCGTCTGCAGCCCGAGCCGGGTTGCATTGTGCAGAGCCCGAGGTTCCCCACATCAAAGCGGGGCCCTGCTGGCTGCTGGGGCCACCCCAGCACCCAGACGGGCAGCACCCTGCCCACGAGCTGCCCGTCTGTGCTGCCCACGCTGCCTCTGCCCCCGCTCAGTGCCCGGGGACAGGCTGCAAAGCTGGGATGCAAAGCTGGGATGCCAAGCTGCAGGAGATGCCCGAAGCCACGTCGGCTGCAGGGAGCATCAAAGGCAGGGCTGAGCAGATGGGACCCCAGGGCAGCATCCTAGGACTGGGACCACCTTCCACCGCCGGGAGCAAGGAGGAGGAGACATTGCCCATGGAGGAGAAGCCCAATCCCACCCCGAGCTTGTCCTGGAGCTCTTGGGAGGCTGTTTGAAGCCGGGGGAGCCGCGGGGATGGCAGAGCCTGCTCCTGCAGCCCCCGCTATCCTCAGCAGACCCTTTTCCTTTGCAGTTCCTTCCATGACACACTCGGTTCCCCGGGGCTGCTGCAGACAGCACAGTCATTTGTTGGAGCAGCTCCCCCAGCCCAGGCGTTTCTCCCCAGCCCAGGCACGCACGGATGGTGTGAGGCAATGTTCTCGGGGAGGATCAGCTTCCCAGAGCCTGCCTTCCGAGGAGCTGGGGAGAGATCCCCCCATGGAACCAACCCCGGTGGGGCTGGGGATGGTGAGGGGGGAGCTGAGGGTCTCGTCATGGTGGGACCATGAGGTTGGTCATTTGGGATGGGGGTCTGGGCAAGGGAGAGCAGCCAGATCCCCCCCGAGCAGTGCAGCAGTGAGACAGCAATTTGGGTGCAAACCCCCAAATATCTCCTATTTCTTCACTAGCAAAGGGGACGCAGAGCATGGGAGAGAGCAGGGAGCCAGCCTGAGCCCCCTACGCCCCCTTCCTACACCCCAAAATGGGTCTGTGCCCTGCTCCAGTCCTCACAATGGGGCCATTGATGCTTCAACATCATGGATGCAGCCAGGAAAGCACCATCAGGGCACCCCAAGAGCAGTGACCAGCAGCACGGGCAGCCCAGAGACCCCCGTCCAGGGGGATGGAGGCAGCAGGATGGGATTTTGGGTGGGCTTTGTGATCCTGGTTGAGGTTGGGGTGGTCTCATTGACCCTCCCCAAGGGCACAAGGACTATGGGAGCACTTTCTGCCACGCAGGCCTGTGGTAGGTAACGAGGGACATTTTTTCCAGTCCGTTAATTAAGACACAGAGTAAAAGTGACTAAAATGAGGGGCTGGGTGTTTAAAGGGGAAATTCTCCTCCAGGTGCCAGGTTTATTAAAAGAAAGGGGAAAGAAAACGAGGGGGAGAGGCAGGGCCAGGAGCTGGATGAAGAACAGATGAGGAAGGAGGTGCCTTCGTGGGGCTGGAGGGTGTTGGGTGCTCATGGGGTGTGATGGGCATGTCCCCATGTCACCAAGACCTCGGGGTGGCCCCTGGGAAGCCATGAATGAGGCAGGAGGTCCCCAGCTCACCCTGCATGACCCTGGCAGGGCTGATCCCCATCCTTCCAAGATTTCCCACATCCTTCCAAGGTTTCCCCATTAACTGGTAGGAAACTGCCCCAGCCTGGGTGGGATCTGGGCTGATAAAACTCTCAGCATCACTGTGGGGACACGAGGAGGATGCACTCAGCCAGGACCATGGTTTGAGGGGATGCTTGAGGCAGAAAATCCCCCTGGGGGGGGCAGGGATGGGCAGGCTGGGGTGGCAGAGCTGTGGCCCCCAGCCCCCCCCACCCCCCTGCCCACAGTCCTGGCATTTGCACTTACATATGTAAAGCATTAGGATTTGTTTAGAAGCCCTTTATTGTCATATTTTGTTCTTTATTTCCTACAAATTGAATTTGCTGAGGGATGTGTGCGGATTGTGAAATTATTTCGAGAACAGTTCCTCTGGGTTTTTTAATTTCCTTTGTATTAAATTTTTACAGTGTTTAAAAGGCTATGAAAAATTTTAAATGAAAATTAAAAAAAAGGAGGGCAAAATCCTGGGAGGAAAGGAGCTGAACTCGAGGAGGTGACCAGCTGCAGGCTGGCACTGGGACCAGTGTGGGATGGCACTGGGACCAGCCAAGGGATGGCACTGGAAGCGGCTGTGGGATGGCACTGGGACCAGCCAAGGGATGACATTGGCATCAGCCGTGGGCTGGCACTAGGACCAGGCAAGGGATGGCACTGGGACCAGCTGTGGGCTGGCACAGGCACCATCCGCTGCCACCTCAGCTGTGGCAGACGCCAGGGATGCTCTGGCCCAGATGCCCCCATCCTTTATCCTGGCCCAGCTGCCTACTGGGGAACTGGGATTCAGGGAGGCACAACCGGGTGCCCTGATGCCAAGGCTGGAGCAGGACCTGGCATCTGCCGAGGGCTGGGCAGCCGTGGCTGTTCCCAGCAGCCTCACAGCTCAGCCTGTCCCTTTCCTTCACTCCCAGTGCACAACAGGGGCAGGGATCCCTCACACGAGGCCAACCCCGGGGGAATTATTTGATGCACATAAAAGCCCTGAAACCACCTTCCCCTGTGACCAGCTTCCAACACAATAATCTCCCCAATTATTCCCCAGAGCTGCTGAAATCCAAACTGCCCCCACCAAGGACTCCTCAGCTCGGGGACCCCTTTCACTGCTGGGCTGTCCCAGGGATGTCAGAGCCACCTCCCACCCCCCCCATCCCCTGCTCTGGGTGTTTCCAGCTCGTTAAAGTCGGAGACACATTTTTCATCCCTTTCTTTCTGCCACTGTCATCGTCATTGTTCCAGGCTGCTGCAAATTGAGAACCGGCCGTGCACTGACGCTGCTGCTCCGCCCCGCCCGGCACCCCGGGCATGGGCATGGGCACTGGGGTGGCACCATCCTCCTGCCACCGCTTCCCCCAGGGACCTGGGCACCCAGGTGCATGGCACTGCCTGGCACAGGACCACCCGTCTCTCTCCGACGTGGGTTCCCTGCCCGTGGGGTGCAGGGGGCAGGAGGAAGGTGCAGGGTTGGCAAGGAGGGTGCTGGGGCTGTGCCAGCACCCAGTGATGGTCTGGGTGAGACCTCCAGTTGGGTGTCACTGAAGCACCCTCCGGTGTTCCCAAGGGGGTCCAGGGGCTTGGCAGCAGCAGGATGGGGAATGGAGGCTCCCAAAAATGGGGCAGCAGCATCCCCTGGCTCAAAGGACTGGGGGGCAGGACAAGGACCCCTCTTGACCGGTCCCCAGTGGTGCCAGGGGTCCGTGCCCAGGTCAGGGGTCTCCATCCTGATGCCAGGGGTTGGCAGTGGCTGGTTTGTGCCTCTGCAGCCCAGGGGAGGGAGCTGGGGGGGCTCCTCCCAGTGACACGGGAGTGAGCGGGCGGCTGGTGTGGAAAATCCTGATGTGAAAGGATTGCTCCATTAATGAGAAAGAAAAGGAGGAATTCAGTGAATGTGTAACTTCAATAGAGAGCGAGAGGGTGCCAGGGCTGGGCACGGCGAGTGGTCCAGGGCAGTGGGAGAATCAGCAGCACCATCCAACTGGGAGGAGTGACAGAGGGTGTTTGGATAAGCTGGGAACAACAGAGCCTGGCAGGGCTGCAGGGAGGTGGGGATGTGGGGAAACAAAGGAGCAGGGATGCAGAGAAGTGAGGATGGAGGGATGTGGGGATGTAGGGAAGCAGGGATGCAAGATATAGGGAGACAGGGATGTGGGGATGTAGGGAAGCAGGGATGCAAGATATAGGGAGACAGGGATGTGGGGACGCAGGGATGGAGGGATGTGGGGATGTAGGGATATGGGGATGCAGAGATGGAGGGATGTAGGGACGTGGGGATGTGGGGAAGCAGGGATGCAAGACCTGACCTGATGGTCCCCATGACCACCACATCCCTCTGTTGAGCAGACCCTCTCCCCAGTCCCAGGGTGCTGAGGCCTCCTCAGCTCAGCCCAGCTCAGCTCAGCCCAGCCCAGCTCAGCTCAGCTCAGCTCAGCCCAGCTCAGCTCCTCTGGCCCCGCTGAGGCACTTGGCAAATCGAGGGGAGAGGATTACCAAGCAGAGCAGAGCCCAGCTCTTGATCTGTTCTAGGAAAGAGAGGCCACGCCAAGAACTTTCTGAAATTCCTTCCCGAAGCCTTGGCTGGAAGCCGCTGCCTCTTTGCCGAGGCATTTAGAGCCTGGCAGAGCTGGGGCTCCAGCCCCAGCCCAGACGTGTCGTCCTGCCCCTTCCCAGTGCCCTGGTTTAGGGAGCTGGGGCCTTTGCCATGGTCCGTGCACCTCTGCAGGTGTCTGGGGGCAGAGATGTCCCCACCAGGCACTTCCCAGCCCCTTTTTGTCCCCGCAGATGCTGGGTGGTGGCTCCTCCAGGCCAAAGGACGCCCAGCACCGCTCTCCCCTCTGCACGCTGGAAAATTCCTTTCACATGAACAGGACACATGAGTTCTCCTCTTCCCTTTGTTTCTTCAGGAAAGAAATATGTAAACCCCAAATCAAATCAAATCCTATTTGTTTGTGGTCTCCAGTTGTTTGGTTGAGTCCAGGACTCCAGGAGATGCTGTCGGGGTGGCCACGGAGCGGGCGCACCCCAAACCTGCTGCAAACCTGGCATCCCCAGCCCTGCCATCCCCTGCACGAGCCCCATTTTGTCCCCTTTTGGGGACAGAGGGACATCCCCATGTCTCGGAGCTGGGAATGGTCAAGCTGGAGTGGATTCAGCTCATGGAGCAGCTGCTGGCCCCACTCTGGCTGGGAGAGGCTCGGGGGTAGATGGGGTGGGTGTCTGCTGGGAGCTCAGGGTTTGCTGTGTGGTCTTCCAGGGAGGCTCAAATTAACCAACCAGCATCATTAAGGAGCCAGACTCATCAGTAACCTCTAATTATGCCCGTTCCCCATGGGAGGAGGCATTTTGCACCCGGAGGAGGCCGTGCCTCTCATCACTCTTTCATCACAGTATTATGGTATTTTCCCCCAATGCTGGTGATTGGAACCAGCTGAACTCCTGTGGCACAGCCCCCCAGGACCCCAGAGACCCCCACCCATGGGGAGCACCACGGAGACCCTCACAGAACCCCTGTTCTTGAGAAAACCCAACCAAAGCAGAGTCCAGGGCCCAGCAAAGAAGCATCCCTCCTGCAAGGAGGGGACATCCCCACGGGGCTCTGCCTGCTCTGAGCACCACTGGGTCCCTTTTGGGACCAGGTTCACCCTCTGCATCCTCAACACCCTCCCTGGCAGAGCTTTGGCTCCTGACCCTCTTCTCCTCCTGCTCCCATCACTTGGTGCCTTTGGGGATGATGGCAAAGCTGAACCTCCTCCGTGCACCCCGAGCTGCCCATGACCCAACAGCATCAGCAGCTCAGACACTGTCTTTATTCCAGCTCCCGAAAATTGAATTTGTTAGTGGCATAAACAGGATATAAAAGGCTGAAAACAACAGAAAAAGGAGAGGGGAACAATTTTCTCCACGGCTTTGCCTGCAATGGAGGAAGTGACCTGTTGGGGACCACATCCCCTGGCACTCCTGGGTAGTGGTAAAACCCTTCTAATGACAAACACACCCCGGGGAGAGGCTCCGTCCAGCATCCCTGGACACTCCCGACCCTTGGGGTTTTGTTAACACAAAGATCTGCCCTCCACAGTTCCCACTCCTCCCTTCTCCTTTCTCTTTTCATGGTGTTCTCCAGAACTCCCGGTGGTTTCTGGTGCTCTTTGACGTCAGCTGTGAATGGGGCTGCCAGGTGGTAATAATTTTCCTGGATGTCGGCTCCATACAATTATCACTCTATTTTCACCTCAGAAATATTAAAGTTTCTGTCCCTCCTGTTATTAATTCTGTGAAAAGCCTTTAGAAGTCCCCGTGACCCACGGTCGATGCCCTGGGGCCCTGGCAGCCACTGCGGGGCTGGTGCCCATGGTCCAGGTTGGCCCTGGCTGTGCCAGGAGGGGATGGAGACAGCGCCCGGTGGGCACGGGCACCAGGGCCAGGGGCTGGGGTGTCAACTGGTGAGGATGGAGCCTGGGGCTGGGGGGGAGAGGAGGGACCAGTCTCCTCATGGGAGACCCAAAGTCCTGGTTCCCATGGATGGGGCAGGATGAGCTGGGGACAGAGTGACGATGATGATGATGATGATGATGATGATGATGATGATGATGATGATGATGATGCCACCGAGGGCTGGGGCTGGTGGAGCAGGTGCTGGTCACTTCTCCCCTTGGCTGCAGAGATCCAGCCTTACCAGCAGCTTTCTGTGCCCTGGGCTGTCTGCCCGGGGGTTTCCCATCCCCGTGCCAGGGTCTATCCAAGGACTCACTCCCAGGCAGCCCTCAGGACACGCAGTTTCCTCCTGGCTTGAAGTCCAAGCCATGAGCACATCCCTGCAGGTCTGGCCAGGACGGGCAGGAGCAGAGGAGCCGTCAGCCTTGGTCATGGTACAGATCCCTGCCAGGAGGTCTGCGAGGGTCAGGCTTGCTGAGAAAGGTCCAATTCCGGCTGCAAGACCCATGGCAGTGACCAGAGCTGACACGGGGAGGCTGGATTTGAAACAAACTGGCTTCAAAGTGAGCTCTGGCCCAGAGACACAACATCACAGCCTCCGGGAGACGAGTCCCAGCTGGGAGGTGCTGACACCAACACCCAGCCCCCAGCCCTGCCGTGTGCTGGGGAGCAGGTACAGCCACACACCCCGTGTTTGCCTTCCCTGTGGGCACCCTGCTTGGCACCAGCTGCCCATGGGCACCACCAGCCTCCTCCCAGCATGTGCACTGGGAGCCGTGGTGAGGACCAGTGATGGCCACGAGTGCAGAGCCATGAGCTCTGGGGCTGCCAGGGGGAATTTCCCCCTCCAGGAGCAGGATCCGTCCCAAAGCCTTTGTCTCCTGCTGGATTCCAGCTGGTGAGAGTCATCTGCTGGAGCCGGAGGATTTACCCTCCTGGGGAATGATGTGCGAGAGGGAAACATGTAGTCACATTAAAATGATCTGAAAAAAGGGACGGGGCTTCTGAGCTGCCTCACGTGGAGCCAGGAACATCCATCTGACTGATGCTTCCATCTGTCTTTCTCAATAGCTGCCTTAAATAGCACAAATATTAAAAGAAATTCAGTCGGAATTTGGCATCAATGGCCCTGAGGAGAACAGAGGAGGGACAGCTACTAAAATACCCCTGGCTTGCTCCCCTCCAGTAACAAACCCAGGGTTTGCACTGGTGGCCAGTAGCCGTGCGTGGGGAGGAGGAGGAGGATGGTCCGTGGCTACTGATGCTTTGGCTGGGCCAGGAGAGATGGGAATTGTGGGCACGGCAGCAGCACCAGCCTGCCCTGGGGAATCCCAGCTCCTTGGTGGTAAAATAATCTGCAGAAATGCTGCAATTTCATGTTTCCAGCCTGTCTGAAAGCCCCGTCCTGCTGCCCCAGGCTCCTGACCCTGCACCAGCCCATCTCCCTGCCTTTGCTGGGAGAAATCTTCCCCGAGTGACCGTTGCAATGGCAGGAAGAGATTCCTGAGCAATTCTTATGGCATGTCTCAGTTTCCTGAAGACCTCCCCTGGCTTTTGCTTTTAGTTTCATGTCGCATCATCCCAAACATCACCTTTCCCCAACCGACCCCAGCTCAGCCATCACCACCAGCCTCACTATGGCAGATGAGCCCCATTGCCAGGGCAATCATAGGATTATAGATTCATCATAGAATCACGGAATCATAGAATTATAGAATCATAGAATCGTGGAATCATAGGTTTGTAGAACCGTAGAATCATAGGATCATAGAATCATAGAATCATGGGATCATAAAATCATAGAATCATAGGATCATAGAATCATGGAATCATAGAATCAAGGAATCATGGAATCATAGAATTATAGGATCATAGAATCATAGAGTCATAGAATGGTTTGGGTTGGAAGGGACCTCCAAAGCTCATCTAGTCCAACCCCCCTACAATAAGCAGGAACATCTCAGGTTGCTCAGAGCCCCATCAAGCCTGACCTTGAATGTCTCCAGGGATGGGGCCTCCACCACCTCTCAATGCCCTTCCCTGAGCCCATCTCTGAGCCCGTCCCTCCAGGGTGTTCTCCCTGCCATGTGCACGGGAAGGAGAAGGAGCTGCTGACACGTGTCACCAATAACCAGGGAACAAGCGCCGCTGGCCGTCCCCAGCACCTCTTGGAGGCTGGGATCACCACACACTGCGCCTGCGGACCAGGGGTATTGTTTCAATTACTGCCATTATATAAAGTCAGAGCCATTTAATATATTCTGCCTCACAGGGGCTCAGCTAAAGAGATAAAACAAACACAGGGACTCTGCGCCGCTGGCGGGGGCCGGGAGTTCGCTTTCGACACCAACCCTTCCCTCCTGCCTCGCTGCTCGTCTCCCCTGCCCTCCT
>VYZX01000020.1:0-18768 GCA_013401335.1 Brachypteracias leptosomus
ATATATATTATATATATATTATAATAAGAATATAAATAAAATGAAAACATGCTAGTAATAAAATATCACCCTTCAGGAATACAGTTCTATCATGCCATTGTCCTCTAGAGACATGATCAGTTGAAAACTGATTTTAACAAAATAAACTCTGAACAAAGAGGATGCTTTTATGTGCACCCAGTGTTCATCCTTCAAAAAGGCAAATCAATAAAGGAGGTTCCAGGTATTAGGATCATGTGTTGTGGGAAAAAATATATTTGGGAGAGCCGAATGATAATTATCAATATATAGGATTTATGTAGTGCTTTTCCTCGATCTCAGAATAGTTATGAACTAGATGATCTTTAAGGTCCCTTCCAACCCTCTGAAGAGCAGCTCTCCATATTAAACTGCCTTTTCTACAATCTCTCCCCACCCCTTTTCCATCTGGCCCGTGGCTCTGCCTTGCTCATGTTGTGCCACTAATTTTCCGTGGGAGGAAATCTAGGAAATCTGCCTGAGAAGTGCAGTGTAAGCAGGAAAGCCCCGTCCTCCCACCTCCGGGGTGAAACCCAGTGTCCCTTTGTGTGGGGGTTGTGGTAGCTCTGGGGAGTGCCAAGCTGACAGCCGTGGCATCTGGGCCATAGAGCAGCTATTGAGGGGCAGCCGCTCGGGAAGCTGCCCTGGCTTTATCTCAGCCTCTCCTAAGCTGAGCCCGGGGCCAGGCTTGAGGGTTGTGTGGTTTCCATCCTGGCTTTGACACCTCTCGGGGAATGCTGGAGGTGGCCTAGCTGAGGACCACTTGTGAGCCCGGGGAGGAGGCACCTGTTCACTTGGCACTGGGGTGAGCCACCGATTCGTTCCTCGTGGGCCCTTAAATAACCACTGGGCTTCTCAGCACTGACAGATTGAGCTGGAGCTGCTGGCCAGGGCAGAGGGTGTGCTGAGGTACATCACAGTCCCCTTAGCTAATACTGACACTGGTAAAATCCTGCTGGTGGTTTCCAGTGGTCCTGCTGGAGTATGGACAGCAAGGTGGCCCCAGGAGGATGGTTGCCACAAGGTGCACCTTCAGGTATAGCAATTACATCCACCCAGAGGAGACATGTACAGATACCTGCTTTTCTGAATTAGGACAGATAGCATTGCCTCAACCCATAAATTACTTTGCAGCTACAAAATGAGCCACTTGTCCAAGTGAGTTTGTAGCCTAGAGTCTTCCCATGATTGCGTTGTAGCAGATAGAGCCACTGAGCAATTTATCAAACTATTTTTCCTGCTTAAATCCCTTTCAGATGAGACAGAAATTTCCTTTCTTCTCGTCTGTGTGGATTTAGGTCTTAAAAAACAGCTGTCAGGAATGGCATAGCTGGTCTTGCTTTAGGGCAAGCAGATAGACCTTTCAGGTCCCTTTCATCCTTTTTCCTATAACTGGAGGTGGCTCTAGTAACATATATATGTACATAGATTTGTTCTCTCCAGCCTGCTGCAGTTTTTCAGCAAGATCTTTGCTGGTTGAAAGGAGTAGCCCCTTTAAACTCAGCATCTTTTGAAGTCTGTAGGTATAAAAAGACACTCATTGTTTGGTGCACCTTCACAAAGATTCCTTCTTAATCCTGGCTGTGTGTACCCATCTCTTGGTTGAGCCTTCCCATGAGGAGGAATTTGAGTTGATTCACATTCCTTCATAAATGCACATAGGATAAGACATCAGAATTTCCTCCCTTTTAAGCAATCTGGTCAGTTCTGACACTTTCCAACTCCATTAAAAAAATCCCCATAGTAGTTCAGAGCACCCACTAGTGCAAACAAACTCCTGAAACCCCTTAAAGTATTTGCTTTGCCACAGCATTTAACTGTTTACAAAGCCTTCCAATACTCAGTCAGTAAAAGGAAACAGACTATTATTTTTTAAAAATTGCAATATAACTGTATTTGTGTTGTCCTTGTAGAGGACAATGTGTTGGCTCTCACGAGGTGACCCCAATCAGGACAAATCTGACCAGAAAATGGTGTTGTCAAAGAATGCTGACAATATTTTGTTACACCATTTGGTTTAATGCAGACTTTTGAAAGTCAGGGAAGGCAATCCTGACACTGCTATTGCTTGGACCTCCTCCAAGTCGTTTCACTTACTGCTGATCCTTCATGGGTTTGCCTTCACAACTCCACTTGTCCAGGTCCAGTTGCTGAAGTCCAAGCCCAGGCAAACCATTACTTAAACATCTATAAAAGTCCCTTGTTTTCTTCTTGAACTGGCTCCTAGAGTCTGTACTTGTTCTAATGGGGACTTGGCATCAACAGGGACCTCAAGGTATTACTGTGCTTATTCCCTGATTTTAAAGGAAAAATAATGTGAAATTCACAGAGCTTTATGTTTCTGAATCAGGCTTTAATTTCTTTTTTGATGGAAAGTGTGGTTTGTGGGGAAAGGAGCTTGCTAGTCGAGTAAGCTCAGAAAGATCGTAGCAGTTCCAGTAATTACTCATTTCATCAATCCATCTATATTTATAGTGAGCTAAACCAAGTTCTTTCCTATGATGTCTACTTCAAATAATGCTGCTTTACATTTGGGGAGCCAGATGAGGAAACGGAATATAATCTTACAGGAGTTCCTTGCCCTTTCAGTCCGTGTAGCTCAAAGACTTGCTGTTACAAGAGCCCTCCTTTCTCTGAGACCTGTTTAACATATTGGACTAAACAAACTATCTCCTAAAGAAAGTGGGAGCATTTTCTGTGCCCAGCATTGGCTCTCGAGGACATTTCTGCATTTGTCGATGTGCTAAATGAGTGATGCATTTTGGACAGCTTCTGTGTTCTGATTTGTTTTGTTGTGCTTTTTTTTTTCCTTTCCTCCCCCCTTCTCCCTCCCCTCTTCCCCTTTTAATTTTTCTAGGGGAAAAAAAAAAAANCAGTAATTACTCATTTCATCAATCCATCTATATTTATAGTGAGCTAAACCAAGTTCTTTCCTATGATGTCTACTTCAAATAATGCTGCTTTACATTTGGGGAGCCAGATGAGGAAACGGAATATAATCTTACAGGAGTTCCTTGCCCTTTCAGTCCGTGTAGCTCAAAGACTTGCTGTTACAAGAGCCCTCCTTTCTCTGAGACCTGTTTAACATATTGGACTAAACAAACTATCTCCTAAAGAAAGTGGGAGCATTTTCTGTGCCCAGCATTGGCTCTCGAGGACATTTCTGCATTTGTCGATGTGCTAAATGAGTGATG
The DNA here is from genome assembly GCA_013401335.1 of Brachypteracias leptosomus. Taxonomy (NCBI): domain Eukaryota; kingdom Metazoa; phylum Chordata; class Aves; order Coraciiformes; family Brachypteraciidae; genus Brachypteracias; species Brachypteracias leptosomus. Next base: position 3,213 of record VYZX01000020.1, read on the forward strand.
CATTTTGGACAGCTTCTGTGTTCTGATTTGTTTTGTTGTGCTTTTTTTTTTCCTTTCCTCCCCCCTTCTCCCTCCCCTCTTCCCCTTTTAATTTTTCTAGGGGAAAAAAAAAAAAAGCTCCTCCAGTGTTGTTTCCTGCAAAGACCATTCTTAAGAGCTCGTTGGACAGCGCAGGGCTCTTGAAGTGATAGCTAATTGGTGAAAGAAAGGCCCTGATTGTCTTGAGGGAGCTGGAAAGTGCTGCGTGTGCTGCTGAAAGGGACTAGGGAGAAGGTGCCTGGTTTCGCCGAGCAGCTGCTGCTGGAGATGTTTGGAGATTACATCAGCATTGGAAAAAAGGGGCAAAAAAAAAAAAAAAAGTCCAACTTCAGAGCCGGAGTTTATGGAGGGTTTTTTTCCCCCCTTCCAAAGGTCTTCTGACAATACTGTCATTGTCAATATAAGAGTTGTTAATTCTTTATGAATAGCACATGGGGCCTCTTGACTAAATAGTACGTTACATGTCCCAAATCTGTCAGCTGGACTCTTCTCTCACATGCTAGTGAGATCACTTTGATTGGAATGTTAGAGGAATTGCTGGGCTGGCCGTGCAGAACTGAATACTGCATTATATAATTAGATCTCCCAGAGTATTTTTATTTTTTTTCACATTACCTCATTATTCTAGTTTAAATATGGAATCAGTCCTTTTGATGGTTTTGCTGGTTGTAATTATATTAATACGATTCATTTTGTGGTCCTGCCTTAGTGCTTATATAGATTATAAAGTGTCCCGGAGGTTTCCTGACACAAGAAAAAAGAACTAAGACTTCAAAAGGCTTGTTTGGATTTGAATGGACAATGGGGAGAACTGGATAAGGTAAATGGAGCTAGAGCAGATTTTACCTGGGGATCTGATGAGAGAGAAATGACCTGTTGAGACTGCAACCCAGCAAAGATTCTTCAGAAAGCCTCCTGCTGACAGGGGAGAAAACGACAACTTGATTGAGTCAAATGACTTCCTATCAAACTCAGGCATGAATTTGTTGTTGGGAACAGACTCGTGGACTTTTGCCAATTAAATGATCTGGACAAGCTGGAAGGAATCCTATTGCTGGGCAGTCCAAGGCTGCCAGTGACCCAGTCTGGAGATGTGAAGTGTGGTGGTGTGATGTCTGCTGGAGGAACTGCTGCTCTGTGTGTCAAGATGTCAGCCTGCCTGCATGAAGATGAAGATTACTGGTCAAGCTCAATATCCACGTGCCATGCTATGGACTTGCAGGAGTGGATTTTACCTGGTTGGCTGATTTGCTACCAAATTCCTTGTGGTTCTTTCTGGTCCATTGCATCTGAAACTGATTGTATGTTTTTAACTGTTGAATATTCACATTTCTTAGCAAGTGATGTATCTGAGTGCCAGATTGAGCAAGATAGCACTGGAATAGTGTGGTCCATGAAAACCAGATCTGTGCCACAGGGGTTGTCTGGTGGCCTCTCGGTGTTCTTCAGCAGCACTGAGGGGTGGGGGGCACATGATGACACAGTGTGCAGTGAGTTTGGACTCCAAAGCCCTGCAAGGTGCCTTCATTCCTAGCCTTTAATAAGGAGCTTACCAGGACTTGAAGGATTTGACTACTTGCCACAGTGGCTTAGGATTTTTTTGGTTAACCTGTAAAATGAAATAAGTTGTTTCAAGTGAGCTGTCTGCTTTCCAATGGATGTTATACTGAGTCAAACATCCAAAAATCTTACTGCATATACAACTCACTCTAGCATCTGATATTAAGAACTGAATTTCTTTATAATAAAAGTGGGAAAATTATATTGTCTTGCCTGTGAAATGCAGTGTCCTTGGCCCAGTCACTTTAAAAAAGAAATAAAGTCCTTTCTGGGTCAGTCATGTTCTATGTCATGTAAAAGTGAAGGTTGTCACTTCATAAACTGGCTTCTATATCTCTTGATAGCTCGCATGATGGTATCAGAGTTCAGCCTAAGTAAAAACCTACAGCAATCCCATAAAGAGTTTCTGGCCCATTTGTGACTCACACACTCCTACAGGCTTCTCTCATTAGTAACTGTTAATCAGCCCTTATCACTTTGTCTTCTGGAGCCTCCTGAAATTCAGCCATGAGAGCTGGTATGTGCGTGTGCTGTGGAGCAGGGTAAATGTCAGGTCAATTGATTTCAGCCTCAGATTTTATTTATGGTGGATGACCCATCCACCAAACCTCCTGCAATGCCTGAAGATGCATGTCATTGACTTGAAACCCAGCCAGGTGACAATAAATTAAATGTAGATGTAACCCCATTGTCCATTTCTGTGCATTCTTAATTGTAATGATCATTCCATCCTTGGCTTTGCTTCCCAACATCAACAGGCCACAAAGGGAACGTGAAATGTTGTCTCCTTGATGTGCAGACATACCTTAGATAATAAGTAACTGGAAAAAATATGCTCAGTGATCCATTTTTCTTCTTTCAGTTAATCATCTCTATTCTTAGCCCTTGTATGCAGAACAAAGTTAGTAGATAAATTGATAGTGCCTTTAAGAAACCAATCTTCTAATCCTTGATTTCACTTATACTGAATTTGTGTTTGACAGTGTCGTATTCGTAATAATTGTTTATAAATGTGGATGTAATGGTTTGGACCTTAGGTGGGTTACATGAATTTCACTCTGATGATAAGAATGACCCGGCTAATTTTTGGTATAATAATTGCTCTGCATCCTGTACAGGTAAAACTGGCTGGAACTCTCTAAGGAGTTTATTACTACATCAAAATTTGGAGGCCCATTAATTTAATAAAAAATATTACAAATAACTTTCTGTTTACAACAGAATTAAAAATTTTGCAAATTGCTTCACGTCAAGTAGTTGTAGTTTATTTAAGATTGATCTTGAAGCCCATATTTCAATGGGGTTTGAGTGGGCTTGACTGGGAATCACTTTGGAGTCTTTTAAATTCATTCAATTTCATTTATATATTTAAGATACTGATGCCCCACTGATTTTGTTTGTGTTTAAGGATGTATTTAAAAATAAACATGTATTTAAGGGCAGTGTTGAGCTTTGGCCAGTGGGAATGCAAGTTGAAGTCTGGAGCCCCCTTTCAAGACATGAAACAAAGGTATATGTAAAGAAACAGAAAAGTAATAGCTAAATACTGTGGTGATATTAAAATCCTTATTAATATATATTGTATTATAATAATAATATGTATTTTATATACATAGATTAAAATCCACTATATATATAGTATGTCTTTATTAATTCATATCATTAACATGCTAAACAATGAACAAGTTACCATGTAATCTATTGGGGAGAAAATCCATTTTTTGTGCTAAGATGTTATCCTGAAGAAAACTAAGATGGGATTTGACTCTGTTCTGATTTATTTTTTGAAAATCAAATCTTTGTGACTCTACCAACAGACTTAACCACAGATTTTTTCCCTCACACTGTGTTTGATAGTTTAGTTCTATTGTAACCTACAACTAACATTGACCTGTTGAGGCACTGCTAAAAGCAGATATAACTGCAAAAAGTTATGAGCCACATGTAATGCAGTTAAAACCTCACAAATATTCCACTGCTACTCATGAAAATTTCTTTGTGTGAAATGATTTCTAGTGTCTATATTTCTATTTAGAAATATGTATGTCAGGGATGGACTAGATGACCTTGGAAGGTCCCTTCCAACCCAAATCATTCTATGAGTTTATGATTCTAAGATAGATAAATAGATAGGTATCGATGTATCTTATCTAGTAGTCTATGTGTATATATATAATTTATATTTATGCATATAAACCAATAATAATCTGTATGATGAGTGGGTGCAGGACTGTTACTGTGATACAGTACCTGTACATTTCTTATGCTTACAGGGTTGTGCTTTCTTTTGGTGTTAGCCAATGATTTGAACAAAAGCATAGGAGTCAGTAAGTAATATAGCTCATCTTGGGAGCACCTTCAGAAGGACATCATAACTCCCATGCCTGAATTTCCCCCTCCATAAGATCAATGTTATAATGAAGATCTGCCTTACAGTGATACTAGGGTCACTTTATAGGTGCTGTAGAGAGTTGATGAACTTTGGCTATGCACACTTGGCAGCATGTATGTGTGTATGGGCATGTGTGTGTACATGTATTTTCCATATAGGAGTGTTAATATTTGAATATCTTATGATAACAGCCCTTCCCACTCAAGCTACTCTATCTTGTTTAGTTCTAAAAGATAAATTACAGATTTTGTCCCTGTCCATGGCAGGGGGGTTGAAACCAGATGATCTTTAAGGTCCCTTCTAACCCAAACCATTCTGTGATTCTGTGATTTATTTGCTTAAGTAACTGAAATTGCAAAATTGTGTTGATGTATGTTAGGATTGTGTTAATTTATAGTGAGTGTTTTCCCAGCACCAATGGTAGCACTATAACCAAATTTGCTCCCAAACCAAACAGTCATTTTCAGGTTCCATAATTGATACTTCTTTTTTCCAGGGTTCAAGATCTTTCTGAGCTGTAGGAGCTCAACTGATTATAAATATCCTGTCACCTACAAATGCCATTTCTGTCCAATATCCTGTAAATGTGCCAAAAGCTGCCACTATGGTATGGAGAACTCATTACAGATAAGCTCATGGCCTAATGAGCATGTAATTATATTTATTGATTAGAATAATTTCTACAATTTTATTTTGCAGTGGCATCCACTTAGACAATTACTGTCAAACCATGTAAACCAAAGTGCAGAAGGACTCCCTTAAATGGATCTGGCGATGCAACAGCTGCTCTCATTACTTTAGGTAGGTCCATTACAGCCAACTTCAGAGTGGAGAAGCTCAAGACACAAGTAGGGCTACAATTATACTGACTCTCACAGGAGGAATCTGAACAGCTGGGGGCCTGGTGGTTGTCCACCAACGGTTTCCAATGAGCTGCCACATCATAAACCGAGGCTCAGGGGACATCTTGTGCCCAGCATTGCTACTGGTGTTCATATTCATAGCCCGAGGGAACAGAAAAGTAGTGTTGGGATCTCTATCAGGATTCATGTTGGCATCAAATTGATGGACAAAGAAATGGCAGAAGGGTTGTCTTGGTTATGTTAACAGGAACCCAGAGTTGCTCCATGAAATGCATTTGAGTTCTGCTTGGTTGTCACCAAATCTGGTGACCTTATAGGGTGGCCCTTTGACTCTCACTGCAGGCAGGGCTGGTAACAGCATCTATTACTGAGCCTGGCAGGCACTTCCAGTCCTAAACGCCTTTTTTCAGCTGTCCACAACTTTGTCAAAATGGGTTTTCAAGCTAAATTTTTCCATGTTGCATTGGGTGTCTGCCTCAGGCTGAGTTCTCTATAGAAAGCTTCAGCCAGAAGAGTTTCATGTCTTCCAAGAACAAGACTAGAGAAAAATACATTGTTTTACCCGTGCTAAAAAAATATTGGCAATGTTTTTCTCTGAAAAGATGTAGTTGACCCATTCTGGGAGATTATTTCTGCTCCTCCTGTCAGGGATATGTAGCTCTTGTTCACATGAGGGAAATTACCTACTTCAAATTCAAGGGGTACAAGACCAGATCTGGTGATGAAATGAGAGTAAGGAAATTCGCAGGAAAAAAAGAAACTATAATGAGATTTTAGATAGAAAGGGAAAGTAGGCCATGGATAGTTGGTGAAAGTCAAGCTGGACTTCAACGTGTAGCAAGACTGGGGCTAGGACTGAGCAATAAGAGGGGTGGGTAGGAGCTGCTGGGTTGGTGGTGAGAACTGAGGACTATTAAGGCAAAGGGACAGGGCAGAAGAAATAACAGGATACTAGGAAGGAATTGAGGAAAACTGTGTGTACAGATCTGATAAGGAACAGGGAGAACTGGAAAGAAGCAGGGAATGATGCTGAAAGGGGAAGAACCAGTGAGGATGTGGAGACTGAGGCTGGATGTAGGGGCTGAAAGCAAAACCTCCCTAGAAGTGGGTGAGTGGTTGACTGAACAGGCTGAGGTAGGAGACAGACTGGGTGAAATTAGGATAGTTTGGGCTAGCAGGACAAAAGTGGAGTCTGAAACACATGATAAAGCTGAAATTGGGAGGCTAAGACTTGGTTAGCAAAGTGATTTGACCTGGGACAAGAAGCCCAGGGAACTGTCAAAGGAATAAGAGCTTGATAAAATGTCTGCTGGGTCACTCTCCCTTTGAAATATTGAAATAAATCCTGGAACTCAAGTTTCATTGGGTTTTGGCTATCAGCAAATTTCTATCCAACTTACTGTCAAGAATTATTTAGTCCCATCTACCAGTGATCCTCCAGCTCTGCATCTTTGTGCTCCAGTTGGCAAAACTCAGAAGTGTGAGTGGAGCTTGGTTTGCTGAGCATCTACAGGGCCACGTTAATGGGGTGTAATGAAGTTGAGCACTGAAATTAAGACAGTTGTAGAATTAAGGCTTTATGTGTGATTTTTGTTCTGCTCCCTGAGTATTATGATACAGTCTTTAAACTGCTTTTTTCCATAGGTTCTTTTGCTCATTTATAGCATGGGATGAAATGCTCCGGGTTTGAGGCTCTCAGGAACAATGTTTTGAATGTTCCAGAAATGGAAAACTAGAGTATGAAAGAGGTTTAGGAAGACTAAAGTTTTGAGTGCAGTGATGAGGAAATTAATTCTGTCTTTGCCTGTCATTGAATTCTATGCAAAAACACTTAAAAATATGTTTTCTTTGCTCTTTGTCTGCTTACCTGGAGATCCAGGGTCTAATTTGCTTGTGTGCTGAGCACCAGCAGCTTTAAATTGTCCATTTAACAAATAAACTAGTACCAGTTTAACAAATAAACTGGTACACTGAGAATTCAAATTCTGAGAATGTGAAGGGAGACATCTAAAATGTAGATGCAAAAAGCATAGTTCTTCTGTACTTTGGTTTCTTATTGCAAAATGAGATAGCGTGGATATAACAAATGTTAATCAACATCTGCAAAACACCTAAACACTAAGGGACATTCAGGAGGAAATTTTAATTACTCTTGCTCAGGGGACTGAGCACTGCTAATGAAGAAAACATGAGAACTTAATAAGCAAGCACTGTCCGTCCTGTCCACTGAATGTGGCAGGAATACCTTGGAAAAAATAATCTACTTGGCAGAAGAGCATAACAAAAGGGAGGAAAAATAACTTTTCCTCCCCACATGTCATAGAAGAAATCAATAGTTGCTTCTCTCTAAGCTGCTCTTGACGTATCTACTGGATTAGGCTACACAGATGAGTGGCCAGATGTGTCTAGTTTCTAGATCCTGTTCACACTTGGCTGTGATAGATGCAGAGCTTCCAGCACTGAGATGCAAGAGCTCTGAGTGTATGTAGAAGAAAATGAAGGGAAGTTTATGCAGAATAGAGACATCCAGAGCATTTGGGTATGTGTGGGAGGTTTTTAGTTTTGCCCAGTGGCCTTAGATCCCAGGCTACATATCAGTGGTATGTGGCTAAGTCCTTTTTTTGGAAAGGTCCAGGTGAGTTTGGAGCCTGCATCCTGTATTTAAAGGAATTCTTCAACTTAGGGCTGACCTATGTGACTAACGAGACTGTTTTCCTGACTGCCTCCCCTCTGAGAATTGACAGCCTTAAAACTCTTCATCACAGTTTCTATTGGTGGATAATCTGTCCTTTGTTCTTTCAAGGAGAAATTTTTCTTTGCCATCAGGTTATAAAAAAAACCCCAAATAATTACTGCTGTATTCTGGGAATTATTATCAAATACTAAAGTCTAGAAATAGATATTTCTCCTCCCTAGTCTTTGTATTAAGACAAATTCGTGGAAGGAGGATTCATCAAGGGCTATTAAATGCAGGATATCCTTGTGCTGCGGAGTGTCGAAAGCTGAAGAGGATATTAAGGAGGTATCACTATATGCTTGTCCTATTCTTAGTCTCTTCTTAGACATCCTCTGTCCACCTCGATGGGAAATAAGAATCTATTCTATTACTTAGAATTAGTCAGTGGGACAAATGTTTCCAGAGAAAACATCTGGAAGAACTACCTTCTACTGCCTGTGTCCTCATCAGAGCACTGAAAGGGTGAGGAGAAAGATGGTGGTGAGAATTATGAGCTACCTGAAGCCATCTAACACCTTCTGTGTGGCTTCCAGAGCAGGTACTTCAGGTAGCATACCTCTGTGGCTCTGGTAGTTGATGAGATACCTGATTTTATGGCTGCTCTCACTGGCTCTTTCTTCAGACCTGCTTTCTTTGGCACACATCTCAGACCGAGGAGAGCCACTTCCAGATTTTGAGTCCCTGCAAAATGTCTCCCACCACGCCTACGTTTCAAAGGGCGCAGGATCCACTTAGCTAATTTGTTCCTAGGTAGTTAAACTGCTTTACATGAGCTTCAGACCACGGAGAAGATTTAATATACTATTTTAAGAGTATGTGAACAGTGTTGTGTAGGGGGATGTGTCTGTGTCTGTCTGGGAGCGATGCTCTAATTGGAGGGCGTCCTTTGTGTAACCCTGTTAAGATTTTAAACTATTCTGGGAAACCCCGTGGCCCGAGTACTATGGAATGTAGTTAGGAAAAACAGTGTTTTCTCAAATATTTCAGATGTGGAATATTTATTTTCTAGCCAGAGAAACTTGTTTTGTTGCCAAGCAACTGACCAGGAGTAGGATCCGCTGCCAACTGTACTTGAAAAAAAAAAAAGGTGAAAAAAACCTTCTTACCTCTGCTCAGGCTGCGTGTGAGCATTTCCAATGCAGTGAAGAGGAATTTTTAGAATACAATCTGTGTGGCAGGATTAATTGTTTAATCACCTTAGGTCAGTTAGGTCTTTTCCCTCCACCTTGGCCTGAGTCATATGCAATTGAGAGAAGAAGCCACTTGTTAAAGTATTGATGCAAGAAACCCAGTCTCTTTCAAAAGCCTTTTGTTTTGAAGTCTGCTCCATCAGAGCCCAAGATAATGGAGTTTGATCAGTCACTGGCCTCCTGGTCCAGAAGCAGGCAAGGACCTTAGAACTTGGAATTCTGCTCAGATTATTTTATTGACTCGATACATTCATTTGAGTAGATGTTCAAATATTGTTTGCTTGAAAATTCAGGTACCCAAGCTGGTGTTCAGAAGAGCTGAAGATGCTCAGCATGCCCTTGATGGATGAAGGTTAAAATGGGACATAAATTGCTGTGAAGGAAGCTCATAGCAATGTGGTTGTAGCTGTTTCATCACAAGTGAGGTGCTCTTTACTGCACAAACCTATTGGATGAAAAGCAGCTAGTTGGGGAGTTGCCTGTTGGTCAACAAACCTGCCCCTTCCACTGGACTTAGCTCAAGCAAAGAGTCTGGATTGACCTTGATGTTGTTGAGATTCATTCCTGGCAGTGGGTATGTAATGGATGCTTCTGGACTGGGGCCTTTGTCAGCCATAGTAATGGGGAAGAGTGTTCATTAACTGCTCTGTTAAAATATAAAAGGCCAGTTTGGCCACAAATGGGCACAACAGAAAATGCTGCCCACCTGGATAAACAGGAGAAGGGGAACATGAATGGGGCTTAATATAAGAATCAGGCTTGTAGCTAAATTTTATGGAGAACTAGGTTGAGAAACTATAAAAAGCAGCAAGACAGAGGTGTGAAATTTGAGGGGTTTGGTGCTATTTCAAAACTTGTGGATATAGAAGTACTGCTTCTCATGGCATGAATCTCCTGGGGCTTCTCAAAGACATGCAGGAAGCACCTGTTGATCTGTGTTCCCAGTGTGTATTAGTTTATCTCTTCTTTGTTGTGTGTATGGTGCAGTTCCATGCTTCACTGCCTACGTTGGAGAGGTTGTTGGGTTTCTCCCAGGAGAGGTCAGATGTCAAATTCTTTATCTGTTCAAGCACAAAAGGAGCTTGTCCATGATGCTGCTGTTTAGCCTCCAAGGCTTCCTCTTCAACCTTGACTCTTCTTTCCATTTTGTTCTCCTACTTCAGAATAAAGCCTGGCAGTTGACCTCGTTTAGCAGCCAAGGCTGCACATGGTGGCATCACCTGTTCTGCAGCTTGGTCTTCAACTGCTGGTGGAGATTGTGTGCACACATGTTACTTGGGTTAGCTTCTGTGACCACAGATGATTTTAAAATTATAGTGTTGTGTGAAGCATCTTCGTGGCTCTCATTAACTAATTGGAAAGTTCAAGTGCTGGGTTACTTCAAAAAATGGCGTTTCAAATTTATGTCAATCATGTAACAACAGTTATTCTTCAGTAAGACAGGGAAAGATTTAGAGAACATGGAGATAAAGATGCTTACCTCATTTCTGGTGTATTTGGGGGGATTAATCTCCCCCAAATTCTACTCATTAAGTGTTTCTCTAGCTAAAAATATGTGAAACTTGGAGATTTTTATGAACATAGTTTCATTTGGGATAAGTTTTGAGGTTTCAGGCTGGATTCCAAAAATGTAGAGTTCTTCAAAGTGTAGTTCACCATAAAATTTTCTTTTGGTACAAAATAGTGCCTGGGTATTGGTGGTGAATTCAGCTTCTGTATATTATCAACAAGAAAATAAGTTCAGCAGCACATAATGACACATTTGTGTGATGAGGGACCAGAGTTAATACTACCTGAGTTTGCTGTCCAGTCACAAACAAGAATAACAACTGATAAGATTATGACCCAGGTCAGTGTTTTGCCTAAATCCATGGTCACAAATATGGTTGCACCTTTTTTTTAACTGATAATTTTGAATAACAGACATGACAGGTTTTGTAAGATGGGGGACTCTGTACTCCCTTTTTTGATCACAGCCAGATGAATTTTGCTTTCCCAGCTTGGATTAGATGTTAGGAAGAAGTTCTTGCCCAGGAGGGTGGTGAGACACTGGCCCAGGTTGCCCAGAGAGGTGCTGGAAGCCCCATCCCTGGACATTTTGCAGGCCAGGCTGGATGGGGCTGTGAGCAACTGCTGTAGTGGGAGGTGTCCCTGCCCATGGTGGGGGGGTTGGAACTGGATGATCTTTAAGGTCCCTTCCAACCCTGACAATTCTATGATTCTATGAAAGCTCTAATCTGGGCACAATGTTTTGGCAGTGGTATATTATGTAGTATTATTTTTTTAAATCCTTTGTGCTCTTACTACACGCTGTGGCTGCTCAGGAGGTTGTTACTAGTCATCCTAGCCCAGTTTTTTGGCTCTGCTGTAGTTATCTTGCACTGATCTACTGGATCTATACCACAAAAGACCATTCTCTGAGCAAGGTAATCCACTGCTGTCACTCTGCTGGTGTAACAGTTCCTGTGCTCCATGGGGTGCTCTGCTATGAGTAAGGGAGTACAGTCCAAACATCCCAGCAGTGCCTGAAAAAGACACCAGCCCGGAGTCACTGACAGCTGATGGAAAGCAGAACAGCTCTGAAGATGCTCCCACACTGCACTAGGCTTTGACCTGGAGGATAGCCAGGGTCATGGGCTGGGCTGCAATCAGTATAGATGTATAACCATAGCTGGCAGGCACACTGCTGGTAAATGGAACAGATAGAAGAACTGAGTAGTAGAAATGTGCTTTCATACTTCTCGTGGTTTGCAGGTATTGCCAACCATATTTTACATTAAAATTTACTGGTGCATCTAATGCAAAAGCAAAATTAAAGCATATATCTGCTGAAATGCTGCTGCTGTTTTTTCCAGTATTGGAAACTATGGAGTATTTTTATTTTTCATAAAAGACAGTAGTAGTGATAACTCATTGCCAGACATTTTTAGTTAGTTCTTTTCTCCCGTTCTCACTTTTTCTGCCTGTCTTCTACTGAGTTGAAAAAAAAATGAGCTCTGCATCCTTAACAGTCACCTGTGGAATAGTTAGGGCAAAGTGTAATATTCTGAGGCTCCCCTTTCCTGAAGGAGTCTCTGTTTATCATTCAGCCTGCAGTGCCTGGATTGGGTTACACCAGGAATGTGGAAAGCTATATGGGAAAAGCTGCTGGGCTGTGAAAAGATCTCAGGCTTTGAAATTTTATGGACCACTCTTGCTAATGCACATTCCATATTTGAGGGTGTCTGGCTGCCCTTGCTCCTTGTGAAGAGGTGATGGACGTTGTGGAATACACGTGCCTGTTTTGGTGCAAGGGCTACTGGGCTGATAACACAGGACCACAGACCAAGGGAAGTCCCAGGGAGGAAATCCCATTAGGGGATAAATTATGGTGACACCTACAAGTGTTGGTACAGTCAAGGGTCAGTCCACATTCACCAAACAATCTCTAGTATGACAAGGAGCACTGGCCACACTCCTTTTCCACAATGGCATTCCAGTAAGATCCCAGTTTGAGTTGTGCCCGTGTTTTTCCTATACCCACATAATTATGAGAGACTCATCTATAGGTTAGGCTGCTATAAATCAAGTTCTTACTCCTAAGAGGATTTGCTTCCAGATATTTCAGCAGGACCTAAATTTGCAAGTTGCCGAGTGCAGTTAATAGGACTTTGATCAGATGTCTTGAGTTGTGCAGGTATTAACTACAGTGTATTGTACATGTGCTTTGTAAAATACAACAAAAATATCAATTCATTCATGAAATTAACCTTTGTACATACAGGATGCTCTATAAACAGTTTCAAGAGTTTAAAATTGTGAACTGTATTGAAAAAACTTTTCCCCTTATTTTTAACTTTAATTTGTCTTGTAAGTTACCTACATACCCTGGTAGAAAATTAAAAAATAAACCAAAACAAACAAAAGAGATGGAAGGAGCTTCCCAATTAAAAAGCTGTAACAAAATGTAATCATTCAAAGATATTGCTTTTTTCCCTTCTGTTGAATGTACTCAAGTTAAATCAGCTTTCCCAGCTACCTGTTAAAAATGTGGGATATTAACAGCAAATCTGTTGGGGGAGGTTAACAGACTGGTTATATATATGTATGTATTTATATAAAGTGAGGCAAACATTCCAAAACTGCAGGAGTTTGTGTACATGGTCATGTCTGTTGGTGTTTCTACAGAGCAGAAGACTCCAGGTTTATGACTGCAACATAGAGTCAAAGTCAGTCCCACATGTAGGTGTATTTAGGATTTTATACGTCAAAAAGATGCTCAGAAAGCAATAGAGACCCCATTCAGATATAATTAATGCCTCGTGTTTTTAGGAAGAGACTCTGCTTATTAAGCATCCCTCCATTTATGCTCAAAAAAATCATATTATCATCAGATTTGGATGAAATTCTGTGGCCTGATTTATGCAGATCAGTCAATGTTATTGTAATGTGACTGTAAACCAACTCAATACTTTTCTAGAGTATCTCTCTTCATTCAGTAGCTCCCTATTTTAAACAACAGTAGATGTCTAGAAGTGACTAAGGTTTGTTCAGCAGAAGAAAGTAGCTGGTCTCTGGCAGGAGCTGCTGCCTTGCAGACCACCCTTAAGACATCATGGCCTAGAAACCCCCTCAGGTGCTAATGAGGGACCATGGCTCTCACCCGTGCTGCCTGTCTGGAGCACCTGGATGGGTTTTGGCCAGACTGAGCCCTTAGCAACACCTAAACTCACACGTGCAGGTTCATGGGGGCATTAAGGGTGATGGATGGTGGACACCTTTCCCTAACGTTTGTCTTGTTTTCTTGGGCTCATGTCCAGACCTTAGTGTTATTCAAACCTCATGCTTTTTGTTTCAAATATGAAGCAAATGCATTGTGAAACCAGTATATTCCCAAATAATTTTGTCATCAGGCAATTAAAATATCATGTGCTATAAACATCTCTAAGATGCTCTGGGTGGGAAGGTTGCCAGGTTCCCAAGTCACATTGCTTTCAAAAGTACAATGAATGTACAGTACTCTGAACAGTCTGGAAAGAAAAGTCATTTTCCAGCTCTTAAAATCTTTTTTTAGCTTTTCTCAGCGCTCTGAAGTCAAATTATGATGATTTTAAAGGCAGAACTGTTAAGTGCCAATGATTTGTCAGTACTGGCACACTGAAATTCCTAACAACATAGTTGGTGCATGCTTAATATCTTAATTGTGCATCTGAAATGCATTTGAAGTAAAGCTAGCCAGAAAATGTGTGCTGCTTATATTAAAAAAAAATAAATTAATTCGCTTTATTATAGCAGAAAAAAACTTCCAATAACAACCTTTTTACCCCAGTGTTGCTGTCTCTGGCTGAGAATATGACTGTGTAGACTGGGAATTTAAAGAGTGGTCTGTAAAGTTTGATTTTTTGGACATGATTAGACACCAGGTTATTTTCCTTGACTTTGAAAACTGCATCTCTCGTGGGCTTGGTCAAATTGCTTTTAATTCATTAAAAAGTTAAAAGGCATCTCTTGAAGTAATTTGTTACCTTTAACAGAAAGTTTGGGGAACCTGATGCCTAGAAGTGTAGTTAGAGGTCTGAATGTAATGTGGTTAACTTCAGGATTTTGATTTATTATTGGGCTGTGTCTCAGGCTGTGGAGTGGCAGGATGATGGGGGTGTTGTGCCTGCTGGGAGGTGTGTGGGTTGGTGTCTCACCTCTTGTGAGCACCCTGAGCAGCAAGGTGGGGTGTGGGAGAGCCCAGGACTGTCCCCTGTGCTGCAGGTGCTTTCAGAGGAGGTTCAACAAGATGCATGAAGTGAAAGATCATAAGCTAGTTAAGATAAATGTTGTGGGAATTGTGGTCATGAAGATCTTCAATGTGATGTACTTAAAAACCCCAAACAATTGTTATCTGCAAAAGAAGAAAAAGCAACGTGACAAGTTAATGATGAGTCCCAAAGTAACAGAAGGTCCTTTAGTCCATTGCTGCTCTTCAGGAACAAGAATTCCAGTGGGAAAACCCAAGGGGAGTGCTAACAATTGAAAATATTTGCCTGAAGATTTAAGATCAGCTTGAGTAATATAATTATTTAGGAAGTATAGCTGACCACGTGTACTGCATGGTGACATCCTAAACATATGCATTGGGCAATTGTGCTCATGTCCAGTTAGAATCATAGAGTCATAGAATTGTCAGGGTTGGAAGGGACCTCAAAGATCATCCAGTTCCAACCCCCTGCCATGGGCAGGGACACCTCCCACTAGAGCAGGTTACTCACAGCCCCATCCAGCCTGGCCTTCAAAATGTCCAGGGATGGGGCTTCCAGCACCTCTCTGGGCAACCTGGGCCAGTGTCTCCCCATCCTCTTGGGGAAGAACTTCTTCCTAACGTCTCATCTGATTCTACCCACCTCTAGTTTTGTCTCTAAGGAGTCTGTCTCAGCACGTGAAGTGCTGGGGCCTGGGCTGTGTCCCCCGAGTTGGAGTTGACCTATGGATGAGTCACAACCCAGCAACAGGTTTTGTTCCCCAAGTGGTTTCAGGCCCCACAGACAGAACCTGCCCCACCTATGTGAAGCTCCAACTGCCCCCAGGTGATCGTGGTTGGGTTGGTGGGTGAGGCCAGAGCTACATCAACCAGGAACCCACCAGTTTGAGAGAAACAAGGAGCTGATCAGCTAGAAGAGAGTTCCTGTAGGGGCCAGTTGGAAGAGCTTCTTGTTGGGCTCTCTCAGTGGTGTGTTCCCCCTTGGCTGATTTGAGATGGTGAAGAGCAAACAGATGAAGTGTAGACGTTGAAGATATGTTTCTTATT
>VYZX01000021.1:8144-94564 GCA_013401335.1 Brachypteracias leptosomus
TGAGTTCCATTTAGGCAGCTAAATCAGATAAAACACAACTATAAGCAATTAGTATGCCAAGTGGAGAAAAAAAAAAAAAAATCCGACCAGGGAAAACCTCTCAAACTCTGCAATTGCAATTAACTTGCTATGAGTGCCACCTTCTAACTTGTGCCATTGACAATAGAAATCTAGAACCCCTACCGAAATTTTGCTAGATGCCATTGCCAAAAGTTGCATTTTTTTCCTGCTGCTAGATAAACATCTAGCAGAGCTGAAAGAGAATACAGATAGAGGCTAAAGGAGGCTTAACACCACTAATTCATGCATCACTGCAGTTGGGCTTTGCTGAGCATTTCACTAGACTTTTCTTTCCAGTAGGCTAACACAATGAACCTGCATCAGAGACCAGCAATTATATTAACTGGTTGAAGCTGGTTGGGTTGGAACACAAAACATTTGGCAAGACTGTAAATTAGAGGTGTATATTTGCACAGTTTTCTATGAGTGAAGCAGAGGTTCATTCATAAAGAAACTTAATGGACAGTAAATTTTATTGCATATATTAAAGAAAAAAAAATCCAAACATATTTAGCTGACAACTCAAGTATGAAGAAAGGGATTCTGCAATCACTATGCTGAAAAAGTACTGTTCAGGAATCTAAGATTACATATCTGTCCTTCACTGGTTACAAGAAAAGCCTCCCTCTTATAGCACTATCTTTCCCAGAGGGCAGTTTCCACTAACCACATGTAAACATGAAACCATGTACACTGGCTGTAAACCTTACTGCTTTTCTCTCCTAGTTGCAGCAAAGTTTTCTTATTTCAGATTCAGAATATTCATATTCAGAATCTCATTTCAGATTGTCTGACAGTTAGATAATTGTAACATTGTTAAACCTGATATTGCTGAGAAACACCAAGAACCTATCTTAATGGAATGCCCTTTCAGATCAAGCCTATAGCATCATAGATTGAAAGCATGACTCTCATTACATTTTTATGTGCTATGTTTCTTTTGTAACACTAAAGCATGCCTTCTGTGGCTATTACTCCCCCTCAAACAAATAAAATAATGATTTATAAAACTTGCAAGGAATTAGAACAGGAAAACCTATGACTACATCATAGTAATTTACGAAACAAAAAGTAGCTTCTCC
The DNA here is from genome assembly GCA_013401335.1 of Brachypteracias leptosomus. Classification (NCBI taxonomy): domain Eukaryota; kingdom Metazoa; phylum Chordata; class Aves; order Coraciiformes; family Brachypteraciidae; genus Brachypteracias; species Brachypteracias leptosomus. The sequence goes on from VYZX01000021.1 coordinate 9,287, forward strand.
TATCTTTTGTTTTATTTAGAATTCTACATGTTCAGGCAGCAAAGCACTCATTTTCACTTATTTGCCATAAAGAATATCTGAGTGCCCGTGTACACTGTAGAACAGGTTCAAAGGATATGGAGTATCCAAATTCTTTGTTCCTTGAACTAATTTTATGCACACAGTAAAGACTGACCCTAACTGACAAGCCAGCATAGCTCAACTTAGTTTTCTTTACTTGCAACAGAAACTTTACCCTTCTTATTTTAAATAGAAAAATGAACATGTCACTCTAGTTACATTTCACTTATATTAGAGTTCTCTCAATATCGATTTTAAGAATTCCCCACTCTCCTTCCCTCTACAGTTCATTCTTGACAGGCATCATAGGCAAAACAACCCAGAGACTGCTAATAAGAATCTCATGTTCACAAAAAAATCCTCACAGTCTTTTTTTGCATACTGTGAAGTCACTATGATACAGAGATGACCTGTAATAACACAAGGAAGAATTGCAAAGAGATTTCTCTAAAAGAAAGTGTCTTGTTGTGCAGGGGAAGATTTCAGCAGCTCCAGTTAACATCCATATGCTCATCACAGACCCACAGCACAGACTCGTTTTTCATATGTGAGTGCACGTGCATTCATGTACGTTTAGATTACTTCAGCACTGCTGTAGCCAGAGCATATGGGAGAGGCTGACCCATCACTGCGTGTTGGTTCTGCCTCAGATCCAAAAGAGGCAGGCTGCTTTATGCTTTCACCCTACAGCAAAGTAAGACTTTTCAGATATCATGGCTTAAAAGCCAAAGTTTCATGAGTCCTTTGGCACACTTTAACATGAGCTGCTCAAAGCCACCCTTTCTTTCAGGATTTTTATTAACTTTGCAGTTGTTGTCTTTTCACTACTACATATGCAGTTCTAGACAGAAAAAGAACAAATCAAATCTAGTCACAATGTTCACTTGAATACTGTGAAGCTGATGAAGCATGAGTCAACATCATTCAGTTCCAAACAACTGGCAATAACATTAACAATATTTTAAATTAATATTAATAAGAATATTTAATATTTTTTAAAAAGAAAACCTTATTGATTACTCAATGGCATATACTATGTTTTGAAATTTTCCCAGTAGAATCAATTTTTTCTTAATGTAGGTAAGCCTGTCCTCTAAAAAAAAAACCAAACCAAACATAACATCTCATCAAGAGAATCCAAGTGTTTTCCAGGAAAGAGTCCCCTGAAAGCCTTGGGTTCCTGGCCTCCTAAGAGCTTGAAACTTATAGCAGTGTTTGCAGTTGGATCCAGCATTAGTAGAAGCACACCAGTGCTTTTACAAGTCATTCACCAAGACAAAATGACTACTTAGCAGCCAATAATTAAAAGACAATTACATTGACAAGCCAGATAATAGCATCTCATTGATAGTTTATTAAAATGAAGACAGAAACCCAAAGAACTTTTCCATTATTATTTTAGTGCTAGACTCAGCACCCTTTTATTAACAGGCATTTTCTTCAGTAGATATTAAATGTGATAAATGTCATGTTCTCAAGTTACTGAAGGCTGCTTTTCTATCACTTGAAAATTAAGTTCAACTGATTGTTGGGCAGATGGTGAGAATGAGGGTGCATAATGTATTCTTGATCTGACTGGCACAGATTATACTCAAGTAGTAATTGAAGCACTTTGATATACCATTTCTTCATCCAGGGCCATCAAACAAGGAAAGCTCCTTAATTTCATTGATGCTGCCTCCCTAGCAAGCTGTATTTCAATTATTATGCAAGTCACAGAAGTCTATTTTAAGATTCTTTGCTTTTATTACAGTACATATGGAGGAGGTTCTCTCCTGACATTTGAATAATCTGTCTTCACCTAGCAGGTGTGTTTTCCTTTCAGAATTTTATTTAATAACCTCCTGAAAAATAATCAGAAGAACCAAAAAGAATGAACCAGAACTATGCTGATGGGCGTACGCGCTATATTTAACAGTGCCCAAGAACAGTGCCATACTAAAAAAATAGCATTAAAACCATACTTAAGGCAGAGTAAGCAAATCAGGTGAGAACATCCATGCGTTTCATTTTCAGGTCAGCACGCAGCTCCCATACTCTGCTCCTTCTTGTGATAACAGTAATAGTCTAAAGAGTTGAAGCAACTTTGGTATCATTCACCACTCCAGATAGAAATCAGCTGCTGGTTGCAGAGATCTCTTCAAGCCAGAATAATGGAAGTGCATGACTTCACTGCCTCAGAGGAACACAGTTACTATCAGACACGTGTTCCTCCTTCAGACATGTAGTGAAATGGATCCTATCACAGGCAGCTAATGTGCGTTCTTCAGAATCTTAGAAGCATTTGGCAATTTTTCTGGCAAGCATCTCAGAAGCCAGTGAACAGATCCCTGCTGAAGAAATGTTTCAAGAAGCATGCGACATATGTAGCCCACATCCTGATAGAGCATGTTTGGCTGTTACCAATTAGTTGTGAGGCTTCCTGAAAATACAAACCATTGCATAGTCCTTCTGCAAGTCCTCTGCAACTGGATAGTTCAGACTGACAAAAATAGTAGAAAAAATAAATACAAGCTTAGAAAGCTCTGTAGAAAGATGAGCTTAGCTGGGGTGAGGGAATATACCACATTTTTATATGAACATAAGCCAACTTGCTAAGATTCATTTCAAATAACCACACGTTCAGCTTTATGACAACCTGTGACCTCCAGGCCTTGAATCAGTAGGTGGTTCAAGTAGGCTGAATAAGAAGAAAAATCCATAAATGATTTCATTTTTCTAGCTCAGAGCATTGGCCATGTGCCCAGCGAGCTCTCAATTATTTCAAGTCATTCAGTTCCAGCAATTAAAATATCTTCTCATTAATAAGAACTAGATGTTTAAATGCCAGTTTACAGTGTTAGGAAGGAAAGAATATCGCCAATTTGCTGACAGAAGAAACACTAGAAATCAACCTCTGCCTCTCCGCTGAACATGATCAAGATGATCTAATCAATGTCCAAAGCCATGAGACTGAGCAGACTGCATTCTTACAAGAAAATTTGGATCCAAAAATATTTACTTAAACTAGTTGAGGACTTGATTGTACCTGTACTCGTAGCCAAACTGATGTGAGTGGATTCCTTCCTCCAGGACAAGGACACTATATGCACAGTGACCATCATTATCAGCAGTACTAACACAGATGGTGGTCAGCTTACTAAGAACTTGGGAAACAGCAGGAAACTCTCACAAGGAATCCTGAACTTTTTTCATGCTCAGTATTTTGTAACAGTGTTGAGGGTTTGAAAATTTGTAGACATCTTGCATACTGTAGACCTTCCTGCTCCTCTCAACTTTGCACTGCCTACCTTGGCAAGACAACCATTGTGCTTTTTATACAATCTCTGTCTCTTTATTTCATGCCAGATTTCAACTGACTGAAAGATGTGCTTCTGTCTCAATACCACGTATATTCATTTGATGCCTGTGGCAGCATGGACTTCTTTCTCTTCACGTTTGGACACAACTTATTCGGTAGGTGATTTGCAGGATCCTAAAAAAATACCCTCCTTCCAGAAATGATCTTAGGCTATTCCTAGATGTAATATTTTACACTTGTGCTTCATGACTTGCAAGTCTCAACCAGTATGCCTATTGTCTTCTATTTCACAGGCGTGTGCCACCATGTAATCATACAAGCATGCCCATCTTCTAAGTGGATGAAGCCAATAGAGAACAAACAGTCCATAAAACTTGCAGATTTCAGTGCTCAAGGAAATGCAAAGCCAGACAACTATTTAGGCAAGACAAGAATACAATGACTCAAAGTTCTGAAGATTTAAGAAGTTTTATGGTATAGTTTAGCTAAAACTAAGGACCTGAACACTCATCACATTTTCATTACTATAGGATATTATTAGCTGAAATAGGCAAGCACTCTTTATAAGGAGTTTATAAGGAGCTGACACAAAGGTGAAGACACAACTGCAGCTGAAACTGCTGTTTGAACAATTAGCACTGATTATGTAAAACACACAGGCACCTGTAAGAGGGTCTATTTTAAGAATGTTCCCTTTAAGCATAAAGATTTCTAACCATGATGTTCTTCATGCTTTCAGACAACAGCAGTTTCCCTCATGAAGAAAAGCTTCCCTTCACCTCCTGCTAAAAAGATCCCCAAAGATATGTTAATTTTTCTTTAATGTATTATCTATTCTATCACCACAGCTGTCTTATCTGCTTTTTCCTCAAGGACCAATGCAGTTGCAAATACTGTTCTGCATCCCATGATAGATTTTATTACTGGCATCAAACACTGTTTCATGCTTTGCCCTGTTATGAAGATCTGTGGTGGTAGTGAATATTGCATTCTTTTGTGTAAATTCTGTAATTTTTCTGAGTTTTGATAAGGCTATTCCAGACTATGCTGGTGTCCAAGACAATGCTAACAATAACCACTGTTTAATAACTATTCTCTTTTATCTAGCACTTAACCTATACAGATTTTCTCTGCTGAGGTAGTAGCCTTTTAAAAAAAATATGGGAGAAGATGAAGACTAAAGTAACATGATTCTGTTTCAGTAAATTTTCTTCTGAAGAGTCAGGACAGACCTTATGAGCTCAGCATCTTATTATGTTCTAATTGACCTCACATTCTAGTGACTTCACTGGTAGTTGAAATATTCAACATCTGGCAATACTTGGAACTTCAACGATGCAAAGCACTTGAAAATTCACAAATGAAAAGGAATATAAATAGCACTGAAATCTTTGCTCCTTTGCATGGTAGCCTGACATTGCAAACCTTCTGCTGACTGCAAGTGTTTGCGCTCCTTGTATTTGCTAACCAACATGCTGTCTTCTTTCAAAATAGCTTCCTACAGAAATCACCTTGCCAAAGAGCGCAACTGAGCAGCTTTTGGCAGGCTGCTCTTCTCATTTCATGTTTGCTCTTCGTTTATCTCTCAAAAGTTTTGGGGGTTTGCAGTATTCCAATTGGGTACTGAGTACTATTGAGAAATGCATTTCAAAATTATGTATTTTAGTATTATTTTGTTCTGCACCTCACCACCCACAGAAGTCACATATATGCCTGACTGCACATCCATATGTAAAGCACAGGCATTGTATTACATATGACACTCAAAAAAAAAAAAAGGCATGTAGTATTGGGTAAGAAAACACAGACTGAATCCTTTTCCTTCTTGCAGCAAGGTTTGCTGTCTTTGTAGCATCTACAGCCACCTACTTTATTTCAGATGCCTGAAGCAGAGAGATTACTTATCCCTAGATAAAGTGCACTCAGTACTTCAGAGGATTAAAACCCAGCAAATGTTAATGGCAGCAGGGTACAAAAGGAGCCCCTTGCATTACACCTGCATATAGCCAGCCTACTACAGGAGATCTAGGAGTAAGGCAAAACTGACTCCTTTCCTAAGCCCTCTAAGTGTTCAACATAGTGTCTGAACAACACAGGCCCAAACAAGTCTTTGGCTTAGCACCTAGCACCTGTCCTCTACAGCAGCCAACAGCAAATAGCCCAGAAAGATCATATACAGAGTATACAAGACTTTTTTTTTTCTCCAAAATATTCTTCTAGCCTCCAGAGATTTATGATAGGCAGAGTTCCTGAGTCAAAGGTGGTGCTCTGGTGTCCTACAGCCCTGACTGAATCCCTCAGAGCCACAGAAAATTATTAAAGTAACTTGGAACGTAGAAAAGACCCTGTCCAGAGGACAGTGTTCAGGGCAGCACGTCTGAATGCAGGAACTGCCTACCCCAGGCTATGCGTGTCAGCTCTTTTTCTAGAGCTGGCACTGGTCTAACCCAAAAACAAGTGAGCTCAGGAGGATTTCTGGCAGACAGTTCAGCTCTCTGAGTCAACTCGCTGCAGTCAGCCACGCACTGGAGCCTTTGCAAAGGAGAGGCTGAGACTGTATGGTGGTGAGCTGTGACAAAAGGCACAGCAATAAACATTTCAGCTTCTGTGGAACTGTGTGGACTTGGCTGCTCTGTATATTAGGCATGAGGAAAACAAGCTCCCCCCATCAAGGCATGAGTGTAAGTTAAATGGCAATCTCAGGTACTAGCTTACAAATATTGACCTTTTTGGATGTGAAAAGGTGTGTTTTTACAGGTACAGTGTCAGCTACAGGTTCACAGCAAGACAAGAAGCATATATTTATCACATAGGTCTGTAACAGTCAAGTTATTCCAGTGCTTTCTTATGGAATATGTATTACAGCTTACTGTGCTTGAAAACAGGCAATATAATTTCCCAAGTTTAAGTAAACTCTGTTAGTTACCCCACATTCAATTTTTCTTCAAGGAAAAGCTCCCTCATACCAGCTCATTTTAGATGTCTCCAGATAGCCAGCTTTGGTTTTGTGGAGGGGAGGAAGAAAACATATTTGTTTTGCTTCATTGCACACCAAAGCTTACTATTAAATTGCTTTTTAACTATAATAACATTTGCACACAATGTACCTAGTGTTTAGTAGTATAACAGTTAAAACACAGATCCTTCTATGGATTTCTTATGGCTGTGATTCTGTTCTCAGGCAGCCTAAAGTACATTAACTGTGTGACTGGAAACAGGATTAGGTGTTCTGCCTGTAAAAGAGTGAAAGCATGTCTTTCCTCTAGCATTTCATGAAGTTATCTGGTAAAGTGTAAGTAATATTAGGATACGCTTTAGTTACACTATGGGTAAGTAGGTGATCCAAAACACAGGTCCAGAAGTCACCTGGAACTAGGCACCAAAGGACTGGGCATAACACACCAGGGAGAAACCTAGATCCAAATATCCCTATGCTTTATGTGAAACTTCAGTGCAACTATTAGAACAAAAACCCATATCTAACTGGATACAGTAACAGGAAAAACAAGTTAAAAGACTATGTGTAAATCTCCCAGAAATACAAGCAATTATTACAGTAAACTGGAATGCAGAGAAGCCCCAACCCTTGACAACTTCTAGGTTAACAAGAATCAGGATGTTCTCTATGTTGTTATTCCTCTGGAATGTTAACCTTGCTAAACATTCATACATTTTGGAAATCTGCCCATCAGTTATGCAGTTCATGCTTTCATAACATCAACAACATCTTAAAAAGAGAAAGGAAACCCTGAGCATATCCTTTCATATAGAGCAGTGTAAGCGTTCATGATAGCAGAGTACTTTTTCTGGAAGTCAAATCACCAAAAGCTACAGAGAATCAAGCTGAGATTACCATGGCTGATCCTCCTCTCACTTCCCTTTCAGAATAATAAAACGTGCTATTTAGAACTATTTCTTAAATTTGGAAAAAGGGAAGGGTAAGAACAGACCTTAGAAACCTTTTCAGTTCTGAGACCCCATCTCCAGGTACCCACGCAATCTATGAATAAAAGCAAGAGGATCATGCAGTGACAGAACATGCAATTCCTAGAATACACTTTTGTGAAAATGAGCCAGATTTATTCAAACATAAGCTAGAATTAGAAAAATAGCAGATGGCCAATTGCAGCACCACTGAAATTCCAACAGCTTGGTTTAAAACGTTAAGTCAGTTCTTAAAATAAGGTTTTAGAGGTGGAATAGGTTCTCTAGGGAGACAGGAAACTTGGTTCAGATGCAGCAACTCAGATTATTTTCAAAAATTGATTGGATACCTTTAGCTAGATGTATTTTTCGGCATTTTTCTCACATCAAAAGGCTGCTTTAGTTGTTCCTCCAGCAGTCAGAACTGAAGATTTAAGCTATCCCCACTTTAGATCAGTTTCTTCTGCTATACTTGAAAGAATTTACATCCTCCTCCCCAGTCCTACCATCAGCCTCAAGTTGGTTTTGCTTCAACTCTAATAATTTCATAATCTCATTGCCACTCTTCTGGGGGTCCATACATTTGGGAGCAAAACTCCACATGAAGACCAAGGCGTACTATTAATTTGCCTTCTAGGCCTTATCTACATTAATAAGGAGGATAAGGACAGTAATAAAGCTAATATAGAAAAAGATCCTTGATTTTAGTGCCATTGGTAGAGACTGAATTCAGCCAGTTCCCACAGGCTTCCTGCTTAGGCTTGTGGGAAATATGAAACAATGTCTCCCGTGAAAGACTCAGGTCAGACTCTGCAGTGAAGCAGTTTATTCAGTGTTCTTGCAAAAGCGGATGTCCTAGCTAGTAGGCAAATGCAGAATTCAGCTTTTTATTCCCTATTCTGTCCACAAAGTCCCTCCCTTGTTTTCCTACAGATTAGGTACTCCAGGGTTTACAGTCTAACCAAATTGTCTAATCAACACATGTACAATTTAGTCTCACATCACTATTGTTTCCTCCCAATCCCCTTTATTTGTTTGTTCCCCTCTGATAAATTTCAACCCTACCCTTATCGATTACCAAGCCAATTATCACTTATTTTCCATATCAGTTCTATACTGCAAAACCAACATTAATATTTTCCACAGGCTGAACCACCTATTCAAACTGTCCACTATGAGTTTCTTCTCTTTCTTGTAAGAAACAAACCTTTTTGGGGAGCGAGGGAAAGAACCTTCCATACCTCACTTTCTTCTCTCTCAAACCTATTAAAGAATTAAACAGGACAGAAGTTTTTTTCTCTCCCAGGCAACATTTTCCCCTCCATGTACTACCACCAGAAAACTTCAAGATACTCCAAAAACCACCTTAAGCACGTTGATATTACTATGTCTTTGTGTAAGGACAAAAAACACGGGAAAACCTTGCTTTAGAGCTGGGATCAAGTGTTTTTCATTACTCTTAAAAATTCAAACACCTAAGTTGCCAATCCCTTCAAAAGAAGCTTGCTTAAAGCTATGAGGCAAAGGGTCATTAAAAATGGAAGCTGAATCCAGAACCCCAGACTAGAAATCACAGGCAGCACTTTGAGTTTAACGTGGGCTGTGCTCATACACGGTGCAAAAGCCCTGTTTCAAGTGCTCAAAGACTCACGAGTTTCAAAACGCAGCTCTGGTCTCTCCAACCGAGCGCAGGCGCTTCCCTGCTCCCAGAGCAGCCGGGCTCTGAGACGGCAGCGCCAGGCCGCCTGCCCGCCCGCCGGCGCCATCTTGTGGCCCTCGTCCGGATTTACCGGCGCCTGTCTGACGGGCCGTTGCTGGCGGCAACCTTCACAGAGAGCTCCAGGCTTGCGGAGCCCGGGGTGTCCGGACCCGCAGAAAGCTGCCAGACCCGTCCGAGTGCAGAACAGGTAGGCACGGCGCTTGGGGAGGCCGCAACGGCGAGGGCAGCAGCCTGCTCCCGCGTCCTCTGGCCGCCTCGCAACGCCGCCTCAGGTGCCTTGCCTCAGGCCCGCCGCCTGGCTCCCCGACCATACTGAAGAAACTCGCCCCACAGGCCTTCATCCATTACAACGTCCCGACCACAAATGCATTATCTAAAGTTAAAGGCAAAACACTCCGCTTTCACTCGAGGGATTAGAAGAGGCTTGATCTTACTGCCCCCCATAACTCAGCCTCATCACCTACCAGCAACTTCTTTGGGTGGCGCGGCTGCTTTCGCTCCTCTGAAATCACCTGTGACTCCATCTTGCTAGGTCAAAACCACCCTTCTGGAACTCCAGGCAAAGCAGCAAGACCCCCAACAACCGTCCTTTTCAAGACCCCGCTTCCTTGTGGAGCGAAAGCCACGGAGCCCTCCTGAGACGCTGCCTGGTGCAGGGGCAGCCCAGAAAGTTCTAGCAGCGCAGGTGCGCCCAATCCCACGCGGCCCGGCCCAGCTGCGGCCGCTCCCACCTAATCCAGCCGGGCCCAGCTGAAGCCACTCTGACCCTGCCCCCCGCGCTGCCCTGCGCCCATCTGTGGGCCCTGGGCCGGCAGCCCCCAGCAAACACGGCACACAAATCAAAAACAAAGCATTTTTTTCTCTAGGGCAGTTGTTGAAGTCAGGGCCTTGAGCACTCCTCAGAATGGTCCTGTAGAGACAACAGAGTTTGTTGGTATAGACTATGTCATTAACCTTGTAATATTGCTTGTTACTTTCAGGGTCTGGCACAGGGACAGTTTACAGGCTTTCTTCCTCAAGTTTCTTGCTGTTCTGACTCTATAAATATTTGTACATGTGTTTTATTTTTTGTGTGTTTCTCTGTAGAGACACATTTGTCATTGTATTTCTTAAGGTATAGCTTTTTCAGCAGACAGTTTGCAAGACTAACATTAAAGTCAGGTCACAATTTCCATTACAAACACCGATTTCCAGACTCTTACTATCCTTGAATAAAAATGTCCTGCAAGAAGAAACAACTGCAGAAAGCAATTAAAAAACTAAAAGAGAGGCTCAGTTTTGCACCTACTACCACTGGTTTTATGAACCTATTTCCACTTTCCACCAGTGGTCTGACCCTTTAAAAACTGTTGTTTTTGCAGTGCAGAGCAAAGCAGACACATTATGCAGATGATGCCTGGGCACCTATCACAACAGTCTGGCAGCTGAAACCAAACCCTCATGGCCACCATTGTGCAGTGAGTACAGGACATTTTGTACTGTTTAAACAAACATGCTAATGCAGGATTATTTTAGAAAAATATGAGAAGCATTTGAGCATCCCAAACATTAAATCCTCATCTGATGATAGGAAGTGTTTTATGTCTTTCCAATACCCAGGCTCAATGCCGTGACTTTAACAAGCTGCTTAATTTTCTCTCTAACACCTAAATGTATGTGATGGACATATGGTGCTGTATCACCCTCAGCTGGGAATTCTTAACTTTATTGTTTTCTGTCACAGCCTGTACACTCCTCCAATGTTTTAGTCATTGTGAAAGATCAGTAAAGAAGGATTACTTTGAAACTCTTTGAAAAGGAAAAAATCCACGAGGGAACTTGAAACAACAGTAAACTCAAGACCTACTGTACAGCACAAAAGATCTCATGAGAAGGGGAGAGAGCCTTTCAATTGTGAAAAATAATGAGAGAGAGATGCCACTGCAGGACTACTGCTGGAAGGTATTTAAGAAAGAATCAGAAAAGATAAATAAGCAGCTTTTGGGCAGCATTTTGTTCCCAGGGTCCCATCCTTGTGGATCGATACAGTACTTATCGTCGGCAGAGATTATGAGTTTCTGCTGTTGCTGTTACAATGGACATCTCAAATGCATTTTCATCAGTCTTCTAAATTAAAATTGGTGTGCAAAGTCTGAATTCAACAGGAACATAAGCAACATAGTACTATGCATTTCCAACACATTAATGAGGAACAATGATCCTCGGCACAGTTTTGCCACATCCATGAGGCTGATGCTGGCCCAAGGGGCTACACCTCTCTGCCTGCCAGACACTTCCTTCCATCCCTTCTCTGGTTCTACCATCAACATTTGTCAACTGACCTGGCAGTAACATTTTTATTTTTTTTTCCAAGTTTCACCATAATGCAATATAAATCATAGAAGCAGCATATGGGAGGCAAGTGGCATCTAGGCCCCGTCTTTTAGAAGTAGCACAGAAGCCAGTTGTGAAACTGCACTTTCTCATGCCAAGAAAATAGGAAGCAACATTTAAGGCAGATGACACCTTTTATTATACAACATAATCCAGCTGGGAAAAAAACCTAACATTTACAAACACTCAGACCTTTCTTCAAGAAACCTATCTGCTGAGGAATGGACTTGCCAGTCAGTTTAACACTAAGAAAGGCACTTAATGGTCAAAACTAAGCTAACAAAACCTTTGATAAGTCTTTAGGCTAGAAAGTGAAAATGACCCCACAATTTGGCAGTTGGATGATGTCTTTGTAAGACCAAGTGCAGTTCCTGTTGCAATTAGTATTAAGGTATTTTATATATAGCGAAAGTTTTTCAATTGGAGAATACAGAAAACGTGCAACAGAATATTCTTGATCTTATTTGCTAGCATATTCTCCTGAGAGACTCAGATTCTGTCTCCAAATTGGATGGACAAGTGAATTAAGCCTCAGTCCAAGCAGGTGACACAAGCTTGTGCTATTCAGTGTCTGTTTGGTGTTGCCAGCTTCCTTGTGTTTCCAGGAGGGCTGTGCAAGTAGGAAAGACAGGAAAACATGTAACTTGCATAACTGCATCAGCTTTGATTTGGTGAAAGTGCCACGATGCTCAAGCTATAAGCAGTTTTTCACAGGAACAGTGACTGAAACTCAGTGGATCCTGACCTTGACTGGGGTAGGTGGCAGCTACTGTCTCATAGGAGAAAACTCTTATGAACAGTCTCTAAGTGCATGAACCTGCTCTCAGCTACTGAATTTCTTCTCTTTTATCTCTTGCCTGTCCTCAAGGTTATTCAGTTCCTCTTTATCATACTGTAATTCTCTCACACACTAACAATGTTTCCCAGCTGCATGCCAACAGCAGGTTTCATTAGCAAACTCTTCATTATTGCACAAAGGTCATTAATGAAAGCATCACGTTCGCTCCCAAGAAAATTCCTTGAAGATCTCTAAAAGCAAACTCCCTTTAGCCTCATAACTCCTCTTAAGGAGGTGCCAACCTCACCTTACATCCTTAAATCCCAAAGCTTCATTATAATACCCAGTGTGTGACTTACCTTAATCCGCTAAGTAAGAATTAATAATGCATTGTAATGCTATAGTGAGAAATACTTGCAGAAGGGTGTAGATTTCTTCAAATGCAACATGTCTATCCTAATGCTTGTATGTAAGCAGGGAAAAGGTGATGGTCTAAGACAATAACAATTTACCAGAGGGCTAAATGGGGAAACATTTAAGTTGTATCAGAATCAAGTCAAAACAAGATAAACAGACCTGAAATACAGTGGTCTGAGTAAAAGTCACACATAGAATCCAATTCAAGCAACATCAAAACAGTAGCAAAATGCTCATTATTAACTTATCAGGAAATAATAAAGAAAATGTTTGTTCTCTCAAAAAGCATAAATCTGCATGTATCACACTTTTATTAAAATACAACAGTGGATATAGATTAATGAATTAGTCATCTGCATTAATCAAGGAAAATGTTTTATTATTATCCAAAATTAAACAAAAGTCCTCTTTAGACTTGCATTGTATGCCAAGTAATTAGCACAACCACCCACCAATGTGGCCAGCTGAAGGCAGGAATACTCACCAGCCAGAACACCCAGCAGAGAGAACATTTTTGGTCCAGTCGCTGACTGGTTCTTGGAGTTCTCATAACCAGGGTGAATCACTGACCTGGCTTATCTGGAGCCTCTAAAATGAGTAAGGTAACACTTACTGTGTGACAATTATCAAAAGTACAAGATATACTTAAGTTATTTAATAGCTACTGCAAGTTAAGCAGGGAGATTGAGTTCTTGAGTTGTTTCCTGAGGCTGTTAGATCAAGATCTTCCCTCCACTTTCTCATCATTCACTCCTTCAAGATTCCCAGTTACTGTGCAGAACCCATTTCCTCTCTCCAGTCAAGAACTCTGTAATGTCCAGCTTGGCATCAAGTCTTATCTCCTGCTTCTTGTGCTGTATCACCTAATCTGGATTTCTGTTTGTTCTGTTTCATTCCTGGCAGATTTTTAAACTACTTTATTCTGCACTATATTCAATAGGAGGTTACCTTAATAAAACTTGGTTGATTTCTATTCACAGGAGTAGGTCTTTTTTCCAGTCTTTTGTCTAAAAGGTATTTGGCAAATTTATTTGGGGCATATCATCCTGAGAAGTACTGTCTATGATGGACAAAATAATAAGTAATCCAAGGCGAACATAGCTGTATGAAAAAGTGCATCGAAAGCTTTCTTTCATTTGCTATTTCATATATGATAAACACACATATGCACCTGAAGAAGAAAAAACATAGAGATTACCATTCAAAAATTTAAAAAAAAGAGGAAAACATTATGAAGAATACAGTATCATTAAGATTTCTTAAATATGTTTATATATATTACTTCTAAGAATAATTTACAAGGATATGAAGAGGATAGCAAAATTAATTAATTAGGAATACCAGGATTAAGACTGTGCATATTATGACATACATCTTTACTACTACTACTACTGTACTACGTGCTACATACTACATAGTATTTACTACTACCACTACATCTACTGTTTCTCCTACACAACCCATGCCTTATTCAGAGTTAAGACGGATTGCTCTTATTGAACTGCTATCCACTATTTGATTTTGTTCCTATTTGTTCGCTGTGCCAAAGCCAGTGCTATACTCAGCACACACTATTCCATTACTGCTTTAAAGAATGAATATTGGACTATAGTGGGTATGAATCTTCCTTCCTCTCCTCTTACATACAAACAATTTCACAGCAGAAGGAGGGCATGTCTGTACCGTGCAATGGAACATAATGCAGAATTAACTCGACTCTTCCAGTAACTCCACAACAAATACAGCTCCTGCTGTCCACACCAGAGGATAAGTTAACTTGGGTGCCACTGGCAGGTTAGAGCAGCACCAGGCCCACACTGAAGACTCGGGGCACAGCTGGTCCAAGCTGAGGTGCTGTCCTGCTGGCAGTGCTAATTGTGGCTGGGAGACATCTCACTGGTATGGAGAGGGCTGACAGGCTCTTGGACTCAAGCCTGGTTGTTACAGGGAGGCTGAAATCTACAGCAAGTTTTATCCTTTAAATTCTGTGACTCCATGCATCAACTTCAATACTGTTGACACCTACAAAGCAAAATATTTTAGGAAAAAGTATGAGTTAAGAAAGATCAAAATTAGTATGCTTTAACTAAAGTGATTTCACCCAAATGGCATTTCTGGTGGAAGTGGTCAGCTTTTCCAGTAGAGCTCTAGAACTAGAGAGACTGTTCTGTTGGTCTAAATCACATTAAAAATTACTGGATAGACAGCAGACTATCCAGTAGATAAGACACTTTGAATCAGGTGACTAGCCCCAGATACCCTTGACAAGCAATCCCTCATGATATTACAACCTATGATACAATACCAGACTTTTTTACCAGTAAATCAAGGAGGTCTTCTTAATGCAGTTCCTTAAAAGGGGAACTTTTTGGTTTTTAATATACAGATAAACATGCTTAAATATCTGAAAGCCAATAGATATCTGATGGAAGAATCAAATGAGGTTTTTCTCACCCCATTCACTGTCACATAGTAGGGGTCACATACTAGGATTTTTAACTCAGTAAGTCATGGAAGGTAACTATGACATTCAATCCTGTCTCCATTAGCAATGTCTTTATTTCACATAAGTGAACGTACCCATTTGTTAAAAATGTTTAATTTTGCTTTAAATAATGAAAAAAGTAGCATTGGGAATGCTGTGCTCATGCTAAAGATATTCCTAAGGCCCTAAATAACAATTAGTATGTTTGTATGCATTACACGCTCCATTATCTTCATAAATATAATTTTAATTGATAATATATTGTTTGAAAAGAGGTACTGTTTGAATGCAAGGCTGTGCTCTGTAGATGTCTGTATATAGTAAGAGAAGTGAAGGTCAGCCTGTAGCACCCAGAAGATGCTGTTTACCGATTCCTGCAGTGTTTCACGGGCATGCTCTAAGGACACAATAGTAGCATTTTCACTCCTTGGTATTCTGCAATGGTGGAGAGCTTATTGGGTTGTTCCTGCTCGCCTGTCATGCCCTGAGGGTTTCCAGATCATTAATGATCAATAGTTCCGTTTAGATAAGAATGATAATTCAGACAACTGAAAAACATATATGCTTCCTTGCTGGGTCTGTGCTATTAGTCACAAATGAATTCACTGTTTAACCCTCCTGAGTAATAAATGTGCTACTCGAAGAGCACATTTTAGAATACCTGAGATGCTAGCTTTGACTATTCCATAATAACTGCAGTGTAGTATTTGGTTTATTTGTCCAAACACTTCACAAATATGCTTCCTTTAAATTTATCAACATTACTAAAATCCTGAACTCTGTTTAGACCTTATGACCTCACTGTATATTTAGTTACCACAGCAGACTCTGCAGTTACAAATGTAAAAATGTTCTCTTTCAAGGAGCTGCTCAGTGTTGTCAAAGGTTATTTTTAAGTCCAAAGCAGGCAACACCCAAGATCCAAGAACACAGAGTCCTTACTGTGTACACATTTGATCATTCAATCTCTGCTTTATGTTTACCATCCCTTTTGCCCATATGCATGCAACAATGACAGGCACAAATCTAGAGTTAGACCAACTAAGAAGCAGGCATGGGGTCAGCACCTAATAGCCTAAGAGCCCAGGAGGTCAAGTGCGTGTAGAGAAGACAACCATGACAGCCCCAAACAAGAAAATACCCATCTAAGGAATTGCTTTCCTTCACATATCACAGGCACTCCTTGCTCCTGCATATGCCAGAGACATTTCATACATGATTCTGTCTCCATCCAGCCTTCCACTTGCTTTGCTGTTTCCTATGTATGTGGCGCATTCTCCAAAGTTCCTTTTTCATCTGGTCTACCCACTACTCAGTCTTTCCTCATCAACAACACACACACTCTACGTCATTATAGATTCCCTGCTAGTCATTCCATTCTTATTTGACCTTCTTCCTGAAGAAACATCATAATTTATTTCCCTAGTGACTCCTGAAAACACAGAATTTCATCATGCTTTAGATTAAACAACACGGACAAAAGTCATCATGGCTGAGACTGCATAGCAGGTGCCAGGACCTGGTACAGTAACCACAGGCACCTTGAGCCAATTCAGGTAACTGAAAGGGTGCCTGGGAAGCTCAGATTTCTCTTATTTTTCATGTTTATCCAGTTCTGATGGAGATCTTTTCCCTCAACAGCTTATCTATATGCTCAGTAATCTTTATTATCAAGGTTACCCTCTTTTGAAGGATGGAAGCCAGACTTGTGGTCCATCATTCCCAGCATCCCTTCTAGAGCTATTTTTGTGGACAAGACAGACTTCTGCGATCTTCCTGCTTTTCTTACATTGAAAAAACTTTTAACTGAGATTTATTTTTTTTGCAGCCTATGCAAGGTGCTCCTCAAATTCTCACTTAGCCTTCTTAATCTCCTGGTTACTTTTGATCTGCCATGAATTATGGTCTTCCTGTTCTCTTCTAGAGGACAAACTTTCTGTTATAAATGCCAGTCATTTCTCCATGATAATCACCTTAATTTTCTATTGAGCCATGTAGGGTTTTTACTGGACCACTCTGTCTTCTTTTCAAGTTTCAGCACAGAGTTTGTCTTGAATTCTAATATAGTATTTTTGAAAAGTGTCTAGGCTACCTCTAGGAGCCTCTAGGAGCCTGCTGCTCCCTTAATGCTTTCTCTTCCATTTGACCAGTTGCCTTATTAGTATGCAGTTCCCTTCCTTTAAATTGAACACACTTGTGTTTTTGATTTATTTTGTTTAGACTCTCCTGCTGCAGTGTTAAAGCTAATCGTATTGTAATTGCTATTACAGATCAGCTTTCTGAAATACTTCTTGAGCTGGTCCTGTGCACTGTTCAGGACCAAAGCCATAATAGATCTTTTCTGGGATTGCAGACTAGTTGTTCTAGAAAGCAGCTATTTACTACCTCCAAAAAATTGATTTCCATGTCCTGTCATAGATGACACATTGATTCTGTAGGTAGCTGAAACACCCCAACATTAGTACCTGTCCTGAATTTATAGGTTCTCTAAACTCCATCTATATCCTGTCTGAAGTTGGGCATAATTATACAATCCTAATGCTACATTTTTATTATTACACTCTGATAGTTCCAACCACAGAGGTTTCATACTGTTTTCTCTTTTTCAACAATAATTTCATTCTGTTACACTTCATTTTGGACTCCAAAAACAATGCAACCCCGCCACATGCAAATCTTATTCTGTCATTTCGTGTAAAGTCAATAGCCTGGGAACATCACAGCCACCAATTACCCTCTTTCTGCAAAGTCTCCGTGCTGCCTCTCTGCCAGGCTCATCATATGAAACCAAGCATCCCAGCTCTCCAGTCTCATTTTCCAGGCTCCTAGCACTGGCAAGTTTTGCTCTCGGTATTTTGCCAACTATATTGGACACATTGTCAATTGACATAAGAGTTGATTTGCTTTCCCTACTTAGTGCAGTTGTGCTGCTTTCTTCCCAGCCTTTTCAGACGCACACTAAACATTAGCCATGGTCATTTTGGGGGATCACAGCCATCTGACATCTGGGCTCTTCTGTGTCTGTCAGCTTCCTCCCAGTTTTTAGCACTAAGTTTTCAGGGCTAGCAGCCTCACTGCTTCCTAGCCAAGGTTTCAACTCTTCCTTCCTCTCCTCCTCTTCTGAAATGTTCCCCAGTTCCTCATGTATGTACATCTCTTATCCTAGTATCTAAACTAAATAATTTCTAACTGAATATTAAGTTAATTTCTGTTCATGAGCAACAACTGATCATTCTAATCTTAAAAACTCCCCATCTATTATAGATTAGACTGCTACTAGAGTACAACATTTCTAAAATGTTTATATTTTATGAAAGGTTATTAACAGGCAGCTGCCAGATTATTAGCAGGCAGCTCAAGTATCCTATTTATCCAGACAATAGCAGTATCAACAGTGTAGTGCAAGCTTTTCACATACAACTCTATCAATTTATCTCCATTATGCCCAGGAGAAATTCCAATAGGGAAAAGGGATTGTAATGAGTCCATGAAGCCTCATTCATGCCAAGCTGTTACAGATAATGATTCAGAGAGGGAGAAAAGGATGTGGGGCAGCATCCAGAAGCTGGGGAATAATAGGGTGTTGAACAACCAGTGCTTGTCTGCAAAGTTCAGATAAATACCAGGCAAAAAAACATATTCACTGGTCCTTCAGCTTCACCTTACAGGGTGACTACCACACTCCAGCATGTTTGTGGAGTGAGAACTTCAAGTTAGTTGCTTAATATTAAAAAAAAAAAAAGTATCCCATCCCAGAGATGGTCCCTTCAGAGCAGCAAGGATGTATTTTCAGATATATTTTAACTTGCTGCACATCTTCCCATGACTCAAATAGGCAAGTTATTTTGCTCCTCTTCATTCTGTCTCTGTAGTTTGACTTGTGGAGTTATTCATCAAGCCATATACAGTGGCATATCTGATTTACAATGTGAAAGGCATATGGTAAAAACCATCTTGTTCAACAGAAAGCACACCATTTGAAAATGTCCGATCACTTCCCAGAGCTGCTCAGTCATGTGGTAACTGTCAGGGGCTAGATGAACACTAGAAATTAATAATTTCATGTCCCAGAACTGTACAATTTGTGGTCTGGGGTATCTGTTGCAATATAAGAACTATTTCTATAGTGGTCAGATCAGATCAGTGAAAACAGGTCAGGGAAGCCAGAGCTGCAGAAAGTGTTCTGAAAGACAGATGAGCATTAATGGTCTCATCTCCATGCCAGAGAAATATCATAAAGCCTCTATCACACCTGGACAAGGCATTGCTATAAACTAAGATCAGAATGGGGAAAGGGTAAAAAACCCATGGATTGTACTGTCTGTGGTGACAAGCACACTACTCCTTGTAGGAATATGCCACAGATTCCATATCAACAGTAAGAACCAAGATATTTATAACTTTGAAAGCAAGTCTGTGTCTTAATGCCAGTTTGCTTTCATGGGCCAAAGATAATTTTGAAAAGTTTTGCAAGAAAGTACCTTGGCCATTTAAGGGATTAGGTGTGCTTTGATTCCTGTATGACCTGCACTTTGACAAGGCATTTGAAAAGTGACATTTTCCAGGATGGTAAGTGCCAGCAGTGCCAGTGCTTTCAGCAAGGGGGAACCTGAAGCCTACAGTGCAGGAAGACTGATCAGTTTTGAAGTGTTTGTTGTGCAACAGGGAAACATACTTACTGATCCATAAAATTATCATAATCTGTGCCCCTTCTCTTCAAGCACCACACATTTAACTAAAAAAAGCAGCTTAGTGAGTCTGTCATCTCTCACCTCTGTATGGCCTGCAGACAACATGTGTGTTTTGACTTCAGCATCATACCCATACATCATAAAGGAAGGATTTTCTTGGATACATACATATTGATTCCAAGAATGAAACTACTGTGTAATGAGCTGAATTTTTCAGCAAAGTTTTCAGTGCTTCTGCAATATATATTTTATCTTCAATAAGCAACTCTCCCTCAAAATTAAGTCTTCCTATCCAGATTTAGAGCTCTTGCATATCCTTCAAAATCCAAGCATGGTTTGCATGCTGTCTGTCCTGAAATTGTTAGTGACATAAAGAACCATTGATATGGGCATTTTCAAATATTTCTTCCCAATGCTTTTCTTTGCCTAGCTGAACACCAAACTTTTCCTTGCCACAACATCACAATTTCCAGAAGCAAGATCCCATCACCCGCCCTTTGCCTGGAGCACAGCCACTTGGTCCCGTCACCTTCTCTGTGTAAGCGCCAGTATTCATGTGGCTGAGAGGTGAGCTAAGCCCAATTAAACATCCCAACTTCTCAACTTATTTTTCAGACTGTTGATCACTCTGCACAACTGCTATGTATAGCACCTAAACTCATGTCAGCACAAAGAAAGCAATGGAATGAAGAGGTCAAAGCTAAACTCTCCTTTCAATAGCAGCACAGAGAAGTCATATTAAATAGATGGGTACCTGCCTAAATATTTAATCAGAGCAAATAACATACTGCCAAAAACCCAGACCTCAGTTTATGAGTTTCCACCCATGGAAATGGTGTCCAGTAACGTCAGGAAAGCAAAAGATTGTTTTAATAGCAGAAGAGATGGCAAAAGATGCAGCTCACACCGGTCTTCACACACCATGGTCTTCTGACAATCTCACTGATGATGTGGTTGCAAAGGCACACCAGAACTGGGCAGATTTTTAACAATCAGTAGAAATGAGTTTCTTGTGTTTGATCTTCAGTGAAAAGGAACGATTATATAATTCACTGCACAGTGTACAGAGAGTCAGTTTAGGACAGACAATAACAGAGCAGCCGAGTGAGAAGCAGAACAGAAAAGGGTTTAAAAACAACTCTGTCTCTAAAGAAGCATTTTGATGTAGCGAAATGAGACACATCCAGAATTCATAATCATAGAATTGCGGAATCACAGAGTGGTTTGGGTTGGAAGGGACCTTTAAAGGTCATCTAGCCCAATCCCCCTGCAATAAGCAGAGACATCTATAACTAGATGAGGTTGCTCAGAGCCCCATCCAACCAGACTTGGAATGTTTCCAGGGATGGGGCATCTACCACCTCTCTGGGCAACCTGTGCCAGAGTTTCACCACCCTTATTATAAAAAAATTCTTCCTTCTCATAGTCTAAATCTCTCTTAGTTTAAATCCATCACCCCTTGTCCTGTTGCAACAGGCCCTGCTAAAAAGACTGTCCCCCACCTTTCTTATAGGTCTCCTTTAGATATTCAAAGGCTGCAATAAGGTCTCCCCAAAGCCTTCTCCAGGCTGAACAACCCTAACCTTCTCAGCCTTTCTTCATAAGAGAGGTGTTCCAGTCCCCTGATCATTTTTGTGGTCCTCCTCTGGCCTCATTCCCATAGGTCCAAGTCTCTCCTGTGCTGAGGACTCCAGAGCTGGCCCCAGCACTGCAGGGGGGTCTCCCCAGAGCAGAGGAGCAGGATCGCCTTGTTCGACCAGGATGTGACTGGCTTCTGGGCTGCAAGCACACATTGCTGGCTTATGTCCAGCTTTTCATCCATCAGTATCCACAAGCCCTTCTCTGCAGGGCTGCTCTCAACCCCTTCATCCCTCAGCCTGTACTCATACCAGGGGTTGCTTCAACCCAGGTGCAGGACCTTGCACTTGGCCATGTTTAACCTCAAAAGATTCACACATGTCCACTTACCGAGCTTGTCCAGGTCCCTCTGAATGGCATCCCATCCCATCCCATCCCATCCCTCATGCATGTCAACTGCACCAGTCTGCTTGGTGTCATCGCAAACTTGCTGAGGGTGCACTCAATCCCACTATGTCATTGATGAAAATATTAAATAACACTGGTCCCAGAACAGACCCGTGAGGGACACTACGTGTCACCAATCTCCATCTGCACATCAAGCTGTTGATCACTATCCTCTGGAGGTAGCCACCCAACCAATTCCTTATTCACCAAACAGTCCATCCATCAAATCTGTATTTCTCTAATTTAGAGAGAAGGATGTTATGAGGAGACCATGTCAAAAGCCTTATGGAAGTCCAGATAGATGAAATAAGTAGCTCTTCCTGAGCTTTAGAATAAATACTTTAGAATATTTTCACACAGTACAGTTTGTTAATAGCTGGCTACTGAAAGTCAGACAAACTTTTATCTACGCTCCTGTCTTTCAAAAGTGCTGAGAGAATCTTACTGCTATCCCTCAGAGTTTATCTCTATATAAGGACTACAATCCTGCATTGGGTATGAAAATCAAGCAAGGCTTGTTAACAACTATAGCAGTACAAAACATCACTTTACTGCACCTAGACTTGAGTTTTCCCCTTTAAGGTGTTTTTCTTCCATCTTGCCTCATTCATTGGTGTGTACTCAGAATGTATTTTGAACAAGTTAAATTTTTGTCAGAATCTACTTTCATAATACAAAGAGCAAACAGACGTCATCCCAACGTTTTGAATGGCTGCCTAGATAGGGAACCTCCAGGTGCTGAGCTCGCTGCTCCGAGCAGCCTCGTGTGCTCTATAACCCACAGTGCTGGCACAGCCCAACCTACCAGGAGATCAAGAGAGATGTTCCTGCTTGATCTCTGCAATATTCTAATTGCACTGCTGAAAATAGCACTAACTTGAAGATGCAGATTTTTCTAATGTAGAACACTTGGGGAATGGCACAGGATAATTATTAGAGAAGTGAATTATGTGTCAAATGCAAATAAAGGACCAACAACTAAGTCTCTCGCTGCCATCGCAGGAAAATAATTATGCACATTACATTCATTTGTTCCCTTCAGTGTTACTGCAGAAGTTATACAAAAGTTCTTACTAATTTTATTTAAATCCTATGGAAGGATTCATCCTGACATGATAATAAATTATGGAATAACATTAACATAAACTTATTTATATGAGAAACTCTGCTGACAGAGTATATGCCTCTTCATTTTATGTTTTTACATTCTCCCTTTCCAAGATGCCCAGCCAGGGGTCTCATCAATTACACCCATGCAAAAGAAGAATAGCTCCAATAAAACTTTATAAATTCATCATTCTAACCAAAAGGCAATATGTAATAGTAAGCTGATTTTTGACAAAACTAGTAGATGAGAATAATAAAA
This sequence comes from Brachypteracias leptosomus, assembly GCA_013401335.1. Lineage (NCBI taxonomy): Eukaryota > Metazoa > Chordata > Aves > Coraciiformes > Brachypteraciidae > Brachypteracias > Brachypteracias leptosomus. The sequence goes on from VYZX01000021.1 coordinate 32,427, forward strand.
TTTAAAACCAAAGTTATCTATGTTGTCTAAGCAAAAGACTACTAGTTTTGGAACAGAAAACACAGTATGCATGACTCTTTCTACTTGACTATGCAAAATTACGTGTGTTAACAGAAGGAATCTGGCTGTGTTTGTTCAGCTTAAGTTAACAAGAAGGGACATTTCCTTTGCTGCACCTGCACTGTCCACTGTAAGAAAACAAGCTCCAGCAAGAACTTTGCTTTCCCACAGACACCCCTCTGCTCTACTTGAGACCTTGGCACTGTTGTTCTTCAACTCATAACTAGAGCTTGGAATTCTCCTGCACACTATGGTGAGCTCTATGTACCTCACTACTGCGTGGCTAAAGAAAAATAGTCTACCACTACTTAAGCCAATGGTCATACAGTAGAGCAACTTGAGCACCACAGACAAAAGTCTCAAGACATTTCTAAAAGGAATCGCCTTGAGACTTTTGTTCCAGTAATAAGCATACACTCAAAGACAGGCAAATCCCAGAGTACACTGCTAAGACAACTTAAACAGCGGCAAAAATATCTGTGTAGCTCCTAAGAATATTTGGTTTGATTTCTCCCCTTCTGGGAATTAGAATTTAAAAAGCTTAATACGGACTTTAAAAAAAAATAAATGTCTTTTACCTCTTAAACTATAGTGCAGCTATTTTGTTAAACAGCAATATAAAAACAAAGCAAGTTAAATATTGGATAAGCAGATGACAGCTCTTAAAAAATATTCTCATTAAAGTTGCTCAGATCATCAGAAAGAGGTTTTATGTTTTAAAAATTAAGTTACAAGGAAAGCTTCCTCCCTCTTACCATATCCTTGAGGACCTGTAAATACTATTGTGGGTGGCAGTGTGTTGGCAAAGCAAATGCCAGCAAACTGCCTCCCCTCACACAAGTGATTGATTTATCAGTTTAATAGAGCTGTAAATCGAGAAAAGTGTTCCTCAAGCCCTAACAGTGAACTACAAGCAAATAATAGGCAACAAGCTCTGATGCAGAATTGAAAATATAAGTACTTGTGAAATACAGCATATGCTACATTTTCCTGTCAGTAGCCCACGGAAAATCTGACCACTATGATTTCTAGCTACATGACACAGTCCTTGAATTCTGATGACAGAGCCTTGTAACATTAATGTTGGGTGCCCTTGCTTTTGTCTGTAGGGAGCACCCATGTGGTTTTTACTACATTTTGCTCAATTTAAAACAGAAAGAAGCCAGTACACAGGAGCTAAAAACAGTGCTACAATGCACTGGAACAAAAAAGGATCCTACAGCCATATAGCAAAAAAAAAAATTATTTGCTATCATTTGTTGCTTCTACATTAAACAGAATTCAGAAAGCTACCAATATGAAGTGCTGGTAATGTGTATAATTCCTCTATAATTCCCAAAAGATTCCTTAAGCACTTCTCCCTCCATCTAAACACATCAGTGTCATATTAGCTGCCTCTCTTTCTCTGGAAGACTGTTTCTGGTATTTCATGCCATTTCTGTCTAGTTTCTCTCTCCTTTCCATCCTTGCAAATTTAACAGGACACTTGCCAATTAACTCTTCCATACTGTGGTGCAGGGAAAGCAAGCTGCATTGCTAAAAGGGTAGATGTTATCCAGCAACCTGCAGCAGACAAATGCCAGCTGCACACAGGCTTGAGCCTGGAAACATCTGTAAGATAGTAAAAGTTTTCAAATGATGAATTCAGTTCTCACTGAATTAATTACATTTTTGTAGTGCATAAACCAGTTTGAGTAAAACCTCAAAACTTTGGCCATGACTTAAGTATTTGAGATTCTTTTTTAAATTCTGTTACTAAAACTGGACAACTCAAGGCATTTTGGAGATAAAAGTTGGGGTGGGGAGAGTTTACCTTTAGATGAACATTCTGTTTCAATTACCTGAAATATTCAGCTTGGGTTTCTCTATGTTTGCTTCAACATCAGCAAATAGGTTGGGGGTTTTTTTGCAAATAACAGGAGGCTTTCATTCAAGAAGAGGGGGTGTGTGGATTTCAACACAAACACTGCTAAAATATAAATGTCTTTTTTGTGGTTGAACCTAATTCTGTTGTGTAAAAAGTTTAGCCTTTAAATGAAAAGAAAAAGCATTTAGTTGAAAAATTTCTAAGCATTTGTAAGTCTTACACAACTGGAACACCAGGCCTCTATTGCATCTTGCACTAAATACTGGCAAGTGCAGCAAGGACAAGGCCAAATACTCAGATTCAGCAATATCTCTATAGGCCTTCAAATCCTTTCCCAGGAGCTGTGGCTTTAGAAACACATCAGACAACTTCTACATGAAGAGACCGATCACATGGGATTTGGCTCATAATAGTGGCCTTTTGTTCTTGTGGTTGCTTTTAAAGCAGTGATTGTCCTTACTGTATCTGTTGTAACAGTCAGGAGCACACCACAGGACAGCCTCTGCTCTATCTCCTGCTGCAAGGCAAGAGCAAGGAAGCAGAAAGAGCAGGCAAGAGTACAGAGGGAAAGTGACTTCACCTGCCAGCACATCACATCCAACAGCTTCTTTAAACTCTGCAATGCCTTTTAGATACTGTCCTTCATTAGCTTTCACATACCCTCTGACCTCTTGAAGGTCTTTAATATGCTGAATTCTATCAAGTGCAGTCTTTTCACTATGATGTCAACTCTCTATCCCTTTCTAACACAATTTGTAGAAATTTTTTACACTATATTTAATTAGAAGTCTGAACTCTGTACTCACCAGAAATAGAAGTCAAATAATACTGATCTGCTTCACAAGCCCAACTTGTTTTTACTACTGGTAAAACCTCCAAAATCCCAAGAATGCTAGAACTTCCGAAGTCCCTACAATGTCCATGAAAATCACCAGTCTTCTGTATTTAAAAGCAATTCAACATATTCCAAGACTGATAAAATACTACTTCTACTGGTAGTCTAGGAGCATATGCACGTGCAGACAATGTCTATTGGATTAAATGCACTAAACGTTTAACGTGCAACTAAATATTACTGGAGAAGCAAACACTGAACTCTGGCACATGATGACTTTTCCTCAGTATTTTTCTTGCCTTTCTCTGTTACAATTAAATCAGTAGGCTGTACCCTCAGCCTTTCTTTTCTAGAAAATAATCAGACTAAAATTGGGTTTTTTATGGGGGAGATAAACATGACCAACTTCAGTGAGAAGACTACACTGCATGAAATTAAACTTGTTTACTTGCTCCAGCCTTTTACAGTATCGTAGCAGCAAATTTTGAAGTATTGATGCAGCAAATGATCTGCCAAGCAGCCAGCCCAGACAGAAGTGCTGCGTGCCCCAGCTCCCCAGCACTACAGCCTGTGGATGCCTGACAGCCTTGGCTACTGCTGACTCACGGGACCACGTTTCTTGGAAACAGTATCTCCATGTAGCTGGTATTAAATTCTCTCATTTCTCTGATTTCTGTCTCAGGAGCACACTTAAAAGTTACTAGTTAACGAACTTGAAGAGAAAGAGAAACTCAGTTCATTCTAGAATCCTGTTTACCAGAAGTTCAGCAGTTTTTCAGAAAAATGTAATTTTCCTGAATCAACTTACACACTGGCTAGATCATTACAAACTTAGAATCTCATTTCGGCTTGAAAAATCAAACTTACTGAGCCAAGTCAATAAATAATGCTGTTCAGTATGGTCAATAAATAACCAGTTTAGCTCCTTACAAATCCATTTACAAGTAATCATGCAGCCATTAAGCAGTTTTATAACTGATACCTAATGGCTACATAATAATACATTTATTAGAGTTAATAATTCCAGTTATGCTAGCAAATGGACTAGCATGGTCCATCAGCATCCCTGATAGTCTCTTTATGAAATAAAAGAGAGGCTGTCAGGGAGTGAGTGGTATACCACATGAACAAGGCTTCTTAATGCACTGTTTCTCATTTCTGGAGAATAATGTTCAAACACAGATGTCATGGGCCTGTCATGTCACAGGCCCGTCACATCACCTTATGACAGATTCATTCTCCCAGGTTTTGTCTGAAGAGTGCAGTGACTGCAGCAGGTTGGAACATGGAGAAAACTAGAAATCTTAAAAAAAAAAAAAGTACTGAAAGGTATTATGCATACATATTATCCATCTTTTAAAATCCCTCTGCCATTGCTATTCCCACAGAAATGTCCAAAGTGAATTTTCATCTGTTAATTAAATCTTTTGGGTCCTCCACACACATGACAGCCTTCAAACAATTTGTTTTGCAGGTAGAGTTGGATAAGAAACTGTTTCTATTCCAAATGTGATGCTCAAGACAGAAACCAAGTGGGACAAAAGCAATTCTGAAACCCCTTTGTTGTTCCTCAGGCTGCAGGTGAGGCTGTTTCTGCTCCTAGACCCTGGTACAGGCATAGTTAGTCCTACCTTACACTTCTATCCTCTGAACCCCTTTCTAGCTGTAGCACAGTATACTGCAGCTACAATCTTATCCTTGGGCTATTTTTTTTCCTATACTGCCATATGTTCCTTGTGTCAGAGCTAGAAGTAGGGCTGGTGTAAGCCATTACATCGATTACTCTCTCCAGTTTGAAAAACAGCCATAGGCAAGGATATTTATTAAGCAGTTTCCTCTCTCTGAAGTCCCTTTTATATCACCAGACTTGGGGATTTTGCCTACAAGTCCTTTCTGTTTAATTCCTAGAGAATGGTCCTTGGTATTGATTATGTCAAGATCCCATTTTCCCCCTGCTGCTTGCTAAAATGTCTTAAAAAATGCTTCAAAACCCTCAAACTTAAGCTTCTCTTCATATATCACAAAGTGGAAAAAAGAGCATTTTTAAAACAAAATTCACCAGCTTGTGGCCATTTAGCTAGTATATTGAATGTAAAGAATATAGACAAGAAGACTGATTTTTGTATGCTATGCTCTATTGTTTTAGCTCTGTGCACCCTGAGCAGAAGACTGAAAGAGCCCCTCATGTCACCAGTGCAGAGCATCAGCAGTACCCTGGACATAGGCTCGTCCAGCCACAAGTGCCTGTGAGCAAGGAAAGTGACTCACCAGCCTCCAAGGCCTTGCAGAACCACCACTGGTGACTGTGAAGGGAATTATCATATTTTTTACTGACAAGGCATATAAAAGATATGAGAAAGAAACAATACTGCGTCAATGTCAATAGCAATAGAAATTACTTGCTTAATCTGCCAGTAGCCTGAGGTAGAGAATGTCACTGAGAGCTTACCTTCATAATATTGCATTTGCAGGCAAAGCCTTGTCAGTCAACAGTCTCATTTATGGTTTCATACCTCTAATCTATCACTGAAGAAAAGTTTTATTAAAAGCAGCTGACAATATCATTCCCTTCCTTGTCACCATCTTAGCCTGAATCCCTGTCTGCTACAGACATACGGAAATCATCTTACTTGGGATAGTATTTTCTAAGGAAAATGACCATACTGATGCTGCCCACACCCCTCCTTCTCCTGCTTCACCTGACAGCCTCTGAGTAACCATTTGTAAGAACAACAGCATTAAGCGAAAATGTAGAATTTAAGACCTGTTCATCCTTTGCTCAAGTAAGTCCCAGTGAGGGGCTGGAGCACGGGGGTCAGGCATGGGCTTGCCTGACCTGCTCCAGGCCATGCTCTGACAGGGACTGCTCCTCTTGCTCAGCAGGACCATGGTGGCCATGGGACCATCTGGCAGCACACAGCAATTGCCCAGATGGATTTTGGTATGGGGCTGGCCTACCTCCTCCCCTCCTCGTTGGCTTGGGTCACAAATCTGAATAAAGGCTCAGAAATTCAGTGCAAATAGGTATTGGCAATGTTCCTTCCTGTCTTGGGAAAGCAAGTAAGAGGAAAGGCTTCCTGTTCCTTCTTCTTTTCCAGCTGAAATATAAATGGGATTTTGGCTTCATAACCTTTGCCAGTCAATGTCATTAGTATAGATCTGTAAAGCAGCTTTCCCAGGGCAGGACGTGGTTTTGCACTCACTACTCAAGCTAACCTAATTTTGAGCTGAGTGCTGCTAAGCTGAACTGATTTGGGTGGAAGTCCTGCCCAAGTGAAGAATGCTGTCTAAGCTAAAGTTGAGTAGCCCTTACTTTACATATCCCATTTATTTAAGGCTACCTTATAGTTAACAGTGATTAAAATATCAGAAGCTTATAAATAAAATATACAGTTATATTAGCAAAGCACTAATAAATATAAAAAACAGCTTAACGAGAAAAAATATGAGCTTCCTGAGAGACAAGGTCTCCATGTCCAAAGTTTCTGTGATGTGGTATTAAGATGGTGACTTGCAAATAGCACGACTCCCTTTTTGTTGTAATGAATAATGCTTCTTAAAGCTGATTCCACAACCCCTCACCAGAAGTGCATTTCTTATGAATTAATTTTTGCTGACTTTAACAAATAGTCATCAGTCACCCAAAACATGTCCCGAGAGAATCAAACAGCCAGCAAAACTTCACATAGCTCTAGAATTTATGTTCTTAAAATAAGCATTAAGTATTTCAAACCAATTCTAGGATGGTTTAGACCCTAAGATCTGCTTTCAGCTATTGTAGATCATTGGCTCTGATTTACAAGAAACATTGTTTTATGGGTTTATAGCTCATCTATAAAAATGTGCTCCATGCTAAAGCTCAGTAAGTTCTCAGCTAAAGAGCAATCTTTTCATTACAACTTTTTTCTACTTTGTTTAGCTATTTAAGATTACAGGTGTCTTAAAAAAATCCCCTTCCATTGTAGGATTATTACTGATAACAGGGCTTGTTTCATACTCTAAATTGCAGGGAAGAAAAAGGTAATCCAGGTTTTTTTAGGAAAAAAAAGAAAAAGAAAACAAGCAAACAAACAAACAAAACAAAACCCCCCAAACAAACAAACAAAACAACCCCCCCCAAACAAACAAACAAAACAAACCCCCCCAAACAAACAAACACCACAAATGCTGGAATGAGTTTTATATGGTCAAGATCTTAGATTTTTAAGATAATGTATTAGAACACATTTTTAAAAGAGCTGTAACTTCCTCTGCATTCCAGGCCATACAAAGGGATGCAACATAATTAATGTATTACCATTACATACTGGGAGATCAGTGACAGAGTGCTCCATCAGTGCATCTCTACATACTGACAAGCTGGAGTTCTTCAAGGCCTGGAAAACAACAAGATAAAGTTGTTCAGTCTGTTAGTTTTTACCAATGAAAGTTTTAGCGGTTATTTGATCTTAATAAACAAATACATCTCCAGGGTTAATAGACCACACCCAAGAATCTAGTTCAAAGAGGAATGCCAAGTACCAAGAGGTATGCTCAGAGACAAGGCTAAGCATACTTAGATCACAGGTAAAATGCAAGGTTAACTGAGTATTGAAACAACTTGCTTGTTTTTTTCTTGCAAGCCAAGATTTCATTCTTTCCTACAGAGAATATATTATTTCAAGATCTCTGAAAGAAGACCTGGGATGTGTAAACAGAGAGAAACAACTTTTCTCAAAGTTCTTTCCATATATTCAGACCTATGTTCAGAATGAAATCATAGAATACTTGAATCAGAAACTAAACTCTTGAGATTCAATCTAGTACTGTGTGTAAAGACTCATCTTTGCAAACATATGTAACTTTTTTCATCTCATAGGCAACCACTTTTAGAAACATTTCCCTAAACATAACTGGGAAGATGAGAAAGTCAGACCGAAATATCTGCGACTCTCCCAGTGAGCATCACTTGGGCAAGCTGAGAATTAATTTAACATTCTCAGAAGCAGAAAGCATTCAGCTCACAGAGTAGTAGGGGTTGGAAGGGACCCCTGGAGATCATCTAGTCCAACCCCCTGCCAAAGGAGGTTCACCTAGGGCAGGTCACACAGGAACGTATCCAGGTGGGTTTTGAAAGCCTCCAGAGAAGGAGACTTCACAGCCTCTCAGTGATAATCAGTGGAGTCAGATTTGGAGCAGAAAAAGTTCAACAACTTGAGCTTAGTGTTATGTTCAACTGTTTGGCTCATAAAAGCTAAATAGGTATTAATGCCTCTAGGGAAAAATAAGAATTATTAAGCTATATGAAAGTACTGTAAAAAGACAGGGTGGGGGTTGCTGTTTTTTTTTCCAAAAAAACTGCAACAGGGACATTGTTAGGAAAAGCAAATGTAGGCTTCTTCCTGAGACTCTTATCCAGAGTGAGAGGAATTACTGTATTGTGCTAGGTTTCTGGAGAAGTTGAAACTGTACTGTTGATTGAAGGGTACTACACAGTAAGTATACTCAGGAAGAACATATGCCTCAGAGATCCTGGACATCCACAGCACATGCTCTGGCTTTAATACCATGTTCATATTCATTTAAGTGTGAAACCTTCAGGGCTTACTGTTCATTTACTATATGGTTGTTCTAGGCATACAGGGTAGAATTACACTTCCTAGAAACATCAGAGCTGTTGCTTCTACATTTAAGACAACCCAGAGAAAACAATTGTAGTTCTAATGGTTATATAAACAGTTCAAATGCTGATCAGCTTCCTGCCTCATGGGCCTCACGAGTATTCTTATATATCTTTCAGAACCATATGGTCATAGGTGTTACAGGCCAACCTACTTACAAGCTAATATTCACATCCTCTATATTTCCCCTGATGTTTACTACTAGCTCTAAAATACCTGGCAGCCCACCACACACCATCATCATCTAAGTATTAACTAAACATGTTAGTTTATATGTTTCCATGAATCAGTAACAGAGAGCTTATGCCTTCTTAGACCAGCAACATCACGAAGACCACTCTGTACATCCAATTTTGCCTAGTGTAGTACAAAAAACCCACAATCAAATCAAACAAAATCCTGTGAATAGTATGTAAAGAAACTGGCCTCTTTATGAAAAGCTTTCTCCTGATCTGTGTGATATTAACCTGCAAAACAGCACTGGTGATGCTCCTTTTACTTTTTGTATAGTCATCAAGTTTTGACTGAATAATGATTAAAATTAACATATCCAACTAAAATGATGCATTTATTATCTATTAGTTGCTATCCACACGTGAATGACAACAGAGGTGATTTCACAAGTGGCACGTGCCACACCAGCAACTACCCCAGGATTTACCCAAAGAGGTTAACTTTGTCATTGGGTGTTCAAGAATTATAGAAACGGCATTAAAAGGTGAAGTCTACTGAAGTAGAAAGATAGTTAGGAATTTCAATGGCAACCTAACTTCATTCATAAGAGTGACATTTACAGATGATTAAAACTGGAGAGGAGGAAAGCCATTATGGAGCCTCCCTGGTTTCCACCTTTAAGCTTCACCACTCTGGTAGCAGCTAGCTCTCATCAGTCCTGCTCAGAGCAGTAAATCCATCGTGTTTAGAAAATCTGGACAGACAATGGTGATAACTGGTTCAAATGCCTTTGATTAGAGCTCACTTGAAGGTTCACTGTGAAAACCCTGGTCATACATGTGGGACTGTTTCTGCAAACTGTAATGCAGGATGATACGGGACAGAGATTTCCCCAACATTATTAAAGAAGCTTAGCTAAAAAGAAAGGAGGAATAGTAAATATTCCTCATTCATTTTATCATTTCTGTTCATTCTGTACATTGTATCTGGACAATGTTTTAAACCACCCTGTTATTAAGCTTTTTTCTGCTCAGTGAAGAGGACATAATTTTAATCACTGGGATGAAGTTACAGTTAAGTTATAATAGCTCAGCCCCAATAAAGGTGAGAAGCATTTATCGGAGAATCTGCCAGAGGGAGTGCAGAAGACTGCCATTCCCTTAACAACAGCACTAAAATGATGAAGGTGCCCAGACTGAAATACATCCTCTCTGCTTAATTCAATTTTTAAATCTCATCAGGAATGGGATACAAGTATGGGTTCTATTTGTACTAATGTGAACAGAAACGCACACAAAAATAAATGACTCATAGGAGACACTCAAGGACCTAGGAGAGACTGTAATGCTGTATCTAATTTTGGAAACACTCGATGATTTGTATCTCCTCTTTCACTGCCAATGGAAATAACGAAAGTTAATACCAGGTGCACCAATGCTTCCTGGCAGTTTTGACCTTTAAAAGAAAGAAGCTGGATTTGCAGATGACAAGATTCATTGCAAGCACATCACACAACAGTAAGCTTCTGGCTTCCAGACTCACCAAGATTTACTGGAATACCCCAGCCCATAGAGCAATGTTTCAACACCCACAGGAAGGGAAGTTTTAGTAACAAACATTCCTGTCTGCAATTTTTACCAGTAATTTCTGAGACCTTTTTCCACCTTCAAAATCATGTTAACCAACATGATGTAAATTTGTAATATTTTTTCTCATAAGGCTCATCAGCATGACACATTGCAAATCTAATACTAAGGCCACTTTGGCTGCACATAAACATAATACAAAAACAAGCATGAAGCAAATGTGGACTGCCTGGTAGTGAACTCCAGTGCAATGAATGACTTCTGGCAAGCAAAACAGACTTAAGTACTTAGCCAAGAACTTGCTTTTCTGTTGTTTCCTTTTGAGTGCACTTACTTTACTGAAACTCACCTGAGTTACAGTTGTAGGTACTTCTGTACAAACTTCTTTGGAGACATACATTCTGCTAGCTCACACCACAGTAAACTTCTACCATGTGGAAGACCTACAGCTTCACAGTAGTTAAGGCCCGATTCTTAAAATCCTTAACTAACAGCCTAGCATTTACGTTGCCCAACGCTGTGTGGGCCCTTCTTCCCACCCCTGGGTTGTGGGGAGGTGACATCTCCTCTGCATGGAGCCCCGAGGGAGAGGGGAGGAGAGGGCCTGGCATCCTTTGGGCTGCTGTGCTGGCATCACACAAGGAGTCTGTCAGAGGCCACCGAGGGAGGTCCCTGGGGAGGTGGTGGGCTTTCTATTCGGTCTGAAGTCCACCTTTGGTCTCTTCTTTAAGGACAAACCTTCCTGGTTTGGTTTTTTTCTTAATCCCCATAACCCATGATAATAATTTGTCTTGGAGTTAATTATTGCAAAGTATCTCTAGAAGACTTTCTTGCTTTTAAAAGCAATAAGCAGGGAAATATTCAACTACATCACATTTCTCAGAGCCCTGTCCAAACTGACCCTGAATGTTTCCAGGGGTGAGGTATCTACAATCTCTCTGGGCACCCTGTACCAGGGTTTCGCCACACTCACTGTAAAACACTTCTTCCTTATATCTACTCTGACTCTACCTTCCCTTAGTTTGAAACCATCACCCCTTGTCCTATTACCATAAAAACATAGAATTACTCAGGCTGGAAAAGACCTATTAAAAATCTGTCCCCATCTCTCTTGTAAGTCCCCTAATGGTTAAAAATAAATATTGGAGACATCCCATTTGTAAACTGGGACATCAGCTGCCATATTTGTACACCTATAGGAGTAGAGAAAAGAGCAAGCCTTTATTTGGAATCACTTATTACATGTGCATAAACATACAGCATGCTGATTTACAATCAGTAAATGAGGCCTGGACTAGAGAAGCAATGCAGCATGTTGAACCAGACTTCTCAGTGCCAGTTTCAGAATTTCTCTCTCTCCTTTTTATTTTGAGAGCTGTTGTTCTAACTCTCTTAGCTTTATCTCTGGCCTACCTGGGACCTGGAGACTGAGATGCTTCAATTTCTGTTCTTTTCCCACAAATCCCCTGAATATCACATTTTTTCTTGACGTGTATGGCGCCAATGGAAAGAAGATAGATTACAAAAGTGAAATTCCTCCTTTCTGCCTGCCCTTAAATCCCCTTTCTGGTTCCTAAAGACAAGCAGTTGAACAATTACAATCAACCCAATATATTGTACTGCTGTTTCTCTGTTCCATCCTTCCTCAACATTTACCATGTATTTGATAGCAGTAAATCTTGGGCACTTGCTCCTAACACCCAGAGATTAACTGAGAAGCCTGCCTTGCTTGCCTGTACCCAGGATGCTTTTCCAGCACTTCTTATCTCAGAGAGCCATTCACTGGCTGCATTGTGTGATCCCACGGAATGTTCTTCACACATTTCCTCTGAGTCAGGAGAAAACCCATTTTATTGAAAAAAAGAAAAGATTATTTAACTTCCAGTAGTGCAGTGCCACAGTAGAAAGTTTTTCTGCCTTAATATATCACAGCAATGTTTTATTTACAACAGAATTTGTTCTAGAGGTCAGTGATGAAAATTTGCTGGAGGCTAGAGAGTCATAAATTTTCAGGTTTCACCCACCTAGTTTTAAGATGTTATGTACATTAAATTTTTAATTAAAAAGCAACTCAACTGCTATGTCATAACTTGAACAGTCCAAAAAACTGTATGAAGCCCAGCTTGCATTCAATTACACTGAACACAAGACACTGCATATCTCTACTTATGTCTGAATTTACTTCCAGTTACTCTCAAACTTCTCTTTTCTTCCAGTTAAATACCCTCTCACAGCCAGACCTGAAAGAAGTCCCAGAACAGCATGTAGCCTCTGAACTCCCAAGTCAACTGAAGGCCTCTCAGTAACTTTAATGTGCTTTAAGTTAGACCCTACAAGATATTGTGTTGATAGCTAACTTCTTTTCTTCGCCATGGACTGGCCCATGGGCCTCTAGAACTAAAGTACTATAAAAAAATCACCCGCAAAACAAACACAACTTTATTGTCACATTTATAAGGGATATAATTTTTAATATATTAATGCATTTTTAAAGTAATTTATAAGTATTCTTTTAAGTGCAATTTACCTGACTTTGACAATGAACTAAATATCCATGTAACAATGTAAAACCTTTATGCATTAACTGCTATGGTCAATATAGTTGCCCTGTGAAGGAAAAATCCTTTCACCTACCTATCTCAAAGACTTGCACAGGATTTTTCTTTAAGCTTCACTTCTTTAAAACACAGATACACGGGCTTAACATGGGAAAGGCAGGCAGTATAAAGGAAGTCTGAACACAGTAACACTGTGTTCAGAATCAAATACATGTTAGCACTTTTCCAAAAAGGTAGGTCCAGGGGGACCCTGTTATCTATAGAACTTATTCAGATGTCCTGGGAACACTGCTTTCTAAAAGAGAAAAACCTCAGAATTCCTCTCCTTTATTTTCATGTAAGGCTGTCTCTCTCTGCTAATGTCACCATTAACATCAGGGTCAGTTATGCAAAATTTTTTCAGTGTCAAAGACTTTCTGGACACGGTGGTATCCTTCTGTATGATTTTCTAACTCTATCACAACACCTGGTACTGGTTCAGCAGAAATAGTCCATACTGGTATTGGACACTTACTACCAAGATTTCTGTTGAATAAGAAAATTTCTGAATGGTACTAAGATGCCTTAAGGTAATGTTTAGAGGGATGATCATGTACCTAACTTGTTCCAGAATTACAGCATTATTCACAGACCACGCCATGTTTCAATGTTCAGCAAAATATCATGAAGAGATGTGAGTTTTCAGATGCAGGATGCTCTGTACCAACCACTCTGCAGGCTTTTGAATATTAGTACTTCATTGTAAAGACATTCAGCAGCTATTTTCTTAACTTACCTAACCCATTCCTATGGAAAAACTGTAGAATAATATGGATCCAATATCTGCTTCTAAAGCTTATCTTAGGAACTGAGGAATACGCCGGCTTCTAATCAGCAAAATATATAAGCATGGTCCTAACCCTGTCACAGAAGTCTGATAATGTTTTACTGAACCACATCTACAATTAATCTGAGTCAACCTTTGTTCAAGGAGTTACAATAGTGATAGTGCTATGAACAACCTTTGGGCATGTAAGAAGCAGAAAGAATATTTATTAACTTTCACCGATATTTGCCTATTTTTGCACTCTAAAAATGTTCCTACAATGTTGTGGCTCCTCAATTCTAGAATAGTGAGGAAACACTTCTATAACAATGCTTCCAGAGCAGAATAAATAATATTCATTTTTCAATAACTTCCACTGTTTAATAAATAACAGACAATACTTAATCCTGATTTGACTGCATGACAGAAAATCTGACTGAGAACCCTGGTTGGATCCTATTCATTAAGGAGCAGAATTTGCCCTCCTCAGGGAGGAGTATAAATGTTTATTCCTTGATACGTCTCTCTGACTACAGGTAAACTGTAGAAAGATAACTTGTACTAACTGTACTGGACTGTTTGCATGCAGATACAAAAGAGACACTGCTTAGTCTAAGCCAGTACATAGCTCAATTATATTTTACCCTAAAATCAGGCCCATAAAAGTAAACGATGTCTTCTTCACAATCCACTCCTCCTTCCATAGCATGACGCACAGATCCACCTCCCTTTCTCTTCTTCCACAATATTGATTGGTGAGTAGAGATTGCTGCAAGTATAGGCCACAGCACAATCTTACTCTTCTCCCCTTTGTAGTAGCTCAGAAAAACGAAAAAAAAAATATAGCCCACAAAGATATTATCCATTTATTGACTGAAAAGTTAGATCCAAGGAGCCCAACAGGAGAAAAGAGACTTAAAATAGATGCAAGGACCAGCAATGACAAACACTAAGTAATGAAACAAAAGACGTAAATTATGGAAAGTAAAGCTAAAAATCAATACGCTGCTTTTCTGAAAGACTGTGCTCAGTTTTAAAAACAGAGTAGTCTTTGCTGAATGTTTAATTAGCTATAGATTGTTAAAGAATGATTCCAGACCATCTGGAACCTATTCTGTAACTTGATCTGGAAACCTCTACCTCAAGAATAGCTCCTGTGGGAAGGCACAAACATTCATATCACATCCTCATCAGCAAGTTTCTGATATATATTTTAGATAAAAATGTTATCTTTGCCTCCTGGGAAATCTGAGATAAAAAATAAAAAGCAAACACCCCTGTGAAATACCAAAATACTAGAAACAATTGGAGAAGCAAGGTATCATTTCTTGAAAGATCAGCATGAGTAAAGAAAGTAAAGGTTTGGGCCAAAAAAGTCTGATAAGCAGCTTTACCTTCTGAACTTTAGAAGACGCAGTTATTCAACAATGTCAGATAACCACCATAATAAAGATACACCTTCTGAACTTTGACAGGAAGCTCAAAATAAGACTTACAATACCAGCAGAGGAATAGAAGCCTCCATTGCACTGGGAAAAAAAAAAAAATAGAGCACCACACAAACTGAACAAAAGTAGTACTTGGAATGCTGTCATAGTTAATAGCTGCAAATACACACTGACACATTAAACATGGCTTTAAATGCTATTTTAACCAGAGGGGAAAAAAACAGGCGAGTCTTGACACAGATTTTGGTCACCAAAGTACAAAGAAAACTGAAATCATTCTAGACAGTGACTATTGAAAGACTTTTTTCTTTAAGTTATATTGGATCAGACTCAAAGGCTTCCTCCTTGCTTCTATACTGGGAATGGAATTAACAAGATGTATCTTAGAACTACAAACAATTTATATACGGCACTTGAATTACAGTCCAGCTGGTACAGTATCTCCAAGGGTAACCTGCAAATAATGTTCCAGAGACAGTATAAAAAGCCCTTTTTAGTCAGTTGACATACAGTCAGTATAGGAGATCTTTGCTGCTAAGAATCAGAGCAGACCTTTCCAGAGTATACTTTCTATTTTCTAACAAAGATGGTATTCTATGAATCTAAAGGATGAGAAGTGAAAGCATAAGTGAGCTCATATTGGCATTGGAAAGTAAATGAAAAGAATCTATAAAATGTGAACTAATTGCCTAACTTTAAAAAACAAGATGCAACCTGAAAGTCAGAAATGAAGATGAATCTCCAACCTGGCCCATGACTGAGTGATATGATCAGGCAGAGACTACCCAGAGAGTGTTATAGGCAAAACTTCCATCCTCTTCCTTCCCATCAAGAAGGAATGTGAAAGCATGATTTAACAGACCCTAAATGACAAGTTCTTCCAGGTTTTATTGAGTTGCAAGGATGATGTACATTACAATTAATTTAGAAGTCTTTTTTTTTTCCAAAATTATTTCATGCTAATTACATTTCCTTTGACAAATTAACAGAGGAAGCATTACACGGGTCATCCCATAGTTTCCCTTTGTTTCCACAGTTGCCTATGCATCATGTCACCATGGATTTTACATTTATTCATTCTTTAATTTCTTCAGCATTAACAGTGTCACTGAATCCAACTTCTAAACTCAGGGAATAAAAAATTCACAATATTCAAGTCAATTCCTTACAGTACATTTAACTCGTAGAGGAGGAGGAATTACTGCTGCAGATTACTGTTTCTCTACTAGAATTCAAGAGGAGGGACAGTTAAAAGCTATCTCCAAACTTGTACCAGCCTGAGCATCTGTTTGTACAGCAGAATACATCAAGTAGCAAAGCCCCAGCCCTCAGCAGCCCAGTCTCCTTAAGGATTAATGGACTGAGCTTCCCTAAGAGAGCAGTTCTTCATGAATCTTGATGCTCAAAATGCTCTGATGCTCAAAAGAAACTTTTTAAACTGTGGTACCAATTTGCAGTCCCTCCATTTTAGCTGACATAATTGAGAACTGTGATCTCTGCATCACTTCAATTTCACAGGGGCTGTGAAAATTTGATCTCCTAACTGTTCCAGCTCTCAGACCAATATTTTAATATATAATATCATCAATGGTGGCCTAACTTAATTATTCATGCTAGGAATGGCAGCAGCCCAGAAACCAACACATGGCCCTTCTGCCACCTGAGCTGTGCAGGCTCCCAGCAGCTTCTGGTGGAGAGCCGGGAAAAATTACCTTTTAAATATCCCCAGCAGGAATGAGCAGAGCTCATGCCAGAACTTCTGATGCACTTCAGGTCCCTTGGGAACAGTCACAAGCAAAACACATCCAGACAGTCCAGCATTGCTCAGTGTGGAGTCTGCAGATCTCCATGTTCAACAAAGGTGCATAAAGTGACAGCCAGATACTCAGGTGGCTGAATCAATGTATACTGGCTTTACTAGGGGGCCAGTAGTGATACTCCTTTTCAATTATCATCTCTGTGCTATCTTCTGCAGAAATGGCAATTGCTTGCTTTGGCTTTCCAGATGCCTACTGGAAAGTTTCAGGAAGTTTCATTCATATGGCTAAAACCTGCCTATTACCCAAAAAGCTTACCTGTTGCATCCCATGGATCTGATGACAAAGGCGAGCAGCACTCACCAAGACTCCTTGTTAGCTTATATTGGCAACGCAGCCACAAATACTGTGTGAAGAAAGCAAACATTGCTCCTTACCTTCCTAAAAGAGGGATATCATTAAAAAAACCCTCTGAAAATAAAGCTCAAATATTGGAAATAGCCTCATGTTAGAATGGCCCATGTCACTGCTATTATGAGACATCTGCATGGAAAACAAGCCTGATAATTTTTTCTGCATTCATTGTTTCTCTTCCTTTAGCACATTACTGAAAATGTTAATTCAGAACCATCAAAAAAAACCAATAATAATATTATACATACAATATTTAAATCAGATTTAGTTGTTTCAGAAGGAATTAAAGTAATTCAACTTTTTTAAAACCAGCTGCAAAAAAGACAGTGCCTATACAAATAACGTAAGGAAAAGAAAACTATGAAAAAAGGAGCCATAGGTCATTGACTTCTTGACTCACTCTTGAAACTTGGCAGAAACACTTTGATGATTTTAGAAATATAGATAGATATATAAATTCTATTTTAGTAAGCTAAAGTCAAATTGATAAAAATCATAAAGTTTAAAGCAAAAGTAACACTAGCACAAACTGCTAAGGCAGTAAAATAAAAACAACCATAAACATTTCTCAGGGTGAGCCTAGACATTTTCTCCAGTTGTACCATTTTTTTCTCTAAATTTTTTTTCATTGATTTTCTATGCTTACAATGGATCCGCTTTTGAAAAACATCAGTCTCTGCAAATATGTGTTATATTCCAAAAGAAAGAAAAATATGGACACCAAAAGCCATCACCAAAATAACAGAAATGTAAAACATAGATGCAAAATCATCTGTGTGAGACAAACATCACTATTTTAGCTACTTACCTCTAGTTTTTTATTATAGAAATCACAAACAAGCAGAGGCACTATGACAAATCCAGCAACTGCAAACAATTCATGGCAAATGCTCCACACTCAGAAGCACTTAATCACTTGACAGAGGCCAGTCATAGGATATTTACTTCTTATTGCTACCACATAAAACCAAGCATCTACCTAAAACTGTGTCTGTGCTTAGGAAGCTGGAGTGAAAAATCCCTCCCTTAAAATGGTGGTTGAAATTTACTGCGGCCACTTGTGTATTTAAACACTTAAAATTGTCCATTAAGGTATCCTTGAGCATAAAAAACCATCCACTGCCTTCATTAGGTTCTATTAAAATCTCACCCATTTACAAATCCTCTCTGTGGCTTCTACAGCTCTGACATGCACTGAAGGGGACAGCAACACTTGTGTGATCTAAGCTCCCACTCTCTTCCTCTGTAATAAAAATAATGGACAAAGAGCCATGTAATGCAAAGATATAATTCTGCCAAAGGTTCTAGCGATATAAACCACAAGAATAAAACCCTGGGAGCATCATTCCAGTTAAGAGTATCTCAGTACTTTTGTGATAAACTCTGATGTACAGTTCACACATGTTACACTGGAAGAGGCTCCACTTCTTCTAAAGGACAGGCTAAATCTAAATCCTTACCTATCACAGAAGAGCCACAAATAAATCAGATCATTTGGAACTGAGTGTTAAACAAAGAACATACAGCTATTTCAAGGACATGGGCTTTGGAGGGAGGGAGAAGCTGCTTCCTTTGGCTGCATACTTCCTGTAAAATAAGGGCTGGGGTTTTCTTTAAAAATGAAATGACAGTTGTTCTGTGCAATTATGTCCACATATACTCCTCAGCAGATGGTCAAGGCATCTGTACTGCTTTAAACTGGCTTCAAAATTTTAACAGGTTCACTTGATGGATCTGCATTCTTCCCTCTCTTTTGGCACACTAATTTCATCACTCCCAGCAATGGTTTTACTCAGCACTTCATAGACGTGCCACAACTTGACAGCTATACAATTTACTCTTACTAAAAGCAGAACTAAATGCACTTAAGTCCCATTATACTTACGAAAGTCTGTCTTAGCCTGACATTACAGGAGCATTAAAATTTCTATTTTGCTGCAAAAGAGCAAACTCACAATTGACTATTTTTCCTTCTTTTAAAGGATCTTATTTATGATGCTTGATTTAAGGACCACTTTTCTTTTTTAAGGCAAGCTGATGCAGACTAGCACCAATGATTGTTTGGTACAGCACCTTTCACCACACTCACCTTACCCCTTGATTTCTTCAGCATGTATGACAAATAAGTCCAAGTCCCGAGTGGGACTTTTACAGCTGAACAACAGCAGCAAATAAACAGGTCAAGTTCTTTGAAGAATGTGATGATATGGCTCACTAGTGTCAGTGGAGCAGCACACATTTTCATCAGCAGAAATTGTAATCCCATGTTTTCAGCCAGCGGATAGCTACAGAATTGTATATTTAATGGGCTAAGTAATTCCAACAGTACTTATGGTTCATTCCGTACTGGAAAGGACATTCTTGCAGGGGACACCTTCCCAAATCTACTATTCATACAGATCTCTGGGGCAAACATGCACCTCCATTTATTGTATAACAGCAGGTAATGAATAATCTCATATCTTCACTCATTAGGCTCACTGTATTTTGAAATGAAGTTAAAATGGAACCGTAGGAGGTAGTCTATCATTCTTATGATCAGTTTTTTCCTGTTTCAGTGATAGCTATATAAAAAGATGACATATCCCGGATGTATTCTCTCATTTAATTTTAGCACTCTCTCAGCACCTTTTTTCTTTTTTAAGATATGATCCAAACCCTACTAAACTTAACAGAGAGATTTCCATTGACCTCAGCAAGCTTTGACTCAGACCTGTAAATTAGATTCTGACCCCTTTCAATAGTGTGCATAGGATTTATGGTCTACACAGCTTATCCCTGCAAAATTAGGACAATGTTGACTGATCTTAACTGCCAACAGATAGTGCAAACTATGCTGTTCATTTAAGCATCTCCTTGAACCTGTGGCTATTTGCCTGTCTAACTTCACTGTAACTGGCCCCTCACTCCTGATTATGCTCCCTTCATGACAATACTTCTAGGCCACCTGTCTTTGTGTCAGGGTATGAAGCTCAAGGTGTGAGACAGGAAAAAGAACTGTTTGGCCACCTAGTCCCAGATTAATAATTTAAAACATAGTTTTAGCAATTTTTTCTTATATTGTACGAAAGGAAGCAAAAGATGAATGGTTAGCAACAGTCATCCTTGACTATTATAATATAGAACATCTAGTTAATATTTAAAGAATATATATATTAATATACAGAGAGAAAAAATATTTTAAGTCTAACTGAATTTTTCTCTAACTCTTCACAGTTCAGCCATAACCTCTATTCATATCATACTCAGTGATATGAAACTCACTTCAGACTAATCAAACACATGACATACTAGCCCCTCAGTTTTACTCTTGGGATACTGATTTAAGCAAATATCCCAAATCTATAAATTTTCATAGAGTTAATGTTCTTGCTTTACGATCAGTTTTCAAAGAACAGAAGTTTAAAGGAAATAGATAAATTGTAAGTCTGGAACTTCGAACTATCAGAAGGAGAATACTGTAATCCTACACTAGGTTCACCTTGAGCAGGAGCAGCTGGTTCAATACTCTAGTCCTGGACCCCTACATGATGATGTTTAGGGAAAACAAACCAAAAAAAAGATGACAAAAAAAACCCCCAAACCCCTGTGAATCACCCAGCTCAGCCTTTTTCCATTTTGGAGCTTCCATTGGCAATGAGCAAATTCCTCTGCACTTCTCAGCTATAGTGTTCAATGTCATGAGAAAAGGTGTATGACTGAGGAAACATCACATCCCATTTACAGACAGTGGTGCAGAACCACCACTGGAACAGAGAGCAGCCTTGCAGGGGACACCCAGCCAGTGCCACATGGCTGACTCGATACTGTAAGAAGAAGAGATAACGTTAAACCATCTCCCAGTAATTCACAGGCAATTCTACAATGGAATATCCTTACTGAAGAAAGGACTACAGCCCCCTGCTCCATTGTCATACCTGTAAAGCTACTTGCCTCCACACTACCACCGGTGTGTCCAAACAGCTGTTCTGATTTGGTAGCATTTTAAACCCTCTGTCTGCAGACACAAGTGACTCCATGGACAGCGAGGCAGTGAGTAGTCAAGGCTAGCAAACTTATGTCAGCATTTCTAGGGTTATGGAGAGACTGGTGTGTTTTAGCAGGAAGCCAAATTCATGTGCTATTCACTAATGCCTTATTGAATCCATACTACATACTCAGTTTTGTAGCACTCTCATTCAACCCATTTTTTTGACCATTAATACGATGTCATACTTGGATAAAAATGTAGACAGAACGGAAATTTTGCAAAAGCCACAGTTACTGAAAGAGAAGAAGAACAGCTAAGTACTTCTTAGTACAAGTACTCAATCTGGACATGCTTGAGCAGGTCCAGAGGAGGGTCATGAAGGCGATGAGGGGGCTGGAGCACCTCCACTTTGAGGACAGGTTGAGACAGTTGGGGTTGTTCAGCCTGGAGAAGAGAAGGCTCCAAGAAGACCTTATTGCAGCCTCTCAGTACTTGAAGGCAGCCTACAGGAAAGATGGGGAGGAACTTTTTATCAGGGAGTGTAGTAATAGGACGAGGGCAACAGTTGCATACTGAGAGAGGGTAGATTTAGATATTAGGAAGAAATTCTTCACTGTGAGGGTGGCGACAGTGGAACAGGTTGCCCAGAGAAGTTGTGAGTGGTCCATCCCATTGAGTTTTCAAGGCCAGGCTGAGGGGTGCTTTGAGCAACCAGGTCTAGTGGGAAGTGTCCCTGCCCATGGCAGGGGGTTGGAACTAGCTGATCTGTCTTTAAGGCCCCTTCCAACTCAAATCATTCTACTATATGATTCTATGATGATTCCTCTTTGAGTAGCTATTTAACTGGTATATTTGATCAACTACATCACAGGATTCATTTCTATTTGGAAAAAAAACCCACTTAACTGGACCCACTTGGCACAATAAGTGAATTCAGGTTCTATTTATATCTACTTGCAAATTACTGCCCTGTCAGGGTGACTTTGCTATTTTTTGACGCTCTGCTTTGCCATAGCTACAGAGATTTTCATTGTTTTCAGCTCTGAATTTTCCAGAGGCTTGCAGTGAGTTTCTGTATTGGAGGCTCCCACTTGGTGCCTCTAGGTTTTCCACAATGTTTTCTAACAAATATATCCGATTTTAATTAAGAGAGGTAAAGAAATAGACCAGGTGCTCTATAATGATACAGATCCCTGGTCAAATCTTCTGTCAGGGGAAACAAGTCAAAACTGATCTAGAAGCTGCCCAATACATGCACCTGTTTAGCACCTGAATAACTTGTAGTTAATTACAAGTATATTTGACTAACACAAGCATTGTGAGAAGCTGATATATTGTTGGAATTTACACAAAAATAATTATTTACAGCTTTCCCAGAAGTAGAATAAGAGCAGGAGAATGATCACATTTCTAAAACACAAAATAAATGTTGCCCCCCCCCCAAAAAAAAATTAATTGAGCTTATAGAGATTTCCTTATAACCAAAGTTTTCTAGGCAGTCTTGAGAGCTGTCTACTGCTATGTATGTATGGAATGAATCCATAATTTAACATTTATGTTAGTTTACATTGGTTTAAAAGTCCTTCTTCCTGCTTTACTGACTGACATGCCCCTCTCCTCAGATCAGCCAGGGAGAACATTATTTAATTGAAAACAACCTCAATTCGCAAATGACTTGTATCTAATGGGGCTTTATTTCATTAGCACACTGGCTGCAATTCAAAGTCAACATTCATTACTTGCATAGTTCTATTTTAATGCAAACAACTATGTATTGCTGAGAAGTTATTTATAATATCCTACATATTTCACTCTGGGAGAACACGTGCACTTTTGCCTAGAAAAAAAATAAGAAAAACCCTACACTGTTCTGTATTATATAAAGATAAGAAAATCTCAGTTCAGGATTTCCTTGCCTACAATAATGTAGGATGTACAGTTAAAGAGCTATCTATCCAGACAAAGTCATCTAGAACGAGAACATATTCTTTCACTTATTTGCTTCCTCGCCTTATCAAGAGCTGGTCTAGCCATGAACTCTGGTAACTAACTGTTGTTTTCTTTCCACTTTCAAGCCCTGAAGAGCCAATTACTGCAGTTTGTCACTAATCCATTCTTAGGGATTAACCTAGAATCTGAGTTGTGACCAGCCATTTTCCAAATTAGATTTTTGTCTGCGAGTCTGCTTCCAGTCCTGGAACAGATAAACATTATAGGTCATTGCTTCCAGTTTTTGTACTTGTATGGACAGCTCCTGTTTTCCACTTTTAATTGCATCTTTGTGGATTAACGCCCTTCAGCTCATATCCTGGTTCCTCTCCCCAACAACAGAAGATCAGACCTTACCAGGTTGGTCTGTCCCACCCAGAACAGTTAACTGATAGCAAGAAAGCAGCAAATATAAATTTACAATGTCCTTAGTAATCCATTTGTGGTAGGTCCCTTTCCAAAAATTCTTGAAGATAAGTAACACAAGTGAAGTACTCAAATTTTAAACCAAACACTGATGATTTTCGAGGAAGTTTTTCATTCTTTAAGATTATTTTCACTGCTCATGAATGAGTAAAAAGTAATGCGTCCAATTTATTTGAATGAGCCTTGGCAAACACTCAGTCAGGAACACTCAGAAATCTCATGGAATGCCAGAGGCTCTTTTCCATTTCCCGTATTTGGTACTTTTCACACCTTCCAGAGAATGCTTATTTAAGGACAAGACACCATTTCTAATTGCTTTATCAGGAGCCAACCACTCAGAGACTGAAACTTTAGTGTCAGAATTCTGCAACCAACAAGTTATAAGCCAGGAAATCTGAACTAAATAATTCACTCAGTAACTTTAGCAAGCACACAAAACCTTCAGAATCCCGACAGGAATTGTTTGCAGCTCACCATGGCAACAGTGCATCAAGACCAGCTATCAAAACTCACCCCTCCCCACTAGATCATTTATTTTGCAGGAGTAAATAGAATATCAAGAACCCTCTCCCTAGCACCCTTTTAATTCTGAAATAGATTTCAGTGCCATACCTTGGAAATAACATGTAGGTTGTTTGTGGGATTTTGTTCTGGTTTGTTTGGTTGGGTCTTTTTTTAAATTTCTCTCTATATACTTAATTAAAACACTGAAAAACTCTGTGTAGCCCCCCTACAGACCAAAACCAGGGCAAGTCTGCTCCCATTAGCATTAATAGAAGCCTTGTCATTGACTTCAAAGGGGTCTACTTGTAGAGCACAGTAGCATGTTGATAAACACAGTAATATTTGTTTCACCTTCACCCATTTTAACCTCTTCAAAGGTTTAAATTTATGGGCAACAGCGTCTGCTCCTCTCAAGAGGGTTTGACAAATGCATAGCATTAATCTGCGACTTGATTTTCCACTTGAGCTAGTATACACAATGAGGCCCAGGGAAGCAGTAAGGTACGTTGGTAATGACTCCCACTGATAAATCCATACATATTCTACACTGGAGTGTGACCCCTGCACAGATTAGGCTCTTATTCCCACAAAAGCTGATTTGCACCTAGTTGGCTTCCTTCCAGATGGTGACCAGAAAGTGCACCACAGAGACTTACACAAGATACTCTCAACATTATGATAGCCTCAATATGACTTTTGGATTTATGACCAAATTATCCCATCAGCATACAGGTCTATTGTAATACAACTGTAAATGTAATTACATCAGATAAAGGCTATCCTTCAACAAGGACAGCTGTATAGCACCAGCAGTTTATTCTTACCTGATTCAGCATATGTTATTTTACTCATATATTTTGAAATAGGAAGAAAAACATCTGTCACATCATAGTATACATTAAACATCTGCTACACATTTTCTCTCATGAGTCTTCTTGCTTTGAGTCCATACTTATCTTTCAGCCTTATCTTATAAATACTTTTGATGGAGTCATTTATTACAAAAAAATATTCCTATGATATCACATTTCTAATGTCACATCATCAAGGATGTGACAGTTTAAAAAATTGCATCCTTTTCTGCATCTATACACAGAATCTATACTTGCTTCAAGTTGTACTTTCAAAATGTATTGTAGTGATTCCAGTTCAAGCATGTTTAAAGTAACACATCTATTAATGCTCAGGTATGTTTTTTCTGTACCTAAGTCAAATAAAACAACTTCTCTGGTTTGCCAGGGAAACGGCTGAGAAAGATTTGACTCTCTCCTGCCCCTAATCCATCTCTTCTGATGAGACTGAAGAAAGCAACTTCCATCTCCCTGTGCTCACTCTCAGGTGGTCTCCACGCTGCCAAGCTGTAGGACTGCAGATCTGCTTTGCCCTTCTGCTATTTCAGCAAGTATTTAGCACTGCTGCTTCTGCTGTGTCTGCTCTCACACCCCATGCCTGTGCACTCACGTGAGACCAAGAACTTGGTCCTAAGCTTCAGTCAATGCAGGTGTTTGTGTTACTGCTTCTCAAATAAATGGGCTCTTCCCTTTTGACTGATCATCTGTTCCTCAGGTCTCAGGTATCTCTCCTTCCTTTCTTCCCTGCTTGACTCATGTAATAGGTGCATGATTTATATAATAGTTTTCTCTTTGCGAATAGATGGAAATGTGTCAACCTTTATTGTTCTTAGTGAACAAGTACCACAGTCACTAATGCTGGTGACCCACTGAGCCTCATTCTGTCATTTCAGTTTTGGAACTGAAACACTTTTAGTGCTGCACAACAGGCTCTCCTCAGCTTCCAGGTCTCAAGTGGTGGTTGCACGAAGCCAGAGCAAAGTTCAGATTTCATGTCATGCAAGAATAATCCACCATTGTATCCTGTTCAGAGCTGCATGACAGAGCAGTCTCTCCTATTCCCTGTCTCAGCACACTCCCTGAACAAGCACATCTGCCCATTAGAAGTTTAACAGATCATACTGTTTATGACCTTAACAAGAGAATTAATGTAAAGTATAGAAATATAAATAGAATTGTTGAAAACAGAGCACAAAAAAAAAGTAGTTGCTTACCCCACCTCTGCCTAATTGCACTGCAGTAACACTGGCAGGGCTGGCATTACCCTACCCCAGTGTTCTGCAGCCTCCTATCCAACACCCTAATATCACCTTGCATCTCAAAAATTAACTCCATGCTGATAGAGACCGTTAGGAAATTCATACAACTTTAAGCCATTCATCAATAATCACACAATCTCCTGTTTTAATTGATAAAAAATGGCTCGTTAGTTACATAACATCCAATATCCTTAATGTTCAAACATCTCAATAGCAGCATATTCAGAAACTAATTCATATTCAATTAGCTCAAAGCTTCACATTTGCCTATTAATCTTTGCCTTCTAAATCACACAGAAAGGTATTTGAAAGGCTAGGAGTGCTTTGATGATCCTGAAGAGTAAAAATGGTAGGGTTATTAGATGTTGAAAGCTTTTTGGACAATATTTTTAAGATCACCGATTCTCATATATTTTCTCCCTGGAACTCTAGTTCCTTTACTGAGAAACCTGACTTTAAACAGTTTGATTCTATTACTGATGCAATCACATAAACTAGAAGAGTATTGCACAGCAAAGAAATAGTGTAAAATGGCAGATTTTTCAAAGCAAAATTTTAAATACATTGAGGATGAAAACACAGCATTGACTCCACTGCTTGTATGACTGTGGTAGAGACATTTCCTAGCAGAAAAGGGGTGTAAATGATGGAGGGGACTACCTTGATCACAGAGCTGAGTTTTCCCTGAAGTCTTAAGCATATGTAGCATGTTTACTACATACTGCTCATCCATATGTACACAGCAGTTCAAAAACTCTCACAGCCTGTAATGTGTATCTTCAGTATAAAAGATGAAAAACCCCACACTTCAGACATCACACAGAAATAGCAAGCAAGTGTGTTTAGTAGCACTATGAGTCTTGCACTGCCAGGGAGTTACAGTGAAACAGTTGAACTAAGCCCAGGAAGTGAACTTTACTCCATAAAACAAAAGAGCACAGAAAAATAAAAATCCCAACAGCCTCTTCCAACATCAACACGGATGAGAGGGTGAGTGGAGAGAGAATTCCTTACTCCTCTGAAATCTGGCAGCTGCAAGCTTGATGGCATTGCCAAGCATAGGAAGAAAACATAAATAAGATCCTAAAAATCTCCCATAGGAATGACAGTATAGCATGTTCAGGCTCCCATCTTTAGTCCCCAGCAAAGATAAAACAAAGAAACAACAAATGTAATTATGAAAAAACAAGAAAGCATGAGGAAGAGACAGGAGAAAGAATCCTTCTTTGATCCTTCAGGTAATTAATTAGTGGCAACCCTCAACTAATAGACAATTGATTAAAAACAACACTCAGTTTAACAACTCTTCCTAATCCATTCAAAATATTCAAGAACATCCTAGACAGTCATATAACTCCTTCCTTGAATTGGTCTCAAGATCCATTTTCAAATTCTATGTTCCTTAGCCTCTTGCTCTACTTTGAAGTTAATTTTGTAAATTCAGTTCTCAGGGTTACAAATTCAGTCCTGGTGCTGAAATAGCAGTGAAAACATTGCATAGATCACAGAACCACTGTTCTTTCGTCCTTACTAATGGATTAGTTTAAGAACATTCAATAGCACAGGACATAGGAAAAAAAGAAATCATTGTATTTTAAATTAACAAGAGGCATTTCATTACTATCAAAATTTCACACATGGCTTCCAAACACTAGGTGACAGGACTGTATCATCCGGAACACCGCTTTAAAAAGGGACCTCAGAAAGTATGAGATGTTGTATAAAAATATGGGTAAGAGCTAAACAAAACTCCCCCCCAAGGACCTCACTGCCTTTCTTAGACAAGGATCCAATCCAGAATAACAACAAACTCTCCCATCATCTCTTTTCCACCAAGCCAACCAGACACATCTATTAGCCTGATTTCTTTCCCTGAGACCAGGTCAGTTTCATCTTAAGTTTTTCATCTGCATTGTTCTGTTAGCTTTATCCTGCATTGTAAAGTTGCTTCTCACTTCCTGTTCCCTAAATAAACACAAAATTAGGTTCTCAGTGCAGATTCCAGGTCCTAACCTTTTTTCCCTGCCAAAAATAACTTGTTTCAGTGAGCTCACTGGAATCATCGCCATGCTCAGATTTAGCAAGGCTCTGTTTTTATAGCCTATTTAAACAATATATTTGATCGTATCCCATCTGCAGCTGGTCTAAAACTAAACTAAAACAGGAATATTCACATGATCTTTGTTAAGCTACTGTCTCCACAGTGAGGGACCTAAACTCTTTATATAATCCACACAGTATTTCCTTCAGAGAACCTTTACTCTTCATTTCAAATGCTTAACAAATACCATCCTATTCAACTACAGTTAGAAGACAAGATTTGCCACGAAGGCAGAACATAGTCTGCAAAGTCTTCATTCTCCTTAACACAAATTAAAAGAACCAATTTTATCTTTGGTTCCAACACTGAATTTCTGCCGGTCGATTAGGTGTATTTCCCCACCTACAAATGGAACAAATCAGAACATACTTCGTTGCCACTGAGCAGCACATTTCAGAGCTGAACTAACAGAGTAACATGAAAAACATATGGAAACTGAGTGTCCAGAAACATTAAATGGTTAAAAAAATCCACTTTATATTCAATAAAAACATTGGGTGTCTAAGGTCAGGACTCTAATAGTAAATCTTAATTCTATATGTCAGCATTAAGACAGAATTTCAGATTACTATATGTAAATACCATTGCATAAGGTATTGGAGATTTCCTCTAGCTAACATCATATATATCTTTCACCACTGTATGTTACTCATTCAAGAGAAATCATAAAGGTGCTACAGTCATCTTATGCCACTTCATTTCTTAGCAAGGGATTAGCATGTTACATAGATTGTTACAAACCCATATTGTATTATGCAGCTAATACTCTTGAGCAACTTCTCTCAAAAATGTAAAGTCAATTTGTAAACGAAAGGCACAGCATTTGCTTACTCTCTGCTATTATACTGAAAGTTATTTCAGATATCAGATGGTTTGGGGAGCATTTAATCTTTCAGAAAAACACAAAGGCTTTAGACTCACAGCAGGTGTTAGTGCTTGTTTTTATTACAATACAGTCAAGGTTCCTGTTTCTCAACCAATTGTTCTTCAAATATTCTCCCCAAAACATGCTGCCTGCAAACTTCTGTTGTTGGCAATGTGAGTATCAAGGTCACACATCAATATACATCAGTTGTACACAGCTCTGTTTCCCACCTCTGAGACTGGAATTACAAAAGCTCTTCCTGCATATGTTGCACAGCTCTGTATCTTGCAGAGGGGTTCTCAGAACCCGCACCATGTTCTAGTCCTAATAACTGTAATAACGTTAGCTAAGTTAAATATGCTAATGGGAGCTGGAAAACTGGAACAGAAAGATGTGTTCAGCTTGTGTCAGAACTGTTGCTCTCTACGCTAGCTTCACTTCTCTGTACTGAATCCAACCCCTTCCCTCCACTTCCAGGTGCCCACAACCACGGCGTTGGGTTTGGAGAGACAAATGCCCGCAGGAGAACGCCGGAGGACAAGAGCTGGGGGAGCAGGAGAGAAGAGTTAGCCATAACTAACCAGAGATTAGTTCTGGGGAAAACTGCTCCTATATTCGGGAAAGCTGTTCCACAGCCTACAAACTTCTGTTTTGCTTAATTTGTTATGAATTATTCCTGAATAAACAGCCCAAAGATCTGAGGACTTAATAAAGAGAAATTTCTTTATGCAGGTTCTTTCGAAGTAAACAAGCCAAGCTGTTACTTGGAGCATTTTGCTCTCCTTTCCTCTGATAAAACAATCTTGTGTTGTCTCTGAGGATGGGTTTCGAAGTAGCCTATGGCATAGATAATATCAAGCCCTTTGCTTGAGCAAATCACAAAATTCTACTCTTCAGGAGAGCTCCGATTTCAATTCTCTAGAATTAGAGAGTTTTTTTATATTATTAATTTACATACTCTTCTACATCAACAACCTATCCTTAAATTCCCTTTACCTTAATACTACTGCTTCTAGGTTTTATTTAATTGTCCCCAACCTCCAAATGATGGAAAATTACCAAATTTCTTCTTAGCAATACTGCATAAAGCATAGAACTTAATTATGTGCTACTTTCCAGGTAAGCCAATATAATAGACAATGCTTAGGACTAGATAATATGTATTGTAGTTACCACATATATCACCACTTAGAAATTTATATACACCAAATGAAACAGATACTAACCTCAAACATGCCAATATAAGATCTTTGCAAGCAATAGATTGTGTTTTTCTGACATTTTTCTGCTTTAAGCTTATTTCACATCTATTGCAGTAGAAAGCAAGCAAAATCTGGCCCAAAGACTAGTTCTAAGGAATCCTTTCCTTTATTAGGAGAAACATCATTATTCACATATTCCTCCAATTATTTATTTTTTTTAGCAAAAGTATTAATGACATTTTGGCCATATGTCTTCTTATTCATTTCAGAGTAAGTTTTGACACATTTGCATTATAGAATGGCCAGAAACTTTAATTAGTAGTTGGGGGGTTCAATACATCTTATTTGCAGTAAAACAGAAGCTAAGTGCAGACCCATTCAATGATTTTGAGCAGTACTCAGCAACTGAAAAGCATTTTTATAAACATTACAACATAATGTACGCTTTTCACGAATCTATTTTCTAATGGTGTACCTTTATCAGGATATGACCCAAATTTGAATGCTTATCTCTGCCTATCTTTGTAATACCAACATAAATCCGTAAAGCACGGAGAATAGGATAGGAATTTGCAGAACATTTCAGTGTTTCTGAGCAAGAAGCATATTTTGGTAATCTGGTCATATTCTTTGTATCTTTGAAAATTTTTTCATGACTAAGTGAGGTACTGAAAAAGGAGATGCTCCTAGTTTTTGTATGTTACTTCTGATAATTTTTAGTCAACCAACCCGGCTTTCAGGAGTGGCAAACAACCACAAAGCTATCCTGTTAAAATCGCATAGATGGATCATAAGATAAACTTGGATTAGTATTATTAGTATGCTCCTGTAATGAGAGCAAATTAATAGGCCACACTAAAAATGAGAATAAAACCAAAATTCAGCATTTTATTAAACCATTTGAGATGTACACCACCTTTGTTACACACTTTTCTATTATGTTCTTTGAATACTTACAGGGAATAACATTATCTCTCTTCTTTCTTTTTATGCTTTGTATCACACCTGTGTGAAAAGTACTGACTTTTAAGTTCTTAAAAAATGAAATTTTCTATTTGTTTGTGGGTCAGGTAAATACAAATGCTTATGGAATTAACTCGTGATAAAAACTACATCATAGAAGTATAGGGTTTTTTCTTACAAGGGCCGCTATAAAGGCAAAGAATGCCTCTTTCACCAGTGTCTTTCAAGTGTGCATCTAAAAAGCCCCCCAAAACACAGTACAATCCAAATACATTTTAAATGCTTTCAAAAAAAATTAAATTGACTAAACACGTACATCAATACTTCCAGAATAAAGGACCACACATTTGGTCACTGCTGATTAAACCAGGGAGACCCATTTATAACAAGAATTCTCATCCACTAAGAAGAAAAGGAATTAATTTCATATAGTCTGCTTAAAAATAGCTTCTGACTTTTAATGGTGTGGGCTAGATTTGAATGTGATCAATATTGCATTTCATCATCAATAATCTCAATTATTTAGTTTCCTTAAACAATGTCTCAATTTTCTGCTCAGGCTAGCCCTTTAATTATCTTCCCCTTTAAAGCAGAATGCCTTTCAATTTCCTTTGAAAGTGGGTAAGGCCAGACTTGTTCTACTGCCAGGATGAGTGAGTGAGGAGGGCTGGTGGAGAACATCACAGGCTTTTGTGACCAGGTTAGATTCCTGCTCGCTCTCTTTTGAAACCAAAGAGAGTTGGGATGGTGGAGGTGTGCTGACCTGCAGGAGCCAAAACAACTCCAGTGTTTGAACCTACTTTTCTGAAGCTCTCACATGTTGCTATCCACATGTTCCTGTTCAGTTCTTAAAACACCCCAGAAGAGATGTTAAAGCAGAGATATCAGCCTCTACAAATGAAGATACCATCATTTACATTTCTGCTACTAACTTAGACTCTGTACTGGGGGAAGAAGGAAAGAGCAGAATTCAGCATTCTTTATCACACAAAGGCCTGACTAGTTTCTCTTAATACATTTATATCCATGGCTTTCTTCCTTCAGCCATTTTAGAAAACATGTTCAAAGCCACAGAAGTAACTGATGCTAATGGTAAGTTAGTGTTTGGGAGGCTATACTGTGAATCGCTGAAGATTAGCAGAACTGCATCAATAAAAAAACTCGAGGTACATTAAAAAAGGAATTAAATACTCCATACATTCCAGTTTGGGAAAGTACGGAGATATGCATTTTAATATCTCTGAACATTAAGTCGAATGTTAGTAGAAAGTTATACTTGCAGACTAAACCTACCTTAGTCCTAGAAGTGCAAATTAAATTACCACCTCTCAGTAAAACCGTATCTTAGCATGTTGGATTTCGAGAAAAAGAAAGGCAAGCTTTTATTTTTTTCTGTGCTCAGCATATGAAAATACAAGACTTTAAATCTTTTTTTTCCTTAAAGTGATAAACATACTACTGCATATTTCCTTGAAATAATAACCATTTCCTACTCAGGAGAGCAAAGTATATTTCCTTCAGTACTTTAACTATAAAAGAAACATTTCTCCAGGCAATCATGGAAAATGCTTTCCTGATTTAAGAATTAAAATGGTCTTATTAGCATTTTTGCCAAGTGGAAAATCTGAACAGAGTTATAAAACAACCATATGAATTAGAAAATATTATCCTTCAGCTCACGACTCATGCTGTAGAATCAGAATCCCAGGCAAAATAATAATTAGAAGAAAAAAATATGTATCTATATTCTTGGGCAACTCAACTGCACCCAAGTGAGCATAGTGAGGATTGCTGTATTTCCAAGCTTTTTATTCCTTATGGGTAAGGCCAAATTGGTAGACCTGCTTTTAGAATCAAAATAAACTTCCCCTAATTCCTTCAGAAGTTAATCAGTGCTGCCCTGAAATAAAATAAAGGGATTGCCTGGAGGTCACTGAAGCTCAATGCTTCTAATGGTTCAAAGAGCGGCTCTTTCATCATTCCTGATTATTTATATAGGGAATAAAATAATTTTTTTAATTACTTCATTCAGCTTTCTTACTTGCTGTTCCTATATCCTTACAGGACTTAACCTAAAATTCTGATTCAGCCATTGACTTCAGAGAGAGTAGGATCAATCCCTGAAAGAATAAAAGAACTCAGAGGACAGGAAGGGAAACATGTACGGACCTGAAGTTAAAATTCTTGTGAGGTATTTCTGCTTAGTGCAATTGAGACAATCAAGTTTCAGGTTTGCAGCTGAAGTCTCAGAAATGCAACTACAGCATTAACTAGAGTCACTATAATAATGACAACAACTATAAAAATAATTATATAGTTTCAATGCAACTCACAAATCTAATTGAAGTCCCGGTAACTAACTTTCATCACAAAGCCTGCAACTGTAGCAGCAAATGAACGAAACTGACCCAGTCCCGAGACCGATGTTGATATGTAAATTCAGGTAACGAAGATGAACACATCTGTCAGAGTTTCTCTTATATATTGGATAAAATGGAAATACTAAGAATTTCAAGACATCCTGAATGGTGCAGGCAATTTTATTGCTTGAAGCGATGCTGCCATCTTGTGAGGGAAATGCTTAAACCAAAGTTTTCATTTTCTAGATTTATCCTAGGTGACCAGGGGCTTCTGAGTCACAGACGTGAGGAATCAACAGGGATGTGAACTGGACATAAATAGGTCTTTGTCTGAAAACACACTGGAGATGATGCGCAATACTGTCCAAGAACTAAGAATTCTTGAAAGTAAGCTCTCTCTTCAGTAGCAAGGGGAACATTCAAGAGTGCAGTGGTAAATTCAAAACGACGTGAACTTTCATTGCAGGTGAAAATGAAAGCAACGGAACTACAGACAGTCGGTGAATTTCCCTGCCTGCCTTTCAGCTTTCGCTATGCAGCTGGTCTCTTGTATGGCCGGGCTGGAAAATCCAAGCAATTAAACTCCCTGGTTTTGCCAGGTCAGCTAGCTAAGCGAGTTCCAGTTAGAGCCACACACCCCCGGCGCTAGGGGCGAAGGGGCAGCGGGGTTTGTCCTGGCCCGGCCCCCATAGGGCCAATCTGCACCAGCGGCCGGGCGGGGCCACACACAGGATCGCCACCGAGCCAGCCAATGGGACAGCCAGTGCTCTATGACGTCATCACGTGGGGGGGGGGGGGGCGGCGCTCTGGGCCCCGGGGTTTGGAGCTGACGGTTTCAGGCGGTTGCTTATTGGCTCTCTCGTCACTGTTTCCTTCTCCTCTGCTGTCGTACGAAATCCTCCGTATCCCGGCCCACGGGGATCTGCCTTCCCCCCCCTCCCTTCTGGTTCCCCCCGCCAGGGGCAGTGAGCAAGCGGCTCCGGCCGGGCCGAAGCCCCGCAAGCTGAGGGCAGCCGAGTCCCCCCGCAGCCAGTGACGGCAGCGCGGGTCTCGCACGCGGAGACGCGGCCGCTGAGGCCTTCGTACCGGTCAGGCAGGGCCGCTGCCAACGGCGGCCTCTGGGGCTAATCCTGAGACTATTTCACATTTCTCTGGTTGTCGGTATTCTCTGTCTTCTACTCTAATGCAAACACAGATTTCAAGACAAGAACTATGACTGCCTACAGTTGTATTGAATTTAATAGCATGGGCTAAAGAAACACCAACTGCTATTATATCTAGACTGAAATCTTCTAACTGCTTTTACTGGTGAAAGTGTCACTTCAGCAAGTGTTACACACCCTCAGCAGGAATATGTTTTGAAGACAAAGTTGCTCTAATAAGGTCAAAATATTCTGACTTTACCTTTGTGAATGGAGTATTCTGATCTTCTATTCCCATGTTTAAAATGTGTAACATGGAAAAAAAAATTAAAATGTTTCATTTTATCAAAATGAAAGTAAGAAAACATGTCCTATTACCATGACTATATGCCATGCAATCTGCATGCATATTCAACTTCCATCTGGGAATACTGAAAATCTCCTAAAATCAATTTTATTGTCATGCCTAAAGGTTTCCTATGTCACTAGGAAAAAAAAAAGTCCCCTCCTGGTTACAAAATCCCTATCTTCCGGCAAAGCCCTCACATCAGAAACAGCTTCATGCTATTTGAGTTCACAGTTACTGTAGAGACAGTAACCTGTCCACTCTCCCAGTATGTACACTCGTTGTAAGATACTACAAGGAGTTATTAAAATAATTCTTGCAGATTTTACTAAAATGAAGCTGTAACTTTCCAGTTGGAGCAACTGACTAGTAGACAGAGGACTGCCGGCTTCGATTGTTGCTGCATAATGTTAAATTTTATTCTTGCTCTGTCACAGTCTATTACAGCTCTGGATCTTTATTTCTTTCTTTGAAAAACAGTATAAAGCACCAGGTTGCTATGTGTATTTGAGTGACACAGCTATTTATACAAATGTAAAATGTTTTCTCTCTGATAGAAAGGCACTACAGCCTCAATTATCAGACATTTTAGCACTTACTAGTTAAAACTAGGTATAATGTATTTATCAGCTTGCATCACCACTCCAGCATCATATGAGCCAAGAACACCCTTTTCTACTTCCCTGCTCCTGCAGAAGGACAGGCAGAGGAGGGAAAATTCCATCCTAGGCTTCCCAAAGTCAAATTCTTCACTAGGAAACTAAACCAGAAAATTTGGCCCTATATAATTAAAAAAGGTTTTTGTTTGAATTAGCAGCTGGATCTGCTCTTAGTAATTACTTAAGCACACTGAATGAAGACACACACTCTACCGGCTTCCCTGTAAAGCGTATTGCCTCTGTTCACTACAACAATGTCCACGAATGGTTTTTATTCACTATTTTATATTTTTTTATATTATATTATTCAGTATCTATATTTTATTCAATATACTTAAGTTGTCTGGAGTCTCTAAACTCTGTATTCAGTTATTTATTCAATCTGAAACCACTCCCAAATCAAATCATGTTTAAGGAGAGATTAGAATATGCTGTATTTCTCCTCTCTCTACAAAGTTGTCTTGGATTCATAGATAATAGCCTCTTCTTTTGAAGAAGTGTCACCTATGGCTGTACATTCATTGAGGAGAAATAAAAAAGCCTGTAGACTGAGTTCAGCCAAATATTCAGCACTCCCACAGTGAGAAGCAACTATCATCAGTCTCTGAATCCATCATGAACATTCAGTTTTTAACTGGCTGGGTTTTATTCTAACTGGATTTCTTCATTATCAGTAAAATGAAAAAAAAAAAAAATCACTTTCTGAAACTGGAGAAATTCTTACCACAGAACTGCTTAGCAAGAGAATGTTTCTAAGAAATTTTCAGTAACGTAATTCAGCAATTTTAAATATCCATATAACTTAAGATATAGCTCCTTACTCATCCAAAACCATGACTGAATATGATGCATCTTACTCCAACAGAGTGCATTTTGAGAATACTATAGTAAGAATTTTCTATACATCCATTATATGATGTATTGTACATGTTGAAACTATTTCTAGGCATTTTTAAGAGTATGGTACAGAATGCAGAATTCTAAGAATCATCTCCATAAGAGTTTCTGAAAAGGAATTATTTCTTGGATGAAAAACTAAGGATCCTGATCTATTCAGGGTATGGTTTGCTGATCCTCCCACAAACAACTATTAAAATACTATGGCAGGTATAATCTAATATATTGCAAACATCAAGTAAAGAATGACTACTTACCTGCATTTCCTGCATGTTATCTTCACCTTACCTATTTAATCAGGAACACTTCTGCCCTCAGTATTTAACCAAATTTGTTTATGCTCAACTTGTTAACAAGTCTCACTTTCACAGTTGTCAATAAAGGATGCTAATCCCTTTCAGTATGGCCTTGCTACTTCAGGCACTCTTACCCCATTCTAAATAATAAAATGCTTATTGTATATTTGTTCAAACAAGCAAAGAAAAAAATGCAGTCTACTGAAGATAGCAAGTTTGTAACAAAAGCTGGTTACAGAAGCTTGTATTTTGGTCATGGTGACTGTGCTATCCCAGACATTCCATGTTCATTCTGCACACAAACACAAGTGAGCAATAGCTCAGGGAACATGTTACTTGCCTCAATACTACGAATGGAATAGGCACACAAAACCTGATTGAGATCACAAACCCAGAGCTATGAAACTTCACTCCCCCATCGCTCCTTTCTCTGGATCCCTATGTTGACTCACAACACCTGGGGAAGCACATGATTTCCTTTTCATCAGCAACACTGAATTAGATAGATCTATACAAATAGGCATCTGAAGATGCTGTATTTTACAAACTGAACAAAATGCATTTAATACCTTATCCTTCCTTGAATATCTATTTGCATTTTCAAAACCAGTAGTAAGTCAGATCAGAAATCACAAATGCCTTAGCTGAATAACAAGGTCTGCAGACCGTGAAAAATAAAGCACCCTGAGGATTTCACTAAGACTAGAAAAGAGAGAGTGCAGTTACCAGAAGAGCAGCTTACCACTGTTCTGTTGGAGTTATGCTCTAAGTATTTAAGAAGGTTACATCTGAAGATTAAAAAAAACAACAAAACATAGGTGGTGCATATTGCTAGATAAAGGAGAAGGATCATCATCCCTGCATATAAATTAAATACTGAATTTCAAATTAATACAGAGCTCTGTAGAAACATACAAGTAGCAGTAAATAAGAGCTTTACTTAAATAGCTGCAATGTTTATATCAAAAGCTAGTATGAAATATTTTGATGAAAAATAAAGTAATTTGCCACAAAAATGAAAGATTAATAAGAAAAGTAAAAAGCTTTCATAATACCTTTTGTTATTTTTGGACTAGTGCTATATTATTTTTTAAAACTGCAAGAATTCTCAGCATTTTTTTCTCATAAACTCCTTTAAATTCGCTAAACCTAAATCCAACAAAGTTTCATTCAGTTCAACTTCCTGCCTCTCCTACTCTCCTTTCCTAAAATTAAAAGTCAAAACACTAACTACACAGAAACACAAACTTGCCAGGTGTTCCTTGAAAACAACAACAAAAAAGGGTCTAAATGTAACCTATAGTAAGTTACTCTAGGAGTTCAAAGATACCCAAGATGCCCACAGGACATGCTACCAAGGACAATTCCTACAGTATCACAGAAGAACAGCATGAAGGTTTTTCTACAGCACTGACAAAATCTTTCCCTATTTGGTTGACCTTCTTTCCAGTGAGAGAACTTAACGTTGAAGCATGGACACTGAACTTCAGTTATTCAGCTAAAAAACTAATTAAACTATTTCCATCTCAGAAATTACTAAAAGGTATATTGTTACAACACATCTTAACTGTGTGGAGATGTAGAATGGAGCACAGAGGTCTCTGGACATTACTGTACAGAAGGCTTGGGGAGAATGCAGGCCTCGGTAAGGTAAATCAAGCATTCTTTATCTCTGCCAGAGGTGTAATAATTTCAATATAAGAGCACACTTGTTTCCAACCCACTCACTACATTGTACTATAATGAAATAATAAGTCAGCCTTAATAACCTCCAATAAATCCATATAAATACATTCCTTTTAGCTTGTTCAGCAGTGGAACAACAAGGACATTTTAGTCTTATTAAATTCCTGGTGGGCTTTTTTTTCCCCCGTTTTCTGGCACTGGATTAATGTATTGTGTTCTAGGAAAATCAGCATCTGAATCACCTTTCACTGTAAAGAAACAAGATTAATTAAGCAGTATCTGAACACAGTTGACTTAAATATGTGTGACTTGGTGAAATCATTATTTTCTCTTTCCTGTGAAAACACCTGCAGGAGTGGATCCAAATTATTTACACGTGCTTAGAAAAAATGTGAAACCATCACCAGGAGCTTCTAATGAGGAAAGCAGTCCTATATTATCATCACTTGTTCTAATTCTGCAAGGCAAACTGAGGTCTAGTCACTTTTTGAGTCAGTTTGCAGATATTTCTCTACTTAATAATGAGGTGGTTAAGGTTGTAGAGCTGGAAAAGGTCTCTGTTTGCACTGCATACTCTTGTTGAGGAATTGCTCATCTTGCTGTCATGATGCAATGAGAAAACCTGACCCTCTTTATCACAGTTTTCTTTGCCCAAAGAGCCCTGAGAAAATGGTAAAATACCTCTACAGCATAGGAGAAGAGAGGTAGGAGGTGTTTTCTGGGGAGGTAGGGCAGGGCACAGGTTTCAACTTCTATGCCTATCTACTAAAGTTCTGTTTAAAGAGCAATACTGGCAAAAACAACTTCTGGATTTAAAAAGGTCTTTATAATCAAATCTACTACATATTGTTTCAGTTTTCAAAGTCATATGATGAGCTCCCTTATCCCTTAGGCTTCCTTCACTGACACTGAATTCAAGGCACAAGCTTTAAGTCTTCCTCTCCAGTGCTGCTGGACTAGACGACAAAAGAGGCACTGTACTGCCAGTGCAGCTGTTTATTCCAGCAGCTTTGGTTACTAGTAAACAACCATCAGAGATGCCCTTATGCAATTTCCTGTTCTTCTCAAACCTTGCTCTGATTCCACCACCAAAACAGCTCACAGCAGAATCACGAACCTCCTGTTTGCAAGGTGCCTGTCCCCCAGAGCTGCCTCTGTGATTCAGCACAGTAAGTTCTGTTTTCTCAGCAACAAAAGACTGTTGCGAGAAAGAACGGAGGCAGATATGGTTTTGCTATACTTAATGTTTTAGCACTTCTTTAATATAGTACATTTTCTAATCAAAAGCTTTCTTAATTATCACTATCTACTGCAGTACCAAGAAGTAGCTGTATTGCTTTTGCCTTCATTCCAATAAAGACCCATGGAGAAGTGTTTGGATTCTTCCCAGGATCTCTTTGGATAAAGAGGAAAACAAACAAAACAAAAAACACATCACAAACAAAAAAGAAACAATATAAAAAAGCAGCTGGACTATGTCATGCTTGTTCTTCCGGAGACATTTATTCCTTTTATTATCAGTGTCACAGCTACCCATGCATCCAGGTTCTTTTTTTATTTTAAAGAAATGAGATTTAATTTTCTTTTCCCTTTCTCTCCCATCATTTTCCAATGGCATGGATTTGCCTTTCACTTTGCCATGTCCTTTTCTGAAGTGTTCTCTATCATCAAGCTAAGCTTCAAATTTATGAAAAATAAGCAAGGTTTAGTCCCTTCTTTTGGGTTTAACTGGAAGAGCTTAGGAAAAGTCTTGAAATTAATGTGGAAAAAATCTAGTGTATACAGTAACTTGCAAAAGTTTTTGTCATGAATTACATCATGCGTAGTAAAATCTAATGTTCACACACAACTTTGTCATGCTTCTCTCATACCAGAAATTTCCATATTATTTTAATATGCTTTTGGATTATATAATGTTCACTAGGTACAAGAAAATATTAATACGATGTTAGAGCATACTATTAAAATAAAATAAGTGTCTCTGCATACACAGAGAGATGTTAACCTACCCACATCGAGCCTCCTAGGATAGTGACAAAGGAAGGTCTAATTGTGCTCAAGAAAATGTTGTTTGGGTTCTTTTAAGACAAGATTAAGTCATGTTAGAAATTCAAAGAAACAAAAAGGACATCATGCTGCAGATTTCACAATAGGATCCTATAATCTAGCTTCTTTTAACTTAGACATATATTTAATTTGCAATAGAAAAGATTGCCCAAGTTTCTCTCAATTTTAAAAAGCAGATATTTCCTTTTCTGGGTTCAAAACAGCAGCATTCATCCATACTCTATCTCAGGATTGGCATACTTGATACAAATGGTTTTTGTACAAAGGTATTTCAGCTGTAACAGAATGGGTTTGCTTAGTAGTACCAGCTAATGTTAATAAATTAAAAGTAGCATATAAAAGTAAAAGCACTCCCCCCTTAAAAATTTAAGAAACATGCAAAACAGCTAATGAAATATAAGTGGATAGATCAAAATCATAAATCTCAGCTATTTCCAAGAATAAGGCTGCAGCAACACTGAGATACATTAAACATCTTAGGTATTTAACAATAACAGTAACAGACTCCTGAAACATACAGAAGCAAATAGTCTTGGGAACAACCGGACCAAACATCATAACCATGTGTTCGGAATGACACTCCTTACACCTCAAGACTTTATCCAAATGAAGCAAGTACCACATAAGAAACACTGGCTGGTTTTTTTACTTTGCATCTAGCTCTTCAGTTCTGCCTGTGAATGTCCCATAGGTATTATGGTTTAACAAGATTTCTTCATGCTGCATATTAGTGCCAAACTAACTGTGGTTGAAATAACTTACCTAACTACAGTTTTACAACATAGCACTGCCTAGGAAGAAGTCATAAAGCAATCCAAGTGC
This sequence comes from Brachypteracias leptosomus, assembly GCA_013401335.1. Taxonomy (NCBI): domain Eukaryota; kingdom Metazoa; phylum Chordata; class Aves; order Coraciiformes; family Brachypteraciidae; genus Brachypteracias; species Brachypteracias leptosomus. Next base: position 73,996 of record VYZX01000021.1, read on the forward strand.
ATTGACTGGCATCACTCTCAGACACATGATGGATTTGAAATAGCCAGTGCAGCAAAAGTAACTAGTAATTACTCTGAAATTTCCCAAAATACTCACTTCCACTGGAGAGTTAAAAAAAACTCCACCAGCCTGCCCACTTGAATTCTTGCTGCTTTCACTTCTTCCCCTTCCTCAACTTAAAAAACCCAAAACACTAGTTTTTTCATGGGTAAAATCATGGTTTAAGCAGACAAAGAACCAGAGTCCAACTATCAGCAAGGCTTTGAGAATTGTTTCTTATGCCCTTAGTTTCATATTTCCAAGAATTAAATCACAAAAGTATCTTCAAAACACATTTTCATGAAAATTATTTTATTCAGTTTAACATAAGAATTCTTGGTTTGATTACCCGGTTACTAAAAGTTGCCCTTCAATTTTCAAAAGGGGCACTATAAAATTGCTATTACTGCTGAGGAATGTACAAAGGGATCGTAAAGATTCTGTTAAATCTAGCTGGGTGTATAGAAACGTGGAAATCAAAAAGGATGATCATCCTTATATGTGACTGCAGGCAATAACTACCACCCCAAGGCTGCCAAGAACATGAATGTTTTTATGAGGTAGTTAAAGCTGCATTAACTTCTTCATGCCTGAAACATGTACACCTCAGTGTCATACTGAATAAATTGAAAGACATTAAAAGAAATAACATGGGGATACAAAAAGCAGATTAACAAAAGACAGACCACTATAGTTTCAGCCTGTCTTTGAAAAGATCTGTGACCAGCAACACAGGAAGAGGCTGAAGGAGTAGCAATGGGGAATACCAGACTGAAGGATGACCAGTGTATTAGCAAAAAACCTTGCAGTTCGAAAAGTATGCTATAGTCAGGCTTTTATTTTTCCTAGTATTCAGTGGTCAGAACAGACACAAAAAACCACACCACAAATATGGCTGACTTTACTCATCTTTGTTTACAGCTTCTTGGGCGGTTCTGATGATAACTCTCTGATTGTCTGAGGCTTGCACCCTCCTAGTTACAGAAGCACTCCTAGACTTAAAAAACATCCGCAATACAACCCAGATCTCGGATTCAGAACAAGATGGGGGTTTATTGTATAGGCAAGTTTTCCTGTACATAGAAGTAAATCCAGAACATCAAAAAGTTCATGGATGCTTTTGGCTTATGCTTACTGTGGTAGACAGCATTTCTATCAGCAAGTCTGAAATTTGGGTTCCAGTAAGTATTTCCATTACTGGTGGTATCAAAAGTGCCTGTTAGTATTTAAAATTGGTTTTAGCTGCTTAATGTTAATCTTTTGTTACCTTAACACAAACCAGCATATATGCAAAGGCATAGGGCATGAAAGGCACACCGTTCCAGTGCAAGGAACAGCATAGATCAATTCCATACGTAAAACACTGTGGTAAATACTACAGCGCCCAGACTATTATTATATCTATGAGTCTGGCAATGAGATCCTTCTAATTAATCCACACCTACATTCCATGTATGCACCCTACATTATTAACCAGCCAAACAAAAAAACCCCAACGAGCCCTCCTCCTTTAACATCCCCATACAAAAGAACCCTCTGCTGAGAGCCAAGTCTCATGAATGGATCTGGATCCAATCCACATAATCTGGAATTTGTCTCTATCTCTCTGGACATCTCTAGCAGACGTGCTTACATCTAAAAGGCCAAACTAACAAGCCTGAGTTAAATCACAGGCAATAGGCAAATGGGTAGGCATCTAATTTATAACAGCCAGCATAATTCATTGCAAAAAAGTAACAGCATAAAAAAAAATTACTTCCTGTGCTCATAGCAAATAGGAGATTCAAATTAGCATAAATGCTAATTCAAAGCTCTTCAGACAAGCCTTCTAACCAACATGTTGAGGAAACACACCTGCTCTCCAGAGGCATCTCTTCACAAAGACAATGACAAGAAAGGACAGTAGTTCAGAATTTTTTTCTATTATTTTTCTCACATTAATTTGTCCAACAAACGATGAAATCCAGACATATAAAAGTAAAAGTCAATTGAAAAAAATCTTAAAATTGAGAGACATGTGAACAAAATTATAGGTTTTAGGAGCTACATTCTTTCTTAAGACTCTCACTACCTAGTGCTTTGCCTTATCTTTCACCCAGAAGAAAGACTACCAATTCTACAGGATTACTTTATCAGTCTAGATCCCACATCTGGCAGGCTACTTACAGTCAGATCTGAGCACAAAACACAACAGTCAAGAGCAAGTAGCATTTTCTTATATATGACCCAAGTAATACAGGAGACAACTTGCTGGGAGATTTCAGAGAGCATTTTACCAATGCCAGGATAGTCTCCACACAAGTCCCTGCCCAGCCTGACTCACGCTGTGTCCACAGTGACATTCCCCACATTCGCCCTGTGACAGCACTCCCCCTGCCAGAGCTCCAGTGCTGGCAGCTGCTCTAGACTGGCAGCTGACATTTTAGATGCTATGTAAGACCTCTGGCAGCTCCCTTTGCTGCTGCCAAAGGTAAAGCTACATTAAGTCATGCAAGAAAGAGCTTTGCAACTCCCACAGCAGACTAGCCCTTAAAGCCCAAGAATGCTGCAGATGTTCAGGGTACAGCCTATTGCAAAACAAGGACAAGGTTGAACTCACAGAACCACAGAGCCAGCAGCAGGCTTTAGACCAAGCCTCCCAACAACTGTGCACATACTACGTAAAAGCTACTCAGAGACATCTCACTGGAGGACACTGAGCCTCTACCACTGCAGGGACACAATGTTTGCTGTGCTGTGCAGACTGCACAAGCCAGAAGCTACAGGGCTGCAGACACATGACCCTCCCATGAGGGACAGGAGGGAGCACTGGCACAAGGAATGACCACAGATGAATAGCAATTCCCCTCCCCACAGAAACCCTTAAACAGTTATAAAATAACCCAATCCACTCCAATACTCCTCAAATACAAAGTTCCTCATATAACCAGTGGAAGAAAATTATTAATGAGGGCACAGAGCAAAGCAGAAAGAGTGCTGTCAAGGACTGCATTCACAGAGAAATGGGAAGAGAGGTGACAGCCCCCTCCTGCTTTCCACCTCTGTCCTGGTAGAGAAGGCTGGCAGGTCTTTCCTGGCAGGGCAGCGTAGAGAGGCCAAAGGCAGATACACCACAAGACAGCCAAGGCCACCAATCCTGCTGCAGTTACTGCCCTGGCACTCAGAGCCATGAGAGCACATTCAGAAGATGCCAATTGCTGTGCTTCCTTCCCTCCCCTCAGTGAAGGGATGGGGTGAAGCCTAGACAGCTGAGAGTTACCACTTTACACCGATAATCATTGCACTTTATAAAGAAAGGGTGAAGAAAACATGTTTCACCCACGGGAAGGCCACCTAGGAACTTAAATTTGGGATGAAGGAATGTTCCCTATGTGCTAGGGCTTGCTGAGGATGGGAAACCACTTCCTGCTTGCCCAGAGAGCTGTAAGCAATATAATTAGCACTTGCTCATAATACTAAACGTCACCAGATTTAATCTGAAGGGTCACTGGAAACCCCTAATGCAAACCTGAACCATTTAACTCTCCTAGACCCAAGGGCAGCTATAAATACTGTCCCGAGAGCAGCCCCCTGTGAAACTAAGCTACTCTGTTATTTCTGCACATTACATAGTCTTATTTAGTGCTGCCTTTGCACTCTCCAACAGCAATTCCTCATGTGTGACAAGTGTTAATTCAATGTTTTTAAATATACTGGCTATGTCACTGCGAGCTTTTTTTGAACCTCTGAAGTAACTGAACCATTTTGGTGCCTGACATTACCATCATGGTATGTATTCAAGGCAGCTCTCCTTTCTTCTCTCTTTCCCACAGGTAAGCCTTGCTGTGTTGCTGTGCATAGAGATGCCTTCCCCCTGCCACCTCTCAGCCTCAGAGGAGGGGTTAGATAACATACTAGCACACATTCCAGAAAGGATATAAGCAGTACCCTCTACTAGTTTGCACATCTAAAAAGACAGCAAGATTTCCAAGCTACTGCACGCATTTTAGACAGACGAGTTGCAGTCTGGCCATAAGCCTAAGCCAGAAAACTCCATGTGAGATTTGCTTGGATCTCACAAACTCTACATGATACCAGCCCACATCTGTTGCCAAACTCTCACCACACAAAGTGGCAGCTCTCCTGCTAGTTCATGTGTTTTACCCTCCAATGACACCAGAAAGGTTTTGAGAAGTGCGTCAAGAGGTCAAATACCCTGAACTGTTCTGTTTAGACTACTAATACTAGAAATTGCTCTGTAATTTTATGTACACAATGTTGGAAATCATAAGTCAAGCTGATAGAAGAACTCAGTGTCCTGCAGAACTCTCTGCTGGATTTGTATTTCTCTTTACAACTGCAGTTTCAGCCTCAAACTTCTTTGGGAATTCACACATAAGATTAATGCTATCATGGAGAAGAAAACTAACTTCCTAAGCTAATATTTGAACACTCAATGTCTTGAAACCAGAGTAAAAAGATAATCTTTAACAAAAATGTCAACGAATCTTGGCTGCTGATTTGTAATTAATTAAAATAATCCCCTACAGGTTTTGATTTAAAAGGTCTTGCCATGAATTACCACGTCAGAGGACAGAAAAGCACTTGCACACTCAAAGATCAGAGTAGAAAATACTATTTAAGACTAGCAGATTCCAATGTTTAGCACAGAATTCCTACAGCATTCTCAACTCTTAGAAAGTGATTTTTTAAAAAATTTTTTAAAACTCTGCATATATTTCTTCAGACAGAGAAGACTATAATCTCTCTTTTTTTAAAGATACAGACCACAGAAAATTATTTAATGATTCTTTATCTTTAAATTAATACCTTGATTCAAGCATTTAACACATTTAAAACAGTCCAAAATGTTAAAATATAAACGCCCTCTTCTAATAACAATTACAGAAGACTTAAAAGTAATCAGTGTTCCCTTTTAATTTGCTCTTCTGCCTTTTATTCATCCATTTCATATTTAGGGAGGTAAAATGAAAGAAATAGAAACCTAGCAAAAAGCAAGTTTAAAGATGCAAAATTATGTATTTTTCTTTCTTTACCTTGTACTAATTTTACTTACTCTCCCTAACAATTCTCCCCTGTTCTCTCCTCACTTTACTCCATCCATATAAGGGCCAAATTTACTGATTTTTTTTTTCCCTTAATAAAAGGGCCGGATGGTGCAGTCAACAGGCTGCAGATTTTCAGAGAAATGCCTCAAAACTTCCTGTACAGTTCTGAAAGTCACTTGAGGCTCAAAAGCAAAGTAACTAGCAGTGCAATGAACTGCTGGATTGTGATATCCTGAACTTTCACACATCTCTTCTCCTATCTGTAGACATGGACTTACCAAAGACTGAAAAGGGGAGAGGCCTTCAGCTGGTTTTCCTTAACGTGCTGACAACGCAGGAGAGCTGTAAAAGAGCATTGTATCAGCACTGGCTACATTTCTACTGCTGGCAAATACCGACTGGCTATGCCATTTTGGTAATTCACCAGCTACTTGCCAAGGGTTGCAAACTTCAGGTTTGGGGCTTTTTTTTCTTTTGGGGGGGGGAAGGTTGTTTGGGGGTTTTTTGTGTGTGTGAAAGGGTTTTTTTATTTGGGGATTTTTTTTTAAAAGAACAATACAGAAGAAAACAAGCGCTGCAATGTTGGCTCTACAAACACAGCCACCAACCTCTGAAACAGGAAACAGACCTTCCAAGCACCAGCCTATTTAAAAAATCAAAACTGAAGTGTTTCAGAAAAGGCATCCCAAATGAGCACTATTAGTCTACATAATCCTCTTTACATAGGTTTTCTATTTCAAACAGGTAGGATAATACTACTTTGGGAAAGACAACATCTGGTTTTATTCTGATATTTATCTGCTCTCTTAAGATTTTGCACCCCTAGAACTCTTAGCATACAACTGTGCCTATGGAAGAGCTAGATGGCAGCACTGCCTCCACTTCGTTTGTAAAACTTTTCACATTATTTGTCAAATCTAGAATACAGATGCTGGGACAGGAGTGAGCGAATTCTTACAGAGAAGGAGAAATGATTAAAACATAACTTTAAAGAGGCTGCAGAGGGTGAAGGTATCCTGTTCCCACAGATGTAAAATTTCATCATACTGAGGGCCTGCTATTTACTCTAGCATACCAATGTTGCATAACTACATTTCCATTAATACGCTCCATGCATCAGCGTGACAAATACTGCATTGACTAGAACTAGCCAAGGGCCACTGACTGGCAACTGACACACTTCAGCACTTGGGACTCTCATGAATGCATCCCTGAACACCTTTGACAATCAACAGCCTAAGAAATGTACCTGTAACTGCAAATTCAGCATTTTTAGCCTGAGATATCAAATTTTCTGCTTCACATTAATAACTAATTAAACCTGTGGTATGTTAAATCAGTCTTTACAGAAGGTGAGGATTCCCTTCATGAAACTTGAATTCTGAATATTCCTCTTTAAGAAGTCTCACATAAAAAGATTAAATACTGTAGCATCCACAAATTACAAAAGCTCCTGGAGATTTAATTATTAACTAGAGATTATTACTCCATTAAAGATGTTTCACGTACACATGCTAGGCTAGATGTTTGCACAGTTTTAAAGGTTGGCAGGAGGATCTAACAGTATTTCTTTAAAAAAAACAAACTCCTGATTCTTATCTAGTGGGAACATATTTGTGGCAGCTACCTCTTTATCCCAATAGAACAATATATTTTAATTAAAGTCATTGAATTCCACAGCTTTGCCCCTTGTTACGCACGAAAGACAGAAAAAAACCCAAGAAAACAAAACCTGTAAGAACATACACTTTAGAAAGTCAAAAGAACTACTTTCAAAACTAACACCTCTGAAAGTTTCTCATTCCTAAATTCTGGATTCCTTACAAAACAGAGGAAGAATCCTCCAAGTTCCAGAGGTTTTGATATGTGTGTATCCCCCCCAAAAAGGAAAAAAACCCCAAAGGCCCATGAGACACATACCACTGTTGGAGGCTCCCTGCCAGTGCTTTGATGATTGTATCGCCTTCTACTGCAAACTGATGTCTCTGTTCTGGCTCTTCAACTCAAGTACTTGCTCCCTAATCTCATGGATCTTTGGACACCACTGGACAACAGAAGATCACCAAGCAGCTGTGCTTCTTAAAATATCTACAAATATTGACACAATTTTTCATTTCTCCTGCAATTTTACCTTCTCTCACACTGAGATGCTTACAAAAGTCCCCCTCAAAAAAACCCCAACTAAATCCCAAACCTTTTAATCAACACCACAGCTGATAAGCATTAATAAAAAACACCTTTTCTATAAGGCATTAGTTCATTAATTCCATACTGTCTTTCCTATTAAAAACCCCAATAATTTTACATACTTTTCCCTCTTCTAGGGGGATAGCTCTAAACAACCCTGTGCTTAACAAAACATTATTAAAAGCAAGGAACTCTCAGGTTCCTGTCTTGATACTTGACTTCACAGTAGAGCTCAAATGTCTAAGATGAAGGTCTTTCAGGTACAGCATATTTTAAAACTAGAGGGCAAGAGCTGCAAGTCTCAAAGAACCTCCTGACCTTTAATATATAAGTAACCTGATCTCATTAAGTTATGTCATGAAAAACAGGTCAGAAATACACTTAAAAACTGCTTTCAGTAAGTTTTCATTTAGGGTATTTTTGTGCTTAGTTGAAGCGGCAAAACTAAGGAAAGAAACTTAGCATCTACTATAGCACACTTGAAGGATGAAAGTAAAACTACTGATGTTGTTATTCACAGAAATGACTGCTTTGAAGCCTTTTTAAAAAGTGTTTAAATACTATACTAATATAAATGCTAATAACATATCCTGAATCCTAAACTTGCTACTTATTTCATCTTTGAGAAAGCAGGGTGATGGAGAGGAACCTGAGAAGTTACTTCAAACATGAAAAGCAAGAAGAGGTAATTAAATTTTCCTAAATCTTTACAACAGATTTCCAACAACCTTCAGTACAATGAGTTTCAAAAATTACCCCCAAACACAAAGTTTCTTGGACACAAAATGAAAAAGTAGCCTCAATTCTGCATTTCTTCCACAAGAGGACACCAGAAATAATGAGAAAAATAGCTGTACAATAATGTACAACCACCACGTACCATTCTTCATTAGCTAAGTAGAATGTTTTCCACTTAAAAACTATTTAGCAGTGAAATAGACATTAATCGATAACTGCTTTCCTACTAATGTGCATTTTAGCCAATCCAATGATTAGTAGTTGGCTTTTAGCATGCCTCAGGTGGCATGAAAAACAGAAAAAAGTCAACAATTAAGCGATGCCACAGAAACAGCCTTGCATTTCCTTTGAAAATGAACTAGTAACCCTAAATTTATAGAGGGAAGCAAGCACATGCTTAACTTCACAGTATGACTTCCAAGGTACAACTTCTGGGCACCAAAAGAGGGCCTGCTAACACGCGGGCTCAGGCTGTGCTCACTCTTCTGCTCCTGTTTATCTCCTAACCCCACAGCCAAGCACCGGCAAGTCACATCCAGAGGTGAGGAAAAAAATTTGAGTGAAACACGCTGAACCTGCAGCCTGTGTCCTCTGCACCTTTGGCTCTAGCAGGGCCACCTCGCAGGCGGCTGAGCGGGGATGTGGAGTGAAGAGGGCCTGCGTGGTGTGAGGGCCTGGCTGGCTCCTGCGTCTCCCCTTACCTCAGGACAAAGGCCCCGGGCACGCTAAAGGCCCGGCTGCCGAGCCCAGCTCTTCGGAACTGCTAAAGGCCCAAGACCCACAGGAGGCCCTTAGAAGCTCTCCCGTACCTGCCGACCACGGCTCTAGACACGCTACCTCCTGACTTACTTACTGCCACTCAATTTTAATCACTGGCTACTCTCCTTTGTCCCCTGCAAGCCCGGGGGCCTCTCGCCGCCACGGCCGGGGCGAGGAGACAACCACCAGCGGCTCCACTCCCCCGGCCCGCCCTGAGGCTCCCCCCGGCCTCCCCACACGCGGCATTTCCCGCCGCTGCGCTCTAGGCAGGATTCCGCAAGGCAGCGGGCGGGAGGACGGAGAGACTCTGCCCTAGCACCTGCGGGTGCTGCATGGCAGCCCCTACATCGCTCCTCGTACTTAGTTGGCAACTGCGCACCTCAGCCGGGCCAGGGAGCGGCTTTCACACCCCTCTGCTGGCGGCCACCGCTGGGGCAGAAGGATCGCGGCCGCGGCAGGGCCCGGCAGATCTCGCGAGAGCGGCGCCGGCGGCCGCTTTCCCCATTGGTTGGCGGTGGAGGGGGCGGGTCCGTGTGCTGCCCTCGCCGGCTGGGGCGGCGGCGGAGGATGAGTCGTCGGCGTCCACCCGCCTCCTGCTGCTGACGACGACGCTCAGCACAGCTCAGCCTGCTGCGGGCTCAGCGCCGCGCCACCGGCCATGGTGCCCAGCGAGGAGAACCAGCTTGTCCCCAAAGAGGTGAGGCGGAGCGGGGTCGGTTAGGGGAGGCCTTGGGCTGGGCGCCGCAGGGGGAGGTGGCGGCCCGTACGGCTTGCGGGAGGCCCCGGTTGCCGAAGCCGGCCGAGGAGGGGGCGGAGGAGGCCCGGCCCGGCCTGGCTCCGCTCAGCTTCGCTGTCTCTCTGTGAGGCCTGGGAAAGAGGGAGGGCCCGTCTTTGTGAGGCGGCCAGGCAGCCCTTGGCCCGCGGGGGGCTGGGCCGGGGGTGAACGGTGGTGCGCGGGGAGAAGGGGAGGCTTTTCCGTGTGGCTGCGAGAGAAGGAGGAGGCCGGCGCCTAGCCTGGGCTGCGCAAGGCCTCGGAGGCAGCCGGAGAGTTGCACCTGTCCGTGTCGCGGCATGCGGGGAGCCCGGCCTGCGTGGCGCCGGGGCCGGGCCGGTGGCGCCAGCGCAGGGCCGCGGGCCGGGCCGCTCCCCGTGTCAGAGGTCTTGTGCGCAGCAAGCCGGGAGGGCAGCCCGCCTCCGGCTGGGGTGGAGCGGAGACTGCGAGTGAGGGCCCTGAGCGGAGCGGGCAGAGCGGAGAGCAGCCCCCGGCGGTGAGGCGGGGCTCCGGCTGCCCGAGGGCATCCTCGGTTGAGGGAAAGGGGCCGGCGTGCGAAATGGCAGCTGGGGGGGGGCCGCTGCCGGGTTTGTGGGGCGGCTCCGCGCCCCCCCCAGCGCTGTCACGAAGCGCTGCAGAAAACGGGTGGTAGAGCCTGCGGTGGGTGCTGGAGAAAATATGGCCCGGCTCGGCAGTGTGTTGGGTTTCCTTTATTGTGGGCTCCTCATCTCTACTCTGCTGCAGGAAGAAGGCTTGGTTTTGGCCATAGGTTAGAGATAAGAGCCAAGTGAAAGAGGAAGGCTGAGCCTCTGTCCTCAAGCGATAGGCAAATGACACGTGTCAGGTAAGGGATATACTGTTCAGTGGAAGGAGTCTTCGAGGGATGGCGTGAAGCGTTTGGAAACAGTTACTCATAGAGTAGTATTAGCAGAAACTTTATTTCGTGAGGAGGTACACTTAGATGTTCAGTCAACTTTTCTAACACTTTTGCTGCCTGATAAATTACTCAAACACCTCCTGTTACTTTTTGCCAAATGTTACTGGTTTGTTATGTCTACCCGTTCCAGTGTATGTTCTTATAGGAAGCTTTGTGAGGCAAGAACTTCAGTTTTGTAGAGTTTAGCAAATGAGATGCTGATCTTTAAATTATATCCTTGAGTAGAACTATGGAACAAATACCAATACTGAGTTTTAGAAACAAGTTTTTGCATAGGTAAGCACAGTACCTATGTAGGACAAAGATAAGTTTGCATCTTGTTTGTTTTCTTTAAATCCTAAGGTTTAAAGGACTACGTTAAGTCCTTTTACAGGAAAGAGAAATCTCCAGAAACTTCAAACAAGGGATAGCGTGTAGTAGTTAGTATGCTTAAATATTTGCTTTAAAAAAAATAAAATCCAAAAATATAAAACCAGAAATAGAAGATAGTAGCTAGTATACTTAATTATTTAATTTTAAAAAGAAACAAACATAAATAAAGGGGACTGGCAGAAGAAACCTTGTGGCGTTAGTTGTAGTTAACTGGAACAGACAAGGCAGTTAATAAAAGCAGCTAGCTGAGGCTGTCTCTTTAGTTATATGTATTAATAGTATCCCTGTTGGCTTTAAAGTTGTATTCAGAATATACGTGTGATTCAGATGTGTATTTTTAACTGACTCATTGGACTAGGATTTTGGATGCTCTTCTGTCTGGAGGGAGGGGAAGTATGGGTAAAGGAAGATTAATACATGTTATTATAGATATGGATATCTTAAACACATAGTGTGAAATCTGTAAACTCTGTACATTGATAAGTGTGAGTTGCTTTTTTCAGCAAGTTTTCTCAAGTTCTTTGTTGTGCCCCTGTGCATTTTGTAAGTAAACAAAAATGAACAGAATATAAGAAAAATGAAATTGAGGAGGAAAACAAGTTAACTATTTATATTAGCCCATCTGGTTTTATGTATTTATGTTATAATAGAAGTTTATCTTCAATTTTTCCAATTTTTTCAGTATATCCTCAGTTTTATTTCAGTGATAGGAACTTGTAACAAATGCTGTGCTACAGCATTCACATTAGATCTGTCAGAGATTTGTTAATAATCTCATTGCAGAGAATGCAGAGTTATGGGTAAACAGAATTCTCTAAGTCTCTGAGTTCTCAACAGCCTTCTAAATACTCTGCCATTATCAGCAGCTGGAGGCAAAGCAGATTGTTTGGAGTTTCAGTTCTGCCCTTTAGAAGTGGATGAGTGATATCGTTTGTATAGCTCACTGTCTTGTGCTGTTTCAAATATTAAACTGGGATGAGAACCAGTGTCTGCTAAAGATGAGTACACAACCATATTTTTCATTTGCATTCCAGTGTAAAAGGGCAAGAAAAAATGCAATGTTGTTTGCTTTAGGCTGATCTGGGAGATGACTAATCATGTAAAGGAGTGGATGGGGAAAAGGATTTTGGTTCTTGTCTACCAGCTTACATGGTGCCATGGTAGATGTGGTAGCAGGAGGTATCTATAACATTAACAGCCTCTGTGGTTTAGAATGGAAAGCTAGGTATTAAGTCTTCATTTTGTGTTTGTATGATATATATCTGTGTATGCTAACAGGAGCTCAGACTGCTGTTTTTAAAGTATATTGCATGGATTTTTTTGTTAGCTTTTGTAAAGAGTAATAGCATGTTTTCAAGGATACAAAATGCTGGGAGTTTCACTGCTGCACTTGGAATATCTTTTATTAGTCTCTTAAGAAAATTTTTCTTTTAGACATTGGATAGGTTTAGCTGCATCTCTGAAGTACAGAATCAGGGCCTTGTTTTTTTCTCTTGCTCATAACTTTGACATAAAGATCATTTTCATTTGGAACAGATGTATTAAAACAGTTTCTAATAACCTAGTGTTGGGATTTCTTTTTATATTAAGATTTTTGCCCAAGTTATACAGGCATTTAGTAAATTTGTTCTTGCATTTCTACCACTGCCTAACACTTTTCCAACTGTTCCTGTAATTGTGTGACCAGTAGTTATGGTGGGGAAAATGAGAATCACCGTTGACTAGATCTGGGCTTCAGTGTGAACAGGTCCATGTCCTTTTTCTTCCTTCCTCAATTCCTTTTCTATTTTCATCTGAAAGATAAGTCATTCAATTTAGTTTTCTAATATATCCAATAAAACAGAAGGCATTGAGTAACATAGAGGACATTGCTGCAGCCTGGCAGTAAACACTAAGCATATTCTTTAAAAACTGCTTTATTATTAGGTGTCAGTTTTTCCCCTGTTAGCCTAGTAAACTGATAATCCTGAGGAGGGAGGGGGAATAGTATAAGTAAGATAACAATGGAAATAAGAAAAAATGGTGCTATTAGGAGGGAAAACCTTCTATGACTTTCAGTGTTTCTTAGAGGAAAAGTAGACTTGAAACTTACTTTGGGCAAATTTACCTTAAATAGAAAATAGTAAAATAATCTAATGACACAGTTGATGAGAAAGTTAGATGCCTGTGTTTGTTTACTGGTAATTTAAACAAACTTTCCTAAGACTTTTCTTGAGAATCAAGATGTTTCACAACTTAGTGAATATTGCCAAGAATTGATCAGAATATAAAAAGAGTTGGTCAGAATATTAAAAAGTATGTTCTGCTGTGAGGTTTTTGAAGTGTCTGTGGCACTAACTAAATAAAGGCTGTACAGATACTTTCTCAACATGTTCCGGCATGAACTATCCAAGGTACACCTGTCAGAATAAATACATATATGCTTTGTACTTGCTGCCATTAAATCAAAGAAGGTAGTGTGAGTGCTCTCTCATCTCTTACATGAGTCTTTTCATCACTACACTAATGAATACATTTTAATCTTCTGCAATGAACAAAACCTGTTGCTTGATGGATATCGCTCTAACCTTCATAAGAGGAGCAGCAATCTGATTAATTTTTTTGCAGTTCTGTTTAGTAAAGGGATGCTGTTCTTTTCAGTGCTGATGACAGCCTCGTTCCTTCGTTCCTGTGTATTAAGAGATTACGCAAGCTGTAACCACTTGTGTAATTTTACCATTTTTTACTGCTTTCCTTTTTGTGTACTCCATTCTAAAATGTAAAGCTGTGATTGTGACAAATAGGGAAACTGACTACTTCACTGATGGAGCAGATGTTCTGGAAATCAAATTTAGGAAGCAAACAGAAAATCCACACAGAATTCCAGCAAGTCATTTGTTCCTTGCAAACAGATGCTTTCTGAAGTGTACTCAGGTAGTAATTTAGCTTGGTGAATAAGGGCATGAGAGTAGAATGTAAGATCTTTCCCTGCTTAGTTCGGTCACAGTTTAGTTCCCCTTGCTATATACATCTGGGTATTTAATCTGTAGCATAAGATGATCAATTCATAATTCCACCTGGAGATCATCTGTTAAAAAGTTTTTGCCAAAGAGGTGCCGACTACTACTTGGTACTGGAACCTCAGTCTTTAAATGCTGCTAGCAAAAGTTATTACTCAGTAGAATAATCTGACAGCAAGATAACATATCACTTTCATTTTCACTTTTTTTTGTGATAATACATTTTGAGTATCACCACAAAAAAGAAATGCAGTTTTCTTTTGTGTGTTGGGGGTCACTGGTGATTAAAGTTTCTAAATCAAATGAGTACAGTAGTATATGTATAATCCTTAATTATTTTTTTGTAGTTACAGTTTGTCAAACTAGTAATGACCTTTTTCCTCAGATGTGAAGGCAGAGGATGCTTTAAAGATCTGTCAGTGTTACATTTTACACTATCTTTCTTGAGCTCAGAATTTCAGTATGCAACTAAAAAATTTCTAGTGCTTGTTTTGTTGCTGTTTGTAAATATATAAGGTCCACTGATTCTGTTTTCAGTTTCTGAAACTGAAGTATCTGTGGGTTTAGGTCAATGTGGCCTCGCATCATAGTTTTAAAGTAAGAATTGTCTTACCACACATACGGATGAAAATTATTATCCAACTTCTTTTTGCTGATAGAATGTGTTTATTAATATAAGATTAAAACTTTGTGTTACCTTTGACTTAGATACTTTAGGCTTGGTAGAATTAAACTGGGTCTATGTTTGTGTATTATTGCTTTTCCCCAGTACATTACAATTGTTACAGTAATGTACTAAAATATGTACAGATGTTCAGATATCCAGTCACAGCTCCACTCTTTCTGTTGTATTTGAAAATATATTGGGTTTTATGTAAGAAATTAACTGAAAGTTATGTGTCTAGAAAATTGAGTAAGTTACATATACATATTAAGCCTTTTTATTCAGTTTGAGAAAGCTTTTGATTGTTCTTGTGAACACTTGATGTTTTATGCTTTATTCCTTTGAGAATTAATATGATATACCTTCAGGTGAGCTGCCTCTGTAGCATCTTGTTGTTTTTCTTGTCTTGAAAATATTCTCTAAACAATGCTACTAGTAACTAAAGAACTGATAATTGAAAATACTAGTAGATCTTTAAATGTTTTGTAAGCTGCTGATAAAATAATAACCTACTTGATCACAGTTTGAGCCACTGTGAAGTGTGTAGTAGTTGCTTTTTTGCAGTGTTTGGCATGTAATCAGCGTGCACTGAATAAATGGTCTTGGACAGCATTGGCAGGTGAAATAACTTCTAAAAAGGACGTATTGGCCGTGTTCTAAAAAAATTAAGGAGTAAAATTGGTAAAAATCACTTGATTGGATTTAATCTTTGAGACTGTGGCCAGAAGGATACTTTAGGTGCTTCTGAAAAATGACAATGGTTATTTTTAGATTAGCTTCCAACTGGTTATTGTGCTGCAGTTCAGGTATGTTTTCTCAATAATCACCTGATGAAAGCCTTTTAATTAACATGAGAAAGCAAGCATAAGTTCTATAGGATTGCTCTAATTTTGAAGCTGTTTGAGAAATATACATATGAAAGTTTTCACTATAAATATTGTCTGAAAACAGATGTAAATAGAATTTTTTGAAGGTGTCTGACAGAGTATTGGAAGAGCTAAAGGAATGGAAAATGGATATGTTTACTGATTTATGTTGAGACTGCCTTGAGATCAGTAACAGTGACTGAGGGAAGATAAAAACCAGCAAATATAGCAACTTAAAATAGTACCTGGTTTTTGTAAATAAAATATTTTCTTCAGTTATTGTATACATGAGAAAGGATTTTTCTATATATTGTCATGTCTATACCTTCTGTGGAGACATTGTGCTTCAGAGTTCCATATTCTTTCTGGAGTCATTTGCAGTAGTGGTAGCAGATATTATGCCCAGGCTTCATTGTCCTTCATTCTGTGCAATTTTGCTAGAGAACCTCACAAAGAATCTCTGCTGACCCACCTTGCTATTCAGCTTCTGTTTATACTTTCCCAGAAGCAGGTGGACAGTTTAAAATTAGAGTTATTAAAGAGTTAAAAGTTACCCCTGTATTCACATTTTTAAATCTCTAAACTGTTCAAGAATTTTATTTTTAGCACGTATGTCTGTTGCTCATTTTGTAGTGAAGTAAACCTTCATTTCAAAATTGTCCCAAAAGAGAAAATTCTTCTTTCATTATTATTTTTGCTTGGACTGCAATGTTTTTTATGCTAGCATTCAATTTGTAACTCAATCCGGCAGAAAGTCCTTTAGAATATTAGCATAGGAAAGTGCTGCAATAAAGTTCATGGTAGTTCCATGCTTAAAGAAAGGGAGGGCAAGTGTGAAAGCACATCCACTGCTTCTGTGAGTCTCCATAGGAAACAATGTGATTATAGGTTAGTATATAAGTGTAATAAGCATCTTGTGCTTTTCTTCCATTGCCTTTTTTTCAGATTTTTTTAAAAAGGAAAATAAAGAGTATGGTGATTAAGAAGATAGAGAAAAGATGCAAACAAAAGCCAGCTGTATAAAGATGAGACTCTTTCAGATCTGAATATAAAGTTTTTACTGTAGTGAATGTAGAGAGACTGGCAGATAGTTTGCAAATATAAAAGCTTTATTTACATTTAATTCTCACAATTGTTTTAGTCTGGTTGCAAAAACCTTTGGAAATGAAACAATTCAGGGCCTTAGTATGAAAGAAAATATGATCAGTTATATCTTTAAGAGAGTGAATACTCAGAATGTTCAGTGATTAAGAGAAAACTATTTAGATTTTAAAACCCAGTCTGTTACTACTGTGGCTGTATTCATTGTTACCCCTTAATTTCCTTAATTTAATAACAGGAAACTTTGTTAGGGTTCTTAGGTGATCTGTAGGCATGATCAGGAAGTATTTATACTCTTTAGTTATTGACAGTTGCTACCTTTGATTTTTAAGGGAAGTCATTAACCTTGAATCACCTTAATTTACCATATTTAAAAGACCATTAGGAGATAAGGTAGCAAAGACTGGTTCTTCAAAGTGTTCCGAAGTAAGGCATATTTAAAGTCTTTTTAAATACAGAACTTGGATGGGAAATAGCCTCTGTAAAGCAGAATAGTAAATGTTTTGATCTCTAGTTCAGTCATCCCCAGGCATGTGCCCCATGCCATATCCTTTTCTGTTACTCTTTTGAGCCCCCTGGATACATGTACTTATCTCTGGCCCCATACCAACTTTTTTCTGGTTGTCATTTCTATTATTTTATAAATGCTTTTTACAAATGACCCAGTAATCCTCAATGGTAAGAACAAACTCTCAAAGGTAAAAGCTAGTCTTATAGCACTCTTTATTTCTGAGACATAGTGTTATTTTTGGATGTGTTTAGAAAGTTGGAAGTATTGGGCTTTGCAGTGTGTATGTATTATAAAAATAATTTGTTCATATGCATTTTACATGGGTGACAGTTAACAGCTGGCGTGCAACTCTTTCAGTGAGGTGGCAAACACTTCTGTTAAATTATTTTTTTTTTAATTAGAGAAGTATTTCTAAGGAGGTGGTCTTTGAAAACAGCAAATGAATCCATAATCTGCATGAGGCAGAGAAGAGAGTAAAGCATGAACCCCCTTTTCCAAAAGAAACAAGGTCACAGAGGCCTGTGTACAAAATCTGATTTTTGTGCCTTTTCTCCTTTCTGCATCCAGTCCTCCACCATGGAAAAGCATTCTTAGGGTTCACTTAGCCAGGACCATTGGTCTCAGTATGGCCTCAGCCGTATTTCATGATCTCCAGCCCTTATCCTGTATCTACAGCACGCTGGAAAACAGAGCAGGCAGGGTGTGAGGGAGAAAGCAATAGGATTACCTCAGTGACTGTTTTTGCTCTTCTAGGCCTTTCAGGCTCAAAGGAGTTGCTCTTGTCCTGTGAGCAGCACTGACACAGACCCTCATACCTTAAGGTAGAGGGGTGTCATTTCAGTCTTTCAGGATACCAAAGGAAGTTGCCATACATCCAGGTGGTGCTGGTATTTAGTGATTTAAGTGCTATCACATGTAATACATGCATTTAAAATACTACTACTGCTACTCTGCTGATACCGTTATATCACTCGGTCCTTTTCCAGGAGAGTTAGGAATTCTTTTGAGAAGCTAAAGGGCTGACTCAGGTTAAAGCTAACTTGCTGAAAAAACAGCCAGAAATGATTAATTTTAAGAAGGATTAGCTATCTGAGCCTGTTCAACATGTAGCTGCATGACCATTTGTACCAGCAGAAAAAAGGGGACAGTGTGGGGGTGGAAATAAGCAGGTGGGAGCAAGACTGCTTCTTCTGGCAGCTATTCAAGCTGTAGCTGCTTGTATAACTGAGGCATTGCTGTGTTCAAAGTGTTCAGGCTGCCATGTGCGCAGGGAGTGTTATTAGTGTACATACACCAGTCTTACATGTTCCGTTTCCAAAATACATAGGTATGTTCATATTATTGTATAAGGGTATAATAATTATATTTTAATTGCAGTGGTCCTAATGAGTTATCTCATTCACGCATCAGTTTTGTTCTTTTTAAGTATCTCAATAGTATGGGAGGAAAGCATAGCTAAATGCTGTAGATTGAAGTAGAGGGGAAGTGCCATCACCAAGGACATAATGCTGCAGATGTGTTTGAGTGAAACAGTGAAGCAGCTTGTGTGAACTGAAGTAGATGAGGGTTCACAAGGTTGAAATCCAAATTCAAGCTTTGTAACAGAGGACATAACTGGGCTAGCCTCTATGTGGGTTTTTTTAAGTCTTTCAGATTTTTACCCAATTGATGATTTTGAAAAGTATTTTGTCAATTTTTATTGACTCTCCTTTCCTTGCAATTCCTTTGAAGTCTCTCTAACTGTAATTGTAGGAATGGGGAAGTTGTTTGAAATCTTGGTGAATAGGTATTAAAAGCAATGAAGATAAAACCAAATAAAAATAAAGCCACGTTTCGGTTATGCCAAATTAAAACAATCACTTTACAGATTAATTTTTTTTTTTATCACTCTGTTGTGTTAGCCCTGGTAGGCAGCTAAGAAGCACGCAGCCACTTGCTTACATCCACCCTTTATGGGACAGAGGAAGAGGAAAGGAAAAGTAGAAGCAAGAAGACTTGGGGGTCAAGAAAAAAACGTTTAATAAGTGAAGGAGAAGTGAAAGAATAGAGAAGGAAAAAAAAAGAAAGAAAGAAAGGGTGCAAAGGCAATCACTCACTATGTCCTAGGGGTAGACCAGTGCCCAGCCAATTTCCAAGCAAAGATGGAAGCTCACGAAACCTCCTCTTTCCCTTTTGTGGCTGAGCATGGCATTATATGGCATGAATAGCTCTGGTTAGTTTGGGTCACCTGTCTGGTCATGTCCCCTCCCCACCTCTTGCACATGTCCCTATCTATTCACTGGGGGAGGCAGAGTAAGAATTGGAGAAGGCCTTGATGCTGTGCACAGTGTTCAGTGAGAGCTAAAACATTATGGTATTATCAGCATTTTTTCAGTCATAATTATAAAACTTAGCACCTTAAAGGCTCCTGTGAAGAAAATTACCTCTACTCCACCCTGGCCCAGTAGACACCTTTTTGGTAGTTTTCCTTCCTGTTTTCCAGACTTCTTCCTAGTAAAGAGGATGGATTAAAAGAGCTTCTAAATTCTTGTGAATCCTTGATATCCTATCCTGGGGGGAAAAAAAAAAGGAGAGGGCGAAGGTTCGATAATTAGGAAAGTGGTCAGAGACGTGGTATATTTTCTTGAATCGGATAGTATTTTAGGCTTGATGTGAAGTTTTTGGTTTTTTTTTACCTACTCGTAATGGGACAGAAAACCTCTGTGTAGTTTCACTAACTTCAAAGCACTGTTGTTCGATATTGCCTGAAATATCTCTAGCTATAGTGAAGAATTTGAAGTTGAGGATAAAGTGTGCTATTCAGATACTCAAAAAGCAAAGTCAGTCAGATTAAATTCAATGGTTCTGTCTAAAGGTTTTTCAGAATTATTTTTCCTCAGGAAATGTCCCAACACAAGATATATCACATTAACAGCTCAAAATTATTCTGTTTATCGAGACCTCCTGGGATCAGTATTTTTAAAAAGTGTATTCAGTTTGCCACAAGTGTACTATAAAATCCTTCTTTGTAAAGTATGTTTTCAAGTGTTTGTAACAGAATTCTAAGTGTACTGTTCCCTCATTAACTCAAACTATGCTGCAGTGAGGCACCTCTGTTGAGTAACAAGTCACAGTGCTTTGACAGAATTAGTCTACTAAGTTGTCTTTCAAAACAAAGTTGCTTCTTTCCTCTAAAATAAAGCCAAATGCAAGTCAGATTTCTTTTCTTCAGTAGGTGGGTAACTACAGCAGTGTCCAAAGTTGTATACTTGCTCTATATTTGAAAGGTCTTTGGCCTTCACGTTTTGTGCAGAATGCAGTGCTGTCAGCATGTATCCAGTGTGGTGTTTAATGGGTTGAACCTCTTGGAATAGGTGAAGGAATTCCTGAAATATGATTGTGGTTTCTCAAGGAGCTGGTTTGATAGCAATTTGTCATTGCTAAGAAAAGGAGTTGAAGCAGACTCATGTTCAGTTGAACCGTGTAATTAATGTCTACATGTTTCTATGCAATGATAGTTTAGAAGTAAAAGGTACAAGTGCAGATTACATTTTTGTGATTGGAGCTACCAAATTTTGCTTTATACTTGTTACTCAA